>OX578144.1:51824762-51974762 GCA_951213105.1 Amaurobius ferox
ATTTTTCAAAAATTCCTAAAATAATTCTATACAGATCATCTATATTAATATTATTAAACAAATCTTTGAAATCAAAGGTATAAATACTACGAATATTAGTAAGAGTTTTCAATTTCTTAACTACTTCAAAACTGTTTTTTACAATATGACAATTTTTTGAGATTTTATCTGACGAGGATACTTCATGTAATATCTTTAATAATAATTTTCCAGCATTAGTAATGTAAGAATTATGCCCACTGGTAATGGTTCGAAAAGCAACAGGGGATTTATGAAACTTGGGTACTAAAACAATATATGGAATGTTATTACAACTATTTTTTAGATGGATTTGCTTATATTTGGCTGATATTCTATTGTATAAGATTTTAAGGTTAGTTTTATGTAAATTATAGATATGATTATTAAGTAAGTGTGACTGAAGGGTATTTTTATAATAATATTTACAAATAATTGAGTAGTTTCCACTTGCCTTATCGACATATGTAATGACAAAATCATTTTGTATTTCTTTAATATCATTTTTAATTGAATTAAGTTTATATGAATTATTAATTTTCTGATTATATATATAATGATTTAAGTATTGCTCTATTAAGACTCTCCAAGGTTTAAAGGCTTCTACAGGGATTTGATATTTATAACTGATTTTATAAATAAATTTATTTAAGTCAAGAAATAAACCTTTACATATTAATTTATGTTTAAATTTAGTAGGTATACGGTACTTAGTACCCAGTAACATCAGTGATCTTAGTGCATCATAATTAAAATCATTTTGTATTTCTTTAATATCATTTTTAATTGAATTAAGTTTATATGAATTATTAATTTTCTGATTATATATATAATGATTTAAGTATTGCTCTATTAAGACTCTCCAAGGTTTAAAGGCTTCTACAGGGATTTGATATTTATAACTGATTTTATAAATAAATTTATTTAAGTCAAGAAATAAACCTTTACATATTAATTTATGTTTAAATTTAGTAGGTATACGGTACTTAGTACCCAGTAACATCAGTGATCTTAGTGCATCATAATTAATAATATTTAGATTTCCCGTTATAACATGCCCATGGTGTTTATCTACGAAGTCTTTGTATTTTTCTAAATGACAGTGGCAATATGTACTAGAAAAAGATTATATACCATATTTAATTGCTGTTTTTTAATTGCGAAAATCCAGTTTTTACATTGTTTCCAATCAAAAGTAATTTCAAAATTTGCATGTTGCTGAAGGATGGCATTTTTTAGTTCAGATAATGATGGCAATTTTTTATTATATTTACTTGCTCTTTTAGTTCTTTTTGATTTACTTTTATGATTGTTGAAGGAATTATAAATATTATGGTCTTCATTAGGAGAATTAAAGGACTTTTTAACAATATTATGATGGTTAAATATTTGATTGAGTCCATATGGAAAGATGGTTTTGTGTGCACAAATGAATTCATTTTCAAGAAACAATCTGTCATAGTAATTTTTTTGAATACACAGAATACTAATTTCAATGTTGTCGAACCCATGTTTAGAAAAATGTTCGTATTCAAATTTTGATTCATTAAAGGAAGTTGCATTATTTGAAAAAATTTTTATGTGATTCCTGTGTACGTTAATTCGGAGATGCAGAGGGTTGCTGGTTTGACCTATATATGACATATTACATTTTTTACATTCAATTTGGTAGATACAATTATATGTTTTACAGAAGACAAGATTATTGTTACAATTGATCTGATTACTATTAGCAAACGGACAAGTTTTACATCTATTAGAATTGCAAGATTTAAATTTAAGTGTGTTATTTAGTGATGCATGGCTGTACGATTGAAAGTTATATGAAGTGAACAAAGAATACTGGCTGGATGTACCGAATGAAGATGGAATAGTCATAGAGGATAAAGGATATTGTTGGTAGCTGGATAACGATCTAGGAGAACCCCAACAAGTTCTCGAATACCGAGCTTGGATGTCAGAAAGCATCCAGTTGCCAGTCGCTAATTTTTTATAATAAGACATCATGTAATAGGGAATGATAGTAACCTTTATTTCCCCAAAATAAAGGCACTTGCATTAAAAAAAGAGACTCTTTAGCCAAGAATGCACCTTAATTCAATTACAAAGGTGGAGACACAATTACAACATAAGAAAGGTACCATTATTTTTCAAACTAATGGATCATCTAAAACACTTTGAAAATATATAAACTAATGTGTAGACTCATTAAGACCCGGATTAAATAAATGCTTAGGAATAAGCAAAACTAGGATAGATAGTGGAAAAATATACATATACACATTGACTATTCCAGAATAAATTGATTCAAATTAACATCCATGAATACAACATGAAACACAATATTTTACTTCAGAACTAATATAATCTAAGAATAATACAACCATTGCTGTAAATACAGAATTCAAATTCTTCCAATAAATATGCATTTATTTAATGGTTCAACAATTCAGAGATTCAACGTATGAAAGGCTACGTACGATCACAAAAACAATAAGATATTCAATATATGAAAAACTAAGATCGATCACAAAAACAATGGCTAAGAATAGAATTATTACCTAGGAATTACAATTACCAGACATTTTAAAATGATAAGATAAGGGATAATGAGATAAAAAAGAAGTTAAAATTTGACACCAATTCAGCGCAAATGCAGCTAACTTTAGTGTAATTCAGTTCTAACTAATTAAAAATGAATGTTACCACAGAAACTCGTAAACAACTAGACAGAAAATAAGAAACCAATATACAATACGCGCATAATGCAGCAGACAAGTATATGGATAAATATTTGAAATGTATATATATATACATATATATATATATATATATATATATATATATATATATATATATGTATATATGTATATATATATACATATTTAAATCACCAACTATCCTTTGTCAGCCACGAAAGACATGGTATTTCGTTAAATATGATAATAGTTAAGTTGAATATAGGTTAAGGAGTTACATTGAGTAGGAAAATATTCTAAAAAAGTAGAGAAATGAAGAGATTATAAATCGAAAAGTACTGCACATTGATTAAAAATTTTAAGGAGTATGCCAAATCCACATCAAATTCGGAAAGAAAAATAATTGTCCCAGTGCCCCAATGGATAAAGTCAGTCCTCTGACCAGCCGAAGATTGGTGGTTCGATTCCCCAATGAGACAATAGTTCTACATATTTGATACGAAAATTGGAAAAAAAAATATTCGAAAATTGAAAATCTTAGATGCTTAAAAAACAACGAGTGAGTTCAGAAAACAGACTGATGTTCAGAAATTTTCTGAACATCAGTCATGTTCTTCGTCCACTTCAGGAGTAAATCTAAATACCATCTCTTATCAAGAAAAAGAAAGAAATCGCGGATTTTTTCGGAATTCCATGCGAATAAAAACAGGAAAAAGTAACCGCACATTGCTACCGTGTTTCCTCTCAATATCAATTCTCCGCCCTACGCGCTCTATTGCGTAGATATCATCTACGCTCTTCTGTTTATAGGGAGCAGAGACACTAACAGGAGCCAGAGGAGCCGTGCCTCCGAGGCACAAAGCCTCTGAAGAGGAAAGCCTCTCCAGAGGCTTCGTGCCTCGGAGAAGGGGGCAGAAATTAAGTTTTGCCCTGGTAAATAGGGAAATATGTTCACCATCACGTTCCATGGAAGTAGATGGGGAAGAAAGGGAATAGACAATAAGTGACCATTTGTAAATGAAATCACATGTACCAGATCTGTGAAGAGAGTTGGTAGAATTTATTTTTCATCTTATAATCGTAATTTCATTTTAAAAGTAAAAGCTTAGCGTGGGCGAAATGCCCAAAGATCATCAAATGTGACAACACACTTAATAAAAGTTCTAAAAATATTGAAAATCCGTTTCAAATTTAAGGGTACAAATTTTATAGTTCAGGTAAGATGAGAATTGCAGCATGTGAAAAAATAGTCGACAGACGATTTCAGTATTCGAAACGTAACTTCGTCGTCATATTAAATCGAAATGCTAAAGAAATTTATTGATAAAACATAAAAAATATCTGCTGTAAATACAAACTAAAATATCTCAAGAACGACTGATTGTACACCCATAGAGTTTATTAAGAAAATGTAGGATGAAAATGTAGGATAAAAGAAATTAATTTTGGGTCTCTTAGTTCGCGAGTTATAGCTGAAAGAATGTTAGAACAAAAATTCCGCTATTTATAAAATTATTGAATATAATGCATAGAATTTTAGGTTTCACCCATTATCTAGAGGCCAAGTACTACCTAACAAAGTTTCATGTTTCTATCTTCAGAAGTTTGGGGTGTGAAAGTGTGACTATGTAAGTCAGTCAGTAAAGTATCTTTTAACTGTTTAACATATACAAATATACCGGGTGATTCAAAAGTTCAGAGCAAAAGTAAAACGCTATAAAAAAATATCTATGGGTCGGAGTGACATGCGATTTGCAGATTAATATTCACCGTGATGTGGGATTTTGTGCGGCATGAAAAAAAAATAGTTCAAACTCTCGACACTCGGGGGGCTGCGGCAGATAAATCCATGGAGATGACTTATGTATGGAGGTGATTGCACACATGACTGGCCTGCGAGAACCCCAGATCTCACACCCGTGATTTTAGGTATCCCCCACAACAAGAAATCACAGAGTGTGAGATCTGGGAATCTCGTAGGAATCTCGTATACTTTTTGTTAAAAAAGTATATCACTTCTATTTCTTCGGATGTTATTTACGTATTTTCTGATTTGGATTGAGTATTGAAGGGACTTTGTGAGGGCATGGTCCGTACGCTTTATTTCTACTGATGGCACAGTGGCTATTTTTAAGTAGGCTAACTTTATACTATTCACTCTATATAAGAGTATAAACTATAACAAATTTATGATGATACACAATATAATGAGATAGCGACTGGCAAACATTTAAGGTATATTTTTATATCCTTGAATTGCCCGGTATCACGGTATCAGGTATCCGTGAGATCGACATCATGCTACCTGCAAAAGATTTAAGCAAAACTTCAATCAGAAACTATTTTCAACCGTTAGCAAAGAGTGATATACAACAAAAAATTGTAAAATCTATTGATCTAAGTACTTGTCACGATATACCAGCTGAACCTCATAATTATAATGAAATTTTGACTCATATTAATGATTCAGAGTATAGAAGTAATTTTCGTAATATGAAATCATTCAAATTTCAAAAGTGTAAATCAAAACGATGTATGCTCTGCCCTAGTGCAGATCCAGACATCATAAGTCAATCTACTAAACATCGACTTTTCTGCAAGGCTTTCCAATGCATCTATTTGATAAAATGTAATTCTTGTGCGAAGTGCTATATTGGACAGACTAAAAATCCTTTAAACATCCGTATAAACCTGCATCGTAATCACATAAAGAAAAATCAAAGCAACAATCAAGAATGCCATTTGCTCTATACACATTTCCAGGATCACTCTTTCAATAATATTACAGTTTCAATTATTGACTTTGTTATTAAAACTCAACCTCGTTTATGGTGGGAAAACATACACATTCTGCAGAGAAATACCATCTACCCTTATGGGCTTAACTCTGTTTTATTTAATAAGCTTTATAATAATGACTATTACCACTCTCAGCAAAACTTCAGTATCAATTATAGTTCCTTAAAAATACGAAAAAGATGGTACAGAAGTAAAAACAAGAAAAAACAAAATTTGGAATTTAGCATGGAATCTTTTCGGAGTTTTATACGGGATGTGTATGGATATGCTGATCATAAACCTGATAATATACGTACTTATATTCTGTCTATACGCAAAAAATTCATGCTTAACATTTGGAAAACTTGGATAAAGCAATTAACAGTCTGGAAAACGAAAGAAACAAATTTGTTTCAGAAACTGAATTTGGCTACTACTAGCGATTGGCTTAAAAAACGTTTTAACTTCCTTAAAATCAAATTACAGAATGAAGAAGAAGATATTGTTACACACTCAACTTATTTAAATCTCCTTTTCCAGAACAAAACTTTTAATCGTATTCCATTTCGACATATTTTAAAAGACCATCAAGATACCCTTCCAATCAGCAACTTGAAAATCAGGACTTCTTATCGTTATGTCATTCCTTTAGGAAGAAAAGCATTCAACTATAATATTTTAAGTCAAAATCTACATCTACCATATTTAACAGAATGCAAATGCAGTAACAATCCCTATTCCGATCCAATATTGGGTCATGTAGTAACAGGTGATTGCAGAGTTCTTGTAGATACCACTTTAATACAGGCTTTCAAACTGGGTACTAAATATAGAAATCCGTATCATGGAGATCCGTTTACGGCATTTCGAGAGGACATTGATCGATTCATTTATAAACTTTCCATTCAATACAGTATGCCAGATATGGCATTCCATCAATGGCGATCTAAGATGTGCAAGGACTTCAAGTACTATTATAAAAAATTCTACCAACCTCCTGACCAATGTAAAATAAACTTCCATCTTCTGAAGAACATTCAAAATCAATTTATAATTACATATATTGACAAGGCATCAAGTAACTACGCATTTACATGTAAACTATTTTACATTAACATATTGAAAGAAAAATATGAAAATGAAGTTCTTTACAGTAAAATCAACCTCTCCCTTAAGGAAATCTCAAATAAAATCAAAGCTTTGTATTTATTAACTGGTATCAAATATACAGGAATTATAAAGTATCCGTATCTGATTAATATTCCGAAACTTCATAAAAGTCCTATTACTTTCAGACCAGTTACTGTCGGATGCAATACCTATCTCACGAAAGCCAATAATATGTTAATGAAGATTTTACAACCTATTTTGCTGAAACTTAATAACCAAGGAAGCTATATTATAAAAAACAGTCTACAAGTGATCAATATTTTGAAAGATCATAAACATCCTTTGCACTTAAGAACTTATGATTTCCAAGAGCTATTTAATACCATAGATCTAGATGACATGACAAATATACTTTACAGCTTGTTTGAAGAATATGATTTAAAAAGGAGTCTGGAATTCAATAAATTCAAGTCTATAATCAAAATAGTTATTAAAGAAAATTACCTTTACAACGGATTGTCTATTTATCAACAAATTAAGGGCATCCCCATGGGGGGGGGATGTTCTTCCATATTGGCTGATATATATCTTAGTTTTTATGAAAGAAGATCTCATATAAACAACGAAATCATATACCTACGTTATGTGGATGACGTAATTATTGGCTATGAGAATGAAAACTACACAATGAACTTTGATTTTTATCCACCAAACCTCATCTTGAAGGAAAACCCTCTTAAAAATAACAAAGAAGTCGAATTTTTGGATTTGAATATCAACTATAGTCAAATCCCTCTCATATTCACCATATATGATAAAAGAAAACAATTTAAACTACCTATTATTGGAATTATACATTGGAACTCCAACATACATTTGAATGTGTTTCGCAATGTTTTCTTGGGAGGTTTAATCAGAATAAAAAGAACTATCAAAGAGGAACATTTACGTATCAATTTTGATCAAGAATTTTTAAAACAAGCATTTTTTAATAAATATCCAATTTCCTTTATGATTAAAAATATTGATAATTTATACAGAAACAATTTTGCATATGGTGTAAGACTTAAGTATTTTTTGAGTTCAATTAGAGACAAAATCATCGAACCCTCCATATGACAGGACCGCACTGTGATCACAGGACCGCGGCTGGAACTACATTTCATTTGAGTCAGCAATTCAGCTGGCTTTATTTGTGGTGATATGACTCTCGTACACATCTCTATCCAGGTCTCGTGATGATTTCAAAGTCACTCCGGAGGTTGGCTTGGGCCAGGGCTGGCGACCAGGAGTGAAAATGCCGCGGCGATTTTGACGAGCTCGTTGAACTGGGGAGTAAGGTCACAACCCCTTACCGCCATAATGTAAGCTTTTTGCCGAGCCTTCCTTCCTTTTTACATGTTTTTTTCACTTTGTATATTTCTATTTTTCTATATATATAGTGTTTGGTACCCTCTGCTGCCTTGCGCAAAAGTTATTAAAACATCTTTATTTCCGATTTTTCAATTTCTATATATTTATATTTTATATATATATATATATATATATATATATATATATATATATATATATATATATATATCCGGAAGTATTTGCAAATAATATTATTAATAATTTCAAATATACCACGTAATCATTTCACACATGCATTATTTATCTTTGATTGGATAACTCAATGTTTAGAATTCACCCATTCTTATCACCTAACTTACCACTTGGCCTGAGTCTAATACTGTTTACTATTTTCGAATGACTGTTTTCCACTTTTCCTGAGTCCTATACTGATTACTATTTTTGAAAGTCTCCATACATATTATGTATCGTTCAAATGTATTCATTCCGGTGCCCACTCGCATTGACGAAGTGAGGTGAAATGCTCAGTCGCTTGTTCAACTTACACGCGGTGGCAATGCTTGTGAGTTCATATTTCTGTTCGAGGAAGTATTATTTTTCTGATTTGTAATTCAATTGATTTATTTTTCTCCTTCCACTAGCCAGTAGACATTTCCAATGGTGTCTATAGTTAAATACTATCGCCATTGTCAGAAACTGGCTATTCTATCGGTTTTAATTCGAATTGTATGGCTGTCCTGATGAGAATGCAATTTCGAACTAACCGTCATTTTTTGTGTAGTTTCAATTGATTGTTTTCTATGTCTTAATCTTTTATCTTGAGCTAATTATTATTGCCTTTTCTCATTTTTGCCGTGTTTTATTTTTATTTTTATTTATATTTATATTTATATACTTTTACTTGTGATTTTTGTATCCTAATATTCTTCTCACCCCCCTTTCCATTGTAGTGATATGTTACCTTTTATCTTTATCCTTAGTCTTGGTCTATAGTTACTCATTTGTAACAGATATGCTAGTGATGGGTTTTTTTGTACATACAGTAGTTTATGCGTAATTTTCGATTAATCTTTCAATTTATATATGTATATATATATATATATATATATATATATATATATATATAATATATATATATATATATATAATATATTATATATATATATATATATATATATATTTATTATATATATATATATATATATATTATATATATATATATATATTATATATATATATATATATATATATATATATATATATATATGTATATATTATATATATATATATATATATATATATATATATTATATATATATATATATATATATATATATATATATAATATATATATATATATATATTGACTTCACACATATCCGGAAGATAGGCCACTGCATGGCATTGGTTCCGAGAGTGTTGCCCGGGCTTAAAAAGCACGCTTCTAACCGGGAAAGAGGTGTCGCAATCCACCTCTGCCATTTATGCTATGCAATTGGTCGTTTCCCTCTTTTATTTGAATCTTATATATATATATATATATATATATATATATATATATATTCCGATTTTGTAATTTTTCAAATAAAATTCCAAGATTTCATATTTTTCCTATTATGTACTGGTCAAATTCCAGTGTATGCGACATTTCAAGTTTATACCTTTAGTAGTTTGAGCTGTAGATGGGTCTTTTAGTCAGCACAGTCACTCTATATGTATATGATAAAGTCACAAGGGCACAAGAGGCCATATACAGTACAAGTGAAAATTGTTCGTATCTTTTAAAATCCATCCTTGCCACAAACAAACATTTATTAATACCATAAATATCTGAAATGTAAACCTACACACCGAGTTTCATATTTATTCATATCTCATAGTGTTCAGTTCCACTTGTATAGCAATTGTTATTAGAATGAAATAATTTAACGTTAAGTCTACTGCAGTTAAAATATGAAAACAAAGAATGAAAAATAAATGGAATTTTAAGTTGAAAATAAATAAAATAGTATTTTTTTTTATTTAGAGAAATTTTAGTAACTAACAGAATAAACAAGTTACTTAGAATTAGACGTAAATAGTTATAGGGTACAGCTTAATGTAAAAGGCGCATTCGTAAATGATAGTGATTATTCGTAAATGACTTTTAACGAGTTCTGAAAAATTCTCGAATATTGTAGATTGGCTAAGAGCTCCACGAGTCACGTACTTTTAACAAAATGTTCTAAAGAGAAATGAGCCAAAATTTGTTATATTTATATAATAAATCTACAAATTATAGATTAATGTGAAAGAAACTATTGGATTGTAGATTTCTTTTTTTCTGTTCCATGAAAACATATTTTTTTTGAGCGAATTGAAATATTTCTCTATTTTATTTGAGTCCTACGACTATCTAGAAACTCTAATATTGATTTCATATTGTGAATGAAATATTCATGCAGTATAAAATAAAAATACTACGGAATTAGCATGATTTAGAAACAAAGATCCGAAACAGATTCAGAAACAAGCAGAGTTCAGAAGCAATCAGAGTTCAGAAGCAAGCAGAGTCACAGAAGCATATAATGTTCAGAAGCAAGCAGAGTTCAGAAGCAAGCAAAATTTAGAAGCAAGCAGAGTTTAGAAGCAAGCAGAGTTTAGAAGTAGAAATCAGAAGCAAGAAGAGTTCAGAATCAGAATTCAGAAGCAAACAGAGTTCAGTGACAGAATTCAGAAGCAAACAGAGTTTAGAAGCAAGCAATTCAGAAGCAATCAGAGTTCAGAAGCAAGCAGAGTTTAGAAGAAAACATAGTTCAGAAGCAAACACAGTTTAGGAGGCAAGCCCAGTTCAGAAACAAGCAGAGTTTAGAAGAAAGCAGAATTCAGAAGCAAACACAGTTCAGAAGCATGCACAGTTCAGAAGCAAGCACAGTTCAGAAGCAAGCACGGTTCAAAATCAAGCAGAGTTTAGAAGTAGAGTTCAGAGGCAAGCAGAGTTCAAACATAGAGTTCAGAATCAGAGTTCAGGATCAGAGTTCAAAAACAGAGTTCAGAAGCAGAGTTCAGAAGCAGAGTTCAGAAGCAAGCAAAGCTTAGAAACAAGCAGAGCTTAGAAGTAAACAGACTTAAGAAGCAAGCAGAGTTCAGAAGCAAACAGAGTTCAAAAACAGAATTCAATAAGAATTCCTCATCAGGATAATGAAAAATCAGTCGTCAGTAGCACGTGTAGAAGTAATTGTTGCAATCGTATTAGTTGTTTTTTTTCAGAAAAAAAGTGTGAAAATTCAGAAATACAAGCATGAAAGAAAATATTCAAAATTTCTCTTAAACTTTGAGCAGTTTAAAAGTTAAAGTTCTATTCGTTACAACTCGTATATTGAAACTGCTAAACTTATTATCTATTATCACCCGTTGGTTGGATTTGCTATCAATGCTGTTCGCCAGCATAGTGCAGGAAATAAGATTCTCAGTGAACTGAAAACTCCTTAAAGCAAATATTTTAGAATTTTTCTGGTACCAAATACTTTTTAAATCCTTACTTTGATGATTTTTATGTTCACTAACAATCTCATAGAATTTTTCTGGTACCAGAAGAAATATGAAATCCTTGTTCTAACGTCCTAAAATTTACCGATTTTTTCTAAATGTGTTAAAATATGACCTATTTATTTGGAAAGATGGTACTCTAATTAATAATAATTACCCGTTGTTTTCAACTCAGCAGATAATTGAGGCAAAAAAGGGTCTCTGCTATTATCTTGAGTTAACTCGGGCTCAATTATCAAAGAGAATGTACGTACAATTACAGACAAAGCTTAATGAAAATATTCTAATGTTCTTACAAAGCATTGACAAATATAAAGAGAACATTTATACTTAGGGTGGTAACAGTTTGGAAGACCGGGACAATGCAACTCAATATAGACTACCCAATGGGGGTGGTAACTACAAGGATCGTACCGTCCTTCCCCTAGCCCATCATCTTTCGGGTAGGTTTCTGGACATACAGATTTAAATATAATGTGCTTCTACTGTGTGCGATCCCAAGGCCTTAACCATATTGAGCTATACCAGCACTATGTATTATTTTGACGTCGCTAAATTTCTCGAGATGGAAAATTTCTATAACGAGAATACTCGAAATACTTGCAGTGAAATTGAGAAAACCCAAGTCCCGAGTTAAATGGAGAAGGTATTCTGAAACGAAACGTACTATTATGTTAACTCAGGATGGTACGTTAGACAAAGGGTTTAGTGTGTTTTAGGTTTACTGATATTATTGTATGAAGTGTGCTGACGAGCGACAATGATAGTAGAAACATATTCCAATATGTAGTAGAATGATAGTAGAAATATATTGGTTTTTATGTATGTTGGTTAAATATATTGGTTTTAAATTTATTGGTTTAAATATATTGGTTTTTGGAACACAACTATTAAAATATTTAACTATTCGAATTTTGGTTTTTGGAACACAACTATTAAAATATTTAACTATTCGAATTTTGGTTTTTGGAACACAACTATTAAAATATTTAACTATTCGAATTTTGGTTTTTGGAACACAACTATTAAAATATTTAACTATTCGAATTTTGGTTTTTGGAACACAACTAGTAAAATATTTAACTATTCGAATTTTGGTTTTTGGAACACAGCTATTAAAATATTTAACTATTCGAATTTTGGTTTTTGGAACACAACTATTAAAATATTTAACTATTCGAATTTTGGTTTTTGGAACACAGCTATTAAAATATTTAACTATTCGAATTTTGGTTTTTGGAACACAACTATTAAAATATTTAACTATTCGAATTTTGGTTTTTGGAACACAACTATTAAAATATTTAACTATTCGAATTTTATTTAAAAACATAACTGCTCCAAATATTTTAAAAAATTAACTGTTCCAAATATTTTAAACACGTGGCAATGTTCACAACTGAAGACCTGCAGTGACTCCCATACGAATAGACCGAATTGCTGTTGAGATTTTATTTATGTTTAGTTCGTTCTTTGTACACTTTATTTTATTTATCGCACACTGTGCATATCAATAAATGTTATTACTTTATCGATAACGGATTGTACTTTTTGTAACACTGTTGATTCTTAACTGGCATTCCTCTAATCTAGTGGTCCCCAAACTGTGCTCCTCGGAGCCCTCATGGCAGCCACAAACAGAAGTTCATTAGTTCCCACGTACATATAGGTCCAATCTAAAGCACAGATATCAAAAATTAAAAAGAGGCATGGGTTTCGTGGCAAAATTGTATTTACGAAATGTCTCCATGGGACCAAAAGTTTAGAAGCCAATGCTCAAATTCTTTTTATAATTCATACCAAACCTCAAGTACTCTAATCCCAAAGACTGAACAAAATTACAGAAACGCTCTTTCGAAATTCTAAGGTACACGCTTAGTTTTAAAAGAAAGTCATCCTCGCACATATCACCCATTTCTTTTTCCGGACTGGTTACAGTATAGCAGAAGCCTCATATTTTCAGCGGTCCAATTTCCCGCTCTTTTTGTTCATCATTCTCTTCCATACACAACAGAAGGGAAATTCTTCTCGTTTGCAATCGGGCTTCCTTTCCCATCTCCATCTGTAGCGATCTCTTTTCGTTCAAGTAATTTTCCGGGACAGAAATTAAGTTTTGCCCGGGTACACAAACACCGATTTCTGGAGGGATACGATAATTTCCTATTACTTTCCTTATATACATAATGTATAAGGAAAGTATTGTGACGGGGTCGAAAATTCGAATTCGAGTTTTCGACGGGAGAGCACGTTTCAAGCATCCCTGATCACGAATCAAACATTTTTGAAGTGATGTCTGTGTGTGTGTGTGTGTCAGTGGGTCTGTGGAGACGATAACTGACGAACGAATGGACCGATTTGAACCAAATTTGGTACAAAAATCACAATCCATAAACACTGGAAGCCTATTGTTTTTATACGCAATCGAATGTTCAGAACCCCCCTAAATTTTCGAATGAAATTTTGAAAAAATCGTCAAAAAATCAAAACCACTAATAAAGTTACGCAAATAGACATTTCTTATGTAATTTTTCATTAGAAAACGATTGACATAACTTTTAGAACGCTAACACGAGCCGTTCTCGAGATACTGTACATTTAAAAAAAAATATCAAAAAGTCATATAAAATAAAAAAAAAAAATATTTCCTATTGATAAACATGTTCACTTTTCATATGTAATACCATGCGATAAATTGGGTGACATCATTCTCGTGGATCTAGCTTGTTCCATTCATGAAAAAAGATACTCTGAGTAATACTTTTGTATTTGAACGCCAATAGTCATTTATCTGCTGTAAGAATAACTTATCTCTTAGTGCATAACGCTTGGCGAGATTTTGGCGACGAATATGGCGGAATGTCGCCAACTTGGCGACTTTTTGAAATGTTGCACAATTAACGAAAATCTCAACAAGTAGATAAAAATGACGCTAAATCAATGAAAATGAGGACTAATTGTCGAAAATTAAATGTCTTGGAAAGAATATTAGTATCTACTATAAGAAAAACCTATTTTTTTACTGTAAAAGTAGTAAATTCATTACATTATATAAGGAAAGTCATGTGTTGCCCACATCAGATTTTTTTGCTATGGGGTCCCGGTACAAATTGGGAAACCACGGTTAGGAAGTCTAACTTTTTTTGTGCGTGTAATTTTGTTCTAGTCAGTAAAGTACCAAATTTAAATTTAAGCATTGTTCGAATAAGATAAGTGTTCAACTCATAAACTTTTGCCACGGCTTCCGAGACACTGTCACTTGTCGTTATGATAATAACAATGGAGAATGGACTGGACTCTGAGCACAAAACTCCTTAAAAAAAGGGTATTATAATTTTTCTGGTAGAAATATTTACTTCAAATCCGGCAACAATGCAAGATATTAATTTGGCTCTGCTCACCGATAAAAGAATTGATTCTAAGCGCGAATTATTACTATGAAACGCTGTATCTTCATCAAAAGACATTAGAGCCAAAAACTACCTTATTGGTTCCGTCGTGACGCTGTTGTAATCTTTTGTTTTTGTTATCTGAGATAAATGGCTTGCAAAGCAACTTTTTACTTTCCCTGCAATACATGGTTATGTATAAAGAAATATTGGAATCATACCGAAAATTGCAACTCGAGTTTTCGACGGATCTACGCGTTTCGAGACTTCTAGAATACGAAAAAACTATTTTTAGATTAACGTCTGTGTGTCTGTCTGTCTGTGTGTCTGTCTGTCTGTGCAGATTTTGTATCCACTCTAACTAAGAAACTAATGGACCAAATTTCATAAAATTTGGTAGATAAGTCACTTGTGGGGGAATCTGTTGCTGATTAGTTTAGGGTACGATTCGGGATAAAAGAACCCGTCTTGTTTTGCGTAATGGCTCGCAAAAGACTGTATCCACTCTGGCTAAAAAACTAATGGACCGAATTTCAGAAAATTCGGTAGATAAATTGCTTGCGGGTCACCCTGGTGCTGATTAGATTTTGGTACGATTAAAAAAAAAAAAATAACCTGCCTTTTTTTTCAAAATTGCTCGCAAAAATCGTCAAAATTAAAAAAAAAACTACGTATACTCAAATATATCCATTAAATGCTTGTTTTATACGTAATTTTTAACGAAGAAAAGAATAAGACTAACCCCATTACACTAGAACTAGCTGTGCTTGAGATATTTCAGTTTTTTCATATTTTCTCTACGCCACTTTTGAAAATAAGTCCAGCTACCAAATGAAAACGAAAATTGAATTAAAAGTGAATTAGATTTAATTAAAATAAAGAGAACGTGGATATAAGTCTGCTGGAAAAGTCATGTGCTGCCCACATCAGATTTTTACTTTTCCTGCAATACATTGTAATGCATAGGGAAAGAATTGAAATCATGCGGAAAATCACAAACCGAGTTTTCGACGGATCTGCACGTTTCGAGACCTCTAGAATACGAAAAAACCATTTTTAGCGTAACGTCTGTGGGCATGTCTGTATGTCTGTCTGTCTGTGCAATATATGTATCCACTATAACTAAAAAACTAATGGACCGAATTTCATAAAATTTGGTATGTAAGTTACTTAGGTGAGACCCTGCTGCTGATTAGTTTTTAGTAGGATTCGTAAAAACAAAACCCGCCTTTTTTGCGAAATGGCCCGTAAAAATTTCATGTTTCCACTCTAGCTAAAATACTAATTGACCAAATTTCACAAAATTTAGTAGACAGGTTACTTGTGGGACACTCTAGTACTGATTAAATTTCGGCACGATTCGAAAAAGAACAACTTGCCTTTTTTTACGAAATGTCCCGCAAAAATCGCAAAAATCTAAAAAAAAATAAAGACTACGTATGCTGAAATATAAAAATTAAATTCTTGTTTTATACGCAATTTTTGACGAGGAAAAGAATATAACACATTCCATTATAATTTAGGACTAACCGTTCTCATATATTTGAGATTTCTTGCATATTTGTTACGCCGCTATCGGAAAAATGTCCAGGTACCAAATAAAAACAAAAATTGAATTAAAAATGCAAATTTAGTCTTATTTGGTGCAATTAAACTCAATCTAATGAATTATTAAAGAAATAAAGAACATATGAATTTGAGTCTGCAGGGAAAGTCATGTGCTGCTCACATCAGATTTTTCGTATTGGTGTTCTACTTGATCCTTCTCTCTGCAGATGAAGTTGCTCTCTGAATGATCACCATAATCTTAATTACAAAAACCTTCGAAGAGCTTCCATGGCAGGGTTATTTGAAAGCGAGAAGCCGATTGAGGCAATAAATTAATTTTTATTTTGATATTGTTAGTGTTTTTTTTTTCTATTGTTAGCCTACTACATCCGTACCCTGGCTCTAGAATATTTTTCTTTACATATTTACTTTGACGACTATTTTAATTGTATTAAATGGAATTCATTTTCAATTTGGTTTCTTGAAATTAGTTTCGCAACTGATTTTATAATACATCCTATTATTGCGAACGCGCAATATTCCCTTTGGCGCCTCCTCTTTCATCTGTCTCGAAGGCCAGACAAGGAAAACACAGTCCATGACTTCAGTCCAGGGTTCCCAGTATTTCCCAGTTAGGTGAAGGGTTTCCAGATTTGGCGACTTTCGAAAGTTCCAGAAACTTCACGAAATAACGATTAATCTAGAAGATATCGAGAGATTTGCTGAAGTTTCTATAAAGAGACTATAAAAGATTCATCTCTTCGTTGGAATGGAGTTGATGAATTGACGTGACACGAGCTACATTGAACTGTGATTTTTGTCAATATTTTGGGAATAGTAGTGGCTGTTTTGTTGAGACCCAGACCGTCCGACCTACCAGAAAGGGGTAAGGTAAATGGCTGTTTTGTGAAATTATTTTCGTCAGTATTTTGAGAATAATATCGCTTATTCTGCGAAATTAGTGGAGCATTTAAGTGTTTGATAGTACATTGTTCCTGTTTACTTTGCGCTTGTGAATAAACGCACGTTATCCAGAAACTGGGACTCGTTCTTGTATCCTGATTCCAGAGGATACGTTCGTAACGCTATTATTGGCCGTTTTTTATCTTACAGCCTTAGGCTGTATTATGATTGTGTCTGGAAATTTTGTGTTTCTATCTTTACTTTTTGTTCTTTCGGCTGTTTTATATTTGTTTAATGTCTATTTGCATGTCCACGCCTATTGTTATTTCTGTGTTTTTACCGGTCATAAGTTGTGGCTGCTCTACACATTTTGGGTGAGCTGGATGACCTGAATAATAAAACAAAAATAAATAAAGAAATATACTACTTATTTCTATATTGTATTTCAATCTACTCTTGAAATGCAAGTGACAGTAGGGGAACCAAACACTTCGCTCAGTTGAAGAACGTTACCAGAAATGTTCTCGTCATCTCTGTTTCCGGTTTTCATCGGTTTGTATCACAGAAGCATATGCCGAGATAATGATTTGGCGGGAAATAGAGCACGTGTTGTAATTGTTTCGAAAACGTTGCCAGTTCTCTGATGTAGGAAGCTTTTTCATATTCTACCTCCAAAGGCTATTTTTATAATGACATCCATGAAAGAAAAATTAGACTATACTGCAAACCTTATTTAAAAATTATATTTTTAGAATTCTTTGATGTTTGAAAGCTTTTAAAATGAAAAGAACTGTATTTTTATGGAGGATGTCTATTATTAGCCATGGCGTATTTTTTTTCTACAAGATTAGGCTAAAATAAAGTATAGAACTCTCGATAGAAAATACATGCTCGATACCATATTCTGTTCCATCTAGGTAGTCCCTATTCCAACCTGGCGGAATACCGTTCAGGAGGAAGGAATGAAGAAGTAATTATCATTAGCAAGTGCTGAATTGAGCGGAAATAGAAAAACATCAAGAAAATCCAATTCAAAAGTAATAAAAAAAATCTGATGTGGGCAACACATGACTTCCTTATATAATGCAAATAATTTACTACTTTTACAGTATTAAAAATTAGGTTTTTCTTATAGTAGATATTTATATTCTTTCCAAGATATTGAATTTTCGACAATTAGTCGTCATTTTCATTGATTTAGCGTCATTTTAATCCATTTGGCGAGATTTTCGTTAATTTGGCAACATTTCAAAAGTCGCCAAGTTGGCGACATTCCACCAAATTCGTCGCCAAAATCTCGCCAAGCTTTACTGACGGAGATATAAGTTATTCTTATAGCAGATAAATGACTATTGGCGTTCAAATACAAAAGTATTACTCGAAGTATCTTTTCTCATGAATGGAATGAGCTAGATCCATGAGAATGATGTCACCCAATTTATCGCATGGTATTACATATGAAAAGTGAACATGTTTCTCAATTGGAAACATATGTTTTTTATTTTATATGACTTTTTGATAATTTTTTTGAAAAATGTGCAATGTCTCGAGAACGGTTTATGTTAGCGTTCTAAAATTTATGTTAATCGTTTTCTAATAAAAAATAACATAAGAAATGTCTATTTGCGTAACTTTATTAGCGGTTTTGATTTTTTGACGATTTTTTCAAAATTTCACTCGAAAATTTAGGGGGGTTCTGAACATTCGATTGCCTTTAAAAACAATAAGCTTCCAGTGCTTACGGATTGTGATTTTTTTACCAAATTTCGTTCGAATCTGTCCATTCGTTCGTCAGTTATCGTCTCCACAGATTCACACACACATCACTTCAAAAATATTTGATTCGTGATCAGGGATGCTTGAAGCGTACTTTCACGTCGAAAACTCGAATTCGAATTTTCGACCCCGTCACAATACTTTCCTTATACATTATGTATATAAGGAAAGTAATAAAATTATTATTAGTATTATAAAATTATTATTAAAGCTTTCAAGAATATTTAGCAAGAGAAGATTTGCATAAATCAGAAATTGCATAAATTTGCATAGTGAAAGTGTTGCTTAATATAAAGTTTAAAATTTAGAAAATTCTGCATAAATTCTGCGTATTTATAATAAGAAAAATCAATATCTTTCTGTTTTGTTGATAGATTTTATGTTTGTCTCTGCAATCAAATTTGACGAAATATCGGCGACTTGGCAAATAATGGTAAAGGTTGCCAAGTTGGCTATAAATCAATAAAACTATTTGTCGAATTTGTTGAATATTTGGTTCTGCATCTAAGTCTGGATAGGTATTATGTTCAAATTTTTAACAGCTGACGGGATTCTAGGGAAATTCGATTTTCATAATTTACTTGGCGCAACCCGTTCGAAGAAGAGCTTTACAGATAAAAGAAACAATTTCCATTCCCGAGAGTTCGCAGCTCTCTCTCTGGATGTTCTTGAAAATGCATGACCACAACATAGCTTCCTATCTTTTTCACGGCTTCAGACATTACTTTTTTTTCTCTAGCAGCATCTTTATCCTTTTTACCCCTTCGTTCATTTTTCCAGAAAGCTTTTTGAGCAGACGATCTTTTCCTCCTTTTTTGTTCCGTCTTCTTTAATTTCTTTCACTTTTTTTTTTAAGGCAAGGTATTTTTTTGCTTTTGCTATGTATTATCGATCATTGTTCTACAGTGAGTGCAAAATGGCTTATCAAGAATTTTGCGCCTTAAAATATATAGTTTTCTTGATGGAAAATTCCATAAGAAGCTGAGCAGCACCTGATTTTATCTACTGGACGGATATAGATTTCTTTACATCCTGAAAAATCACAATTAAAGTACCATATTTCAAATCCTTCTGATATAATCCTACTTCAGCCCTATTACAGGGCGTTGCATAAGGGTAAGAGATTGCTTTAGGGGACGGTGGATGTTGAGTTTTTTTATTTATTTATTGACTTAGAAACATGAAAATTTGTAAAAATATTCCTCTTAACATTACTATATAAAATACCATTAATTTTTTTTCAATTTTGTTATAATTTTGTATTTTTTTTTAAATTAAATTTTTTTTAACGAAAATTTGAAAATGCTCCTTGCGTGCCATTTGTTCATATTTTTGATTAATTTTACGTTATAATCACTCAAAAACACATTATGAGTAAATTTGGGTATTCATTTTTAAATCCCTTAGAAAGTTAATTTTTTAGAAATATTTTTCTGTATTAAAACTTAATTTTCATCATTTAATTAGGTTCTTATTCACTTTTAATTACCTTAACAAAGTCCCATTATAAAATGCATACCCAGTTTCATTAAAAAGTATGAAAGTTGTCTTATTGCCAAATTTCATGCATCTCAAACAAAAATTAAGACGCATGGAGCATTTTAAAAATGTAAAATCTTTGAAAATTCCGTTTCGAAAAAAATGCATTTAACCTTTTGCTTACGGGTGGGACAGCGTCCATCCCAAACGAAGAACCTCCCAAAAAGACAGGTATTTGACATACCCTATCCCAAACAGTTCTACCCCCCTTTGCAGGCATTGGCGTCCATGGAAATCGCCGACAGAAATGTTGCAGCTGCTCAGGTGCAACGTTCAGGTGTGTGATGGACGCTGTCCCACCCGTAAGCAAAAGGTTAAAATGTGTAAAATAATGTTATATATTTAAAAAAGAAAACTTTTCTTAGTCGATTTTTACTCATTTCAACGTCCACTGTCCCCTTAACTGATAATTCATCACAATCTATGAAGAGCAGAGTTGCTTCACTGTATTCCTAGGCGCAAAGAATTTTATTAACACGGGGCTAAACACGCTCCCATTCAAGTTATCATACTTCTACCAGAAAAATGTTAAAATCCTTGCTTTAAGGAGTTTTGTGCTTATTGATCATCTCACTGCCTACAACGTGATGGTGAGCGGCAATGACCGGTAAACCATGGTTCATGGGTGGCGATGGATGATCAATTGAGCACTTTCTTGCTTTTATGAAACTTCATTAAACTCAATGGAAATAATCTTCTAAACAATCATTTCCGTTATCGGAATATTTAGTACCGCAAGTGATGAAAATAAACAATTTATAAAATAATTAATAACACGATGCTTGTGGCTAAATTTTAAAACTATCCATATCATAAAGTCACTTCGCCCTGCTTTGGTGAATTTTTCTACTAACTTTTGCTGATTCCTTGCAGCAAGCTTTGAATGGGCATATTTTATCAATAAGTAAAATAAAAAATAATTTGTGCAACTTGAGCAACGTATTCAAACACTTATTATCTTAGTTTTGTTTCAAATACGTTGCTCAAGTTTTCCTTAAGACATGTTTCATACGACTACAAGAGACATTTCGAAAACTAGAATGATATCTCGCAATGCAGATAACAGCATCTATGAGCCATCATTGTACTTATTACACGCTCATCAGCATGGACTAGCCGGTATACCTGCAATAGCAACAAGAAAACTTGTTATTGTTGAGCTACATTGTTGATGAACCTCTTTGGAGATTGACAAATTTAGTTCTACCCTACCATGAAGCGGGTTTTAAATTCATAAAGATTGAGCTTTGGCCGTACGACATCAATCTCTGGAAAATTCAGAGATCTATCTCAATTCCCAAGTTGGTATGGTCCTTTTCCTCTCTAAGAATTTAAACCAAAGGGCGTAAGTGCATCTAAACTTGACAAACGTGACATTTTACTACTCAAGTTCGAAAAGGAATGTTCGTCTGCCCAACTTAACAATGATATACTTGTAACACAGCAATATTTAGGTTTAGAAATGTCACTTTACTTCCTATCTCATCAGTATGGAACACAATGTGTGGAACAGTCCAACTTTTGATATTGTAATGTTATGAAATTTTACGCATTCTTTTTTCAAATAATTTTCTAGTTCCTGGTTTTCTATCGCATTCTACTGGCGGTACACTCCGACTTGAATTATCGATATATATCCACACTTCTAACACTAATCATTCAAAATTTGCCTTTTGTGGAACAATCCAACTTTTGATATTGTGATGTGATGGAATTTACGCATTCTTTTCTCAAATAATTTTCTAGTTCCTCGTTTTCTATCGCATTCTACTGGCGGTACACTCCGACTTGAATTATCGATATATATCTACACTTCTAACACTAATCATTCAAAATTTGCCTTTTGTGGAACAATCCAACTTTTGATATTGTGATGTGATGGAATTTACGCATTCTTTTCTCAAATAATTTTCTAGTTCCTCGTTTTCTATCGCATTCTACTGGCGGTACACTCCGACTTGAATTATCGATATATATCTACACTTCTAACACTAATCATTCAAAATTTGCCTTTTGTGGAACAATCCAACTTTTGATATTGTGATGTGATGGAATTTACGCATTCTTTTCTCAAATAATTTTCTAGTTCCTCGTTTTCTATCGCATTCTACTGGCGGTACACTCCGACTTGAATTATCGATATATATCTACACTTCTAACACTAATCATTCAAAATTTGCCTTTTGTGGAACAATCCAACTTTTGATATTGTGATGTGATGGAATTTACGCATTCTTTTCTCAAATAATTTTCTAGTTCCTCGTTTTCTATCGCATTCTACTGGCGGTACACTCCGACTTGAATTATCGATATATATCCACACTTCTAACACTAATCATTCAAAATTTGCCTTTTGTGGAACAATCCAACTTTTGATATTGTGATGTGATGGAATTTACGCATTCTTTTTTCAAATAATTTTCTAGTTCCTCGTTTTCTATCGCATTCTACTGGCGGTACACTCAGACTTGAATTATGGATATATATCCACATTTTTAACACTAATAATTCAAAATTAGCCTTTTATAAAATTTTGCCGCATGGGTCTGAAGGATATAGGGGTATATACGGTCCTCTCCCCCTTGGTTACTCAAAAGTCGAGTTATAAGGAACTCGTTCCCATTTCAAATAGCAGCAGCCATGAACCGGTTTTGCGCTTTTTAATGTTCATCAGCATAATATATTCGATATCTACAATGGCAGGAAGAAAAATTAAAATGTGCTATAATTTTATGAATCTTGTGTATTCACAAAACTGTTCTGAGCATGTACAGTTATACAGAAGAATTGCTAAAGAGCACGAGACTGAAATATTATCGGTTGATTGAGATTTTCGAGCGTACATAGATGATTTGGTTGGAACTGTGGACAGCAATTCCGCAGTGTTCCTAATACCGAAGTGTTATTGGACGCGTTTAAGGGAGGGGAAATATGCGACGTTGAGGTCTGGTTTGTCTCTGATACTGATTAGCAGGACTTAACGGATGCGGAAATAGTTGCTGTAGTAAATAAAGCAGATGCTGCTGTTAAAGAAGAGTCTGTTGAGACAAATCATGCCGGCATTATGCACACTGAGGCTGGCTACAAAGATAGTAAAAGCGGCACTTTTAGGTATATTGAAGTGCAAGATGATGCGATGTCAAATTCAGCAGCAGAAAAAAAAAACATTAAATAATATGTTAAGAAATAAAGTGATTGTATGTGCACAATGTTCAAAGTAAGCAACCTCTATCTATTTTTTTAAGTGCTACGTATCTTACATATTTTATTAATTCACTACTGTATCACATATTAATGTGTCTCACATTTACGTCAGTCATTTATCATCAATGCACGTCCAACAATATTTTAAATATTAAAAACATAAGTGCAGGTAAAATAATTCAGGGTAAATTATGGGGATTATATATAAGGATTACTTATGGATGTCAGGCTCAGGGGGAATTTTAGGTAGATTTTATGGGGATTTTTAGGGATATATATTAATAGGAATTTTTATTGGGAAAGACAGCGTTTGAAACATCTTAAATACCATCAAGCAAACTAAAAAGGCTCACAGTGCCGAATAAGTACACAGCATTGATAACAATGATATTTTCAGTCACGGTATTATAGACATCTATTATAAGGGGTAATTAAAAAAATATGGGACAAACTTTGAGAAGTGGTTGCACACACTAAACCACCGCTTCCCGGCCGTCCAAATAGTTGCTCTTAGTCCTCTGGACGAGTCGGACGGTCTGGGTCTTCTACACTAAACCACCGGCCACACACAAAGCTGCAGTAAGCCCTCGGGTCTGCCGTGTGGTCTGGGTTTTCAACTTCAAACTAAAGCATTTTTCGTCATAGTTTACCGGGTCAGAAATGAAACATAAAGGCGTCACAGAACGATGGTGGTCCCATAGTCTGGCCCCTACGATCGCCCGATCTGTCGTTCATTGACTTTTTTTGTGGGGATATCTTAAGAGTCTCGTCAATGACACTCCCCTTGAATCTGAAGTAGTCGCCAGAATTTCAGCCGCTGCTGTCGAAGTGCGCGATATGTCTGGTTTGTTCGAGAGAGTTCACCAATTCCTCCATCGGGTCTGTGAGACATGCATTCAGGTTGGCGGTCGCTCTTTTGAGCCATTACTGTAATAATTGTTTATTAAATGTCATTTTATAACTTCTAAGTCATTCTTGTGTTTTCGGCTCACCTTATCGGTTTCACCATTAAGCTCCCACTGGCGCCTTTACGTTTCATTTCCGACCCGGTAAACTATGACGGAAAATGCTTGGTTTGGTGTATACTACTACTTGCAACGTTTGGCTTATTTTTTTTAAATTGAATCACCCTGTTATATATATATATATATATTCCTCAAGTACAATCAAGATGAAATATAAAATATAAAAATATTTCCCCTGGCATACTGTTGATTGTTGTTTCGGGCGTGTAGTGGTTTCTGGGAGTGTTTCTTGGGATTAAAAGCATGCTTAAACCAGGAAAAGGGGTCGCAATCCCCCTTGACCTCTCTGCAACCCCGTAAACACACAACTTCTAATTGTATTAATCCATTTTCAATCTCATTTTTTCTTATTATATATATATATATATAAGGGTCACACTGAAATTTTGAGACAGGAGCATCCACCCTATTCTCCTGATCTTGCTATGTGTGACTTTTGGCTATTTTTTTAATCTGAAATAATTTTACATGAGCGTCGTTTTCATTCCGAAGATGAGATTGATGAGGCTGTAAAAGCATATTTTTCATTGATTCCAAGAAATGAATAGCTTGAAGCAATTAATCTTTGGAAAAATCGTCTACAAAAGTGTATTGATGTTAGAGGGGAGTACTTTGAGCACTCCTAATAGCTGGTAAGTTTAACTTGTACTATTTAGCCGCATCTCAAAAATTTCAGTGTGACCCTCCTATACATATATTATATTATATATAGGCGGAATTTTCTCTACATCCCCCAGGAACATCCGCAGAAGTTTAGAAACTCTTCCTTGGATCTCCACGGAACCGTTAATTCTCTCCTCTCCACTCTTCCCTATAACCCAATTTATGCGGCTGCGGCTGCGGCAACGAGCTCCGTGCTCCCCAAGCTTTTTAAGCCGCCGCTCTGAGGCCGACTTCTGAAGAATGTTTTGCTGCGGAGCAAAAAATTTCGATGTCATCATCATCGGCAGTTCTTGTAACAATATTGGAGATGAATTGACATGAACTTATTTTCGGATTTTCAGGAAATCGTAAATCGGTTTTCTTGACAGAAGTATGTAGTGTGAAGCTCCAGTTGACTTTCTCATACACACTTATTCTGCATTCCATGTTGGTTGTTCAAGTTGGCTTATATCATTACCCGTATCTGAATAGGAAAATAATAATGCAACTTCTTTAAGCTTCTGTTTGCGCTTAAAAATTCTTTGAACTTCTTTCTTTACTTCTTTCAACCTGGAAACTGGATTTCAAACTGGAACTTTAAACTGTATTTATGTCGAATCGGGAAAAAATATTCTAATTTGTGTTAAAATAGTGTATAGTTATTTATACAGATTTCAAACTATCATATTTCGCAATATATGTTTTTCCCACCATTCTTGTATAGAGTATCATTGATTCGACACATAAAAAGGTATGAATATATACTTTTAATTTTGAATAGTTTGTGTTTTAATCATACAAATTGCAAAACATATTTATTTCTAGCTTTCCATATAATGCAACTGCATCATCTTCAGCGACTTGGGCGATATCGCTAAAAAAAACATTGAACTTTTTGAGGTATTTAACAAGAGTGCCACAACTGGTAGATGGTGTCCTGAGGTATCTACCTCTTTTAAGACAGGCCCGGTAACAACGCGTAATGAAAAGAACAAGGCCATGCGTATATTAAATTTAACAAATACATAAATTTATTTACAAAAAAATCTGAGACTTTCCTTATATGATGAAATGGATTTACTAGTTTTACAGTCAAAACATAATGTATAAAATCCACGGCTCCGTGTTTTTATCTTTGAATTGCACATTTGGTGATTTTCCGGATGACAACATGTAAAACTATTTCAAAATACTCAATTGACTTATATTTCGCGAAGCTCTAAATAAACAATCATCAGTATTCATAGCATCCTCAATAAGCGATATAGTCCATACATTAATATACTTTAATTACTTCATCAATTAGGCGTAATTTTCATTAATTTAACGTCATTTTCATTAATTTAGAGTCATTTTTGCAGTTTTGACGATATTTTTGTCAATCTGGAACGAAATATCGCTAAGTTGGCAATACTTTGCTGAATTATTCGCTAAATTTGCCAAATGCATCACCAAGTGTTACAGACAAACGGAGAGAAGAGTATTTCTTATATATTAGAAAGTATGCCCGTCATATGACGGAAAGCAGAATTTGCGAAACATTACATCTCATTTGGGGTTATTTTTTATCAATTTGGTGACATTTTTGTCATTTTAGCAGCATTTAAAATAGTTTCCAAGTTGGCGACGTCCCGCTAAATTTCTCGACAAGCCTTACAGACGGATGGACGGAGAAATGTGTTATTCGCATATTCTACGCTTATGTTTTTTCCAAGATATTGAACTTTCATCATCTAGTCGTCATTTTTATTGATTTAGCGTAATTTTTATCAATTTGGCGATATTTTTGTTCATTTGGCATCATTTAAAAAAGTCGCCAAGTTGGCGACAATCCGTCAAAATCTCGCCAAGCGTTTCGAACAGAGAAATGAGTTATTCTTAAGGCAGATAAATGACTATTGGCGTCCAAATACAAAAGTATTACCTAAAGTATCTTTTCTCATGAATGGAACTAGCTAGATCCACGAGAATGATGTCATCCAATTTGTCGCATGATATTACTTATGAAAAGTGAACATATTTCACAATAGGTAATATATATTTTTTATTTTATATGATTTTTGGATAATTTTTTTGAAAAATGTGCATTACCTCAAGAACGATTCATGCTAGCTTTCTAAAATTTATGTCAATCGTTTTCTGATAACAAATTAGATCAGAAATGACTATTTGCGTAATCTTATTAAAGGTTTTAATTTTTTGATGATTTTTTCGAAATTTCACTCGAAAATTTAGAGGGGTTTTGAGCATTCGATTGCGTATAAAAACAATAGGCTTCCAGTATTCATGGATTGTAATTGTTGTACCAAATTTCGTTCGAATCGGTCCATTCGTTCGTCAGTTACCGTCTCCACACACACACAGAGAAACATCACCTCAAAAACGTCTGATTCGTGATGATTTTTTCAAAATTTCACTCGAAAATTTAGGGGGTTCTGAACACTCGATTGCGTTTAAAAACAATAGGCTTCCGATATTCACGGATTGTGATTTTTGTACCACATTTCATTCGAATCGCTCCATTCGTTCGTGAGATATCGTCTCCACAGACTCACTGACACACACACACACACAGACATCACCTCAAAAATGTTCGATTCGTGAGCAGGGATGCTTGAAACGTGTTCTCCCGTCGAAAATTCGAATTCGAATTTTTGACCCCGTCACAATACTTTCCTTATACATTAGGTATAAGGAAAGTAATAATAATGCAGCATACAGCATGCGCTAGATCTTCTTCGTCAATGTAAAAGAACCAACACACCGAAGTCAAAAAAACAATATGGCCACACGCAGTTTTCTTTATAACTTGCGCTTAATTAAGTTGAAGTTTTCCCTATGGTCTGATATGTATATTCCCAAAATTGGGCGCATAGCAATTTATCTTACTGCCCATTTCTGGAGGCATCTGCTGCTTCATGCTGACGAGTACATAAGCTCAAAATACATAAGCGGTTTGAGGATGCTGCTATCTGCAATAGGAGCGTGATTTTAACTACTTCAATAAGTTTGAGAATTATTGCACTGTATAGAAAATAATGCTATCAAAATCTTAAATTTCATATTTTTGCTCAAATTATACAAAATACAAAAAATAATTCTATTTAGATCTGAATTTTACACAATGTATCTGCGCATAAAATTTCATATTGATACGTGGACTTATTCTTAATTTATCCTGTCTACACCTCAGACATACACATCCAGACGATCATCATCCAAAATATACTCAGCTCCTAAAACGTGCTTTCCCGCCTAAATCTGGAATTCGTAAATCTTCAGGAAAACAAGGCTTTACGCATTTATAGAAGCAGGCAAGTAAAAAAAAAGGAGAAACAATCGGCATTCTTCCAATACTACGCAATGCAACAACACAAATACCAGCGAAAGATGATTCAAAATAAGCTGGTTCTCTGCGTAAATAGAATTCGAAATACAAAGGAACACCACCACTGAAGTAAAGCATGGATCACGGCATAAAAGCGTTCCAGAAAATATAGCAACTTTCTTCGGTATAAATATGCACTGGTGATAGTGGATAAAGAAAAGAAAACTGCTTGATATTATACAGAGGCGGGGAGTAAAATATTCTAGAACGCGACTTCGTTCTCTATTGGGTGCTTAGATCTTTACAGGATATGGTCACAAAGTGAAATATTTTCTCTTGCTGGAATATGAGTATTTCGATTTTTACTTTCTTCTAAGTACTGAAAAATATTTCTTTCCTCGAAATTTTCCAAATTTTAGATTTTAACTTAAATACAAGGTTTGAAACCTCCTGAACGCATGGCAGGGAACACTGAATATACTCAAGCAAGAAATTGCTCAACTAAATCATACTTTCACCCAGGGCCGCCCATACAAATTGTGGGCTCCCCTACAAACATGCATCAGGCACCCCTCCCCTACATACTTGATTTCCTACATACATTACCCCCTACATACTTGAAGTTTTCATGTCTTCTCAAGACCTAATAAAAGAAATATTGGTGCCGGGCCTTTCCTTTTGAGGGGTGTCTGTATCCTCCTACGGTTGGCCCTGCTTCACCACTCGTACTCCTACATTTACATACTTAGGCCATATGGCTCACCAGATGGTTTTGATTTTCGAACAGCTATTTGAACTGCCGGGAAAATTTAGTAAATTTAAAAAGGATACACTTGACTATATCCAAAAGAGCAGACAGATGTAGAGTACTGATATTTTCAACAGTAATCGTTTGAAATGAATAATTAATGAGAATTTAGAAGATAAATGATTAACTAACAAAATTAACAAACCAACATCAATAGCATGCAAGTTTATTGATTAAAGCAAAGCCTAAAAGACTCAAAATAAATCATAAGAAACCATTAGCTACCCGTGGTCCATGGTTTCGCTTTCATTACTGTTTATCAGAACGAAGCAGCCAATGAGATGACCAACGAGTATACACAACTCTTTTTACGTCCCTGTCATAGAACAGAAGTCGCTTCACTGTAATCCTACGCTCTTCAAATTCTGTTAATGGTGAGAGGAACGGGAATAAAGTTCTGAACTGTTACTGACTTGAAATAAATACTTCTACCAGAAAATTCTAAAATCCTTTATATAAGCAGTTTTTCGACCAGTAAGACTGGTAATCGCCAGGTCGTCAATTACTGGAAAACCATGGTTTACGGGTGAAGCTTAACTTACTAGTTGAACACTGTCTTGCTTGCATTCAATGCCTTATTACGTGGACCATACAAGTACAATTTAGCCCTTTCACCGGTCTGAGCGATTGTTCAAGATTGAAAGGCTAAACTGATGTGTGTGTGTGTGTGGGGGGGGGTGTATTGTGGACAAATCCTTTAGACTGTGGAAATTTTCGCAGTTCTGCCACTCGGCTGTGCTAGCGTTGCGAGCAATTTGACGTGCATGACGCGTCCTACCGGCTAGGTATGCAGTTCAGAGGTTTGTATTGGTCAACTATTCAATTGACCAACAATTCAATCAATGCGTGTATCGGGCGCTAAACACTTACTCATAACTGTCACAATTTAGCCTGTCAGTTCTAACTGAAAACTAAACTGAAATGTACGTGTATGGAGGACCTTACAGTGTATAAATCGAACCAGTGTAAACAGGATCCACTACTTAAAGTCTTTAACGATCAGCGTATAGGTGAATAGATTCTTTAGGTGATATTAGGTGACTATAGGTGAATTGATACATTAGCTCTTGTAATACAAACTATACTATAACTATTAAGTTTTGCAGCAAGTTTGAGAACCTCCATACTGATCGAAGTCAGTCATACCACGCAACTATCTTCAAATTAATTGCAAATTCCTTTCAGACTCAATGAGACTGTAAAGGTTAGGTTCAATATTCCTGGTCTACTGATACTGTTAATTGAACTAGGTGCGCAATTTTAGCTTTGGAAATGCCCTTTCCATGGATTTAATATGAACCTGACCGTTTTAGTCTGAGCTTCACCACCTGTAAATGTGGAGCCCTCTGCGTATCGGTGGGTTTAATCATTCATCAGAGAATTTTCCAAAATTATGAGCCATAGCAAAATTATCTTGGAAGCAGAGCACTTGCCAGCTTATTGATTTTTCTAAGAACGCTAACAAGTGCGAAACCCGCCCGTCGATGATGATACCTCTGTAGTGGGAGCGTGATTCAGAGAGTCAATAGTTTACAATAAGTAAAACACACTTTGTGAACATGATAAGAAAGATTTGAGAAATATATTTCAGCACAACCAGAATAAGACAACACACATCTGTTTCGAGGATAGGATGGATCCCTTTGTCAATTGCTAAACAACCAATAAACCTGAAATCAGAACGACGAAATGGTTTCCAAGGATTTTTCTTTTCGGGGCACCTGTGAGAAAACTTACGTATCCCCACGTCGGAAATATAAGCTCTTAGAATAGTTTTGTAATAGAAATTTGATGTGAAGCATTCCTCTTCCACGACGAAATGGGCACAAACAACTCATAGTAGTGTCGTACAAGACAGAGCACCAGGCGCGAAGCGCCTTTAATCTCCAGTTTCAATATGTGGTTCTTATCGTCAAACTGTGACATTAATTCAGTGACCCTAATTGGAGGTTCGAGGTTTTTATTTACTACTTTTTATTATTTGTCCTAGCTCCTAGTGTGGCAGTTTGTTGCACATTTAGAGTTTAAGCAGTTTGGGGGGTTGATGCAGATCTAAGGGTTACCTACCGTTTTGGCAGTTTAGAGTTTAGAATATTTTTTTTATAAAATAAAAGTCGCGAGTTTTATTTAAAAATCAGATGTTTGAGGTGGGATCTTTTAATTCCGATTATCGATGTTTAGAACAGCGCGGGGTCTCTTACGAGATTTGGCCTTGCGATGATCATAGTCATGCAGATTGAATAACAGTTCGTTTGGGACGGATGGCAAATTTCTGTAAAATTTAAGCGCTAGCTTTTTAATTTGGGCTCTAACAGTTTTTATTTTGAAGTCATTCCTAATTACCGAGTTTCTTAAGTACCTGGGAGCTTTCCTGATAATCCGTAGGATTTTGTTTTGTTTTGTCTCTAGGAGGTCTATTGTAGTTTTACAGGCATATCCCCATACGGGTGCTGCATACAGCATTCCCGGGCGGATGACCGATTTATAAATTAGAAGTTTATTTTGATAACTTAGATTTCCGTTTCCTATCATTGGGTATAAGGCTCCTGTGGCCATATACGCTTTTTTGATTAAGTTCGTTACGTGCTGTTTCCAGGTTAGGTGGGAATCTATCGTTACACCTAGGTATTTAGTAGATTTTTCCGCTTTTAGGGCATGGTTGTTTATGTACAGAGGCGGCGGAGGTTTACGTTTTCTAGAGAAATAAATCCAATGACATTTATTGGGGTTTAATTTTATTCGCCATTTTTCCAGCCAAGTTTGGAGTATGTCTAAGTGTTGTTGTAGCTGTCTGTGCATTACTGAGACATAGGGGTGTTTTGCAAGTATCGCACTGTCGTCTGCATAGAGTGCCAGCTCTGTGTTTGGAGTCCTAGGGATGTCGTTCAGGTATATGTTAAAGAGTGTCGGGCCCAGGATAGAACCTTGCGGTACACTACTTTTAATGAGCTTGGGTGTAGATAAGTTACCTCCTACTCTGACTTGAAAGTGTCTGTTATTTAAGTATGAGATTAAAAGTTTAACAAGAGCGTCAGGGACTTTTAAAGTGATCAATTTGTACGCTAATCCACAGTGCCATACTTTATCAAAGGCTTTTTGTATGTCCAGAAAAATCGCAGCTGTGGGTGTCTTGTTATTGAGACCAGAAGATATGTACTCTACCACTCTCAGCAATTGATGAGTGGTGGAGTGCTTTGGCCGAAATCCAAACTGCTCCGGAATGATAATGTCATTCTCACTAAGGTGCGTGTTCAGTCTCTTAAGAATAATTTTCTCAGTAATTTTACTAAGTGTCGGTAGCAAGCTAATTGGTCTGTAGTTGGCTGGAATTGTGGCATCCTCACCAGGCTTATGGATTGTTATAATTATCGCCTCCTTCCATTCTTTGGGGAAATAGTTTAGTTTTAATATTTTATTTATTAAGATAGTCAAGTAACATATTACGTTTAAGGGTAGGTTTTTAACCGCAATATTTCTGATTTTGTCGTGCCCTGGGCTTATACGGTTTTTGAGATTTTTAATAATTTCTACTATCTCCTGCGGGGTAGCTGGGTCAGTCTCAGCCGTTACTGGGGAATTCCTGAAGTTATTTAAAGTTTGACTAACCATTCTTAGGGTGTCCTGACACATTAGATCGTGGTTTGGTTGGAATTGTTTTTCATAATGGCTTGCGAGCGCCTCGGCTTTTTCCTCGTCTGAGTACGCGATTTTAGCACCATCTATTAGTGGCGGGAGCTTAATTTAAGGTTTCCTGAGTCTTTTTGCGAATTGCCAGAGCGATACGTCTTCTGGGCTAAGGGATTCGATTAGTTCTTTATACTGTTGCTGCTTTTCTGCGACAATTTTTTCCCTGACTTTGCACGTGAGTCTGTTAAGCTCCCTTTTAAGGGCGGGGTCTCTGTTAGCCTGCCATGTCTTACGTATTCTATTCCTTTGCCTGACTAATTGTTTGACATGGTGGGAAAGTGTGGGCATTTTTGGAGACTCACGATGTGTTGTAGCAGAGGCAATTGCTCTCTTGATTTCTGTTGTGAGTGTGTGCGTGGCAGAGTCAATATCCGCCGTGCTCATTATGTTAGGTACTGCTAAGTGCGGCTCGAAGAGTGCTCTTTTGAATACTTCCCAGTTGACCGTCTCTTGTCCCAAAGAGGCTGGAAGAGGCGTGTTCAGGTCGAATGTCACCAGTACCGGTAGATGATCCGAGTCAAATTCATCCAGGGTACTAATAGTGTGAGCGTAATCTATGTTTCGCGTTAGGACAAAGTCTATGAATGAGCCGTTGGCGCCTGAGAAGCAGGTTGGTGTCGACGGTACAATAATGTTAGTGTTTGTAGTGTTCAGCAGTCTGTGTATCTGTGTACCGCGTGAATTGGCTCTCCTACAGCCCCACGCTCGATGGTGTGCGTTGAAGTCGCCTGCGAGTATCGTGTTTGGATATTGCGCAAAAAGCAGTTCCAGTTGCGCAGCTACATCTACCCTACTCATATTTTTGACATATGTTGAGGTTAGGATAAACGGGCTAGTATTATTAATTTTAATTTTTATACTAGTATTTTCTATACTTTGAAGATTTATGCTTTTTAGTTCCTCGTGGGGAATATTTCTTTTAATGTATATTGCTGTTCCTCCATGGGGCGTTCTAGCATTAGTATTTGAGCTAAGATTATGATAACCAGAGTAGTTGGCTATGTTTAGTTTTTTACTTTCTCTAACTTTAGTTTCCTGAATTAATAAGGCGTCTACTTCATTTTCGTTCACATAGTTCCTAAGTTCATTTATTCTTGGAGATATGCCGTTCGCATTCCAAAATATTATTTTAAAGGATTCTTTTTGGGACCTAGCCATGACGGGTTTGATTCTCACTGTTACTTTTAAAATCCGCGATTATTTTAAGGGCCTCAAAGACCATTACCATTGGATCGCTCTTTTTTTGCACTAGTTCTGCGAACTGCATCAACAGACGTTTTATGTCGTCTAGATTAAACATGCTGATAAATCCTCTGATGAGGTTGAGGATATCCTCCATCTTTTCAGCATCAGATATATCAGCATGTTCAGTCTCGGCTTCCATTTCCTCAGCCTCAACCGCGGTTTGCACTTTTTTGTGAGTGTCCTTTTGGAACTCGATAGTTTTTTGTTTTTTTCCATCCGTTTTAGCTAACAGCTGGGTTTGCGCGAGCTCTTCTTCCTCCCTGACTCGTTTAGTATCTTTCCATTCCTTAACTTTCCCATCCAGTCTATCCTTTGCCTCCTTTGCCTGTCTGGCTTTTTCTAACTCCGATCTCTTTTTAATTGCAAAGAAACAGATGAGTATATATACCCCAATCCCGGGATTAAGATTCCACCTGAGAGAACCAATCAGAAAGCAGAATGAAGAACAGTCCTTCCAATCCGAAACGTAGAACTGATACACATGATTGGTGTACGCTAAATCACAACAAAAATGTTCCAACAAGAAGAAACATAACTCAAAATGACACACAAGCGACCCAAAAGTCAAGAAATGCGCAATAATGAAGCAAAAGTAAATGAAAATTGGGAAAATATACGAGATACTCCACCAGACGGAGGACAAAATTGGAGGATTGAACAAGTCACTAACTAAAGTACTTTAATTTCACTGAATATGGAAGGTTTCAAAAAAGTAAAAATCATATATCATTGGAGTGTCTTGTAATTTTTTATTTCATTTTGCTTATTTTTGCTTTAATTGTGCCAGTTCTCACCCTTGGGCACTCTTGCGTATCATTTTGAGTTATCTTTCGTCTTGTTAGAAGATTTGTGTTTCAGCGCAGTCCAGCCTTGTGTGTCAATTCTATGTTCAGGATTGGCTGGACTGGTCTTCATTCTATTTTCTGAATGGCTTTCTCTCTTAGGTGGAATTTTAATGCACGACTTATATATATATATAACTCTCTTGAAATAAAATTAAAAAAAAATCTGATGTGGACAGCACTTGATTTTCCTTATATAATGCAATGTATTTACTACTTCAACAGTAAAAACAAAATAGGTTATTCTTATAGTAGATACTTATATTTTTTTTCAAGATATCGAATTTTCGTCAATTAGTCGTTATTTTCATTGATTTAACGTCATTTTTATCCATTTGGCGAGATTTTCTTTAATTTGGTAACATTTAAAAATGTCGCCAAGTTGGCGATATTCCGACAAATTCGTCGCCAAAATCTCGCCAAGCATTATGGATGGAGAAATAATTTATTCTTATAGCATATAAATGACTATTGGCGTTCAAATACAAAAGTATTATTCAAAGTACCTTTTTTCATGAATGGAAGGAGCTAGATCCACGAGAATAATGTCACCCAATTTATCGCATGATATTACATATGAAAAGTGAGCATGTTTCTCAATAGGAAATATGTTTTTTATTTTATATAATTTTTTGATAATTTTTTTGAAAAATGTGCAATATCTCGAGAACGGTTCATGCTAGAGTTCTAAAATTTATGTTTATCGTTTTCTAATGAATAATTACATAAGAAATTTCTATTTGCGTAACTTTAATAGAGGTTTGATTTTTTGATGATTTTTTCCAAAATGCATTCGAAAATATAGGGGGGGGGGATTCTGAATATTCGATTGCGTATAAAAACAATGGGCTTCCAGTATTCACGGATTGTAAATTGCGTACCAAATTTCGTTCGAATCGGTCCATTCGTTCGTCAGTTATCGTCTCTACCATCTCACTGACACACACACACACACAGACATCACCTCAAAAGTGTTCGATTCGTGATCAGGGATGCCTGAAACGTGCTCTCCCGTCGAAAACTCGAATTCGAATTTTCGACCCCGCCACAATACTTTTCTTATACATTATTGTATATAAGGAAAGTAATACATGTTTTGAACTCTACATAGATGTACCCTTTTCGAATTTTTGATTTCGAGTTTGTTGGTTGACTAGAACTGATGAAAGGGATACATCGTATCTTCTAAATAGTTGTATAATTCTATTTGTGCCGAAGTGCGTTGCAGACGGCTTCCTTAGACGGATAGTATGCTGTTGTCAAGGGTAAATTTTGAAGTCTGGAAATTACTTATGTAAAAAGATCGAAACATGAGAGCAGAGAATTATAGCTGAAATCTCCCCGCTTGTGTAAATATTTCCATCTTACTTATTTGACGGAAAATGACAGCTGACAGGTGCAGACGACGATGCAGATTGATTTTCATTTCTACAAGGCATTTTTTGCAATTTTAGACTTTTGTGCAACTTTCAAGTTTCCTCATTCCTCTTGGTGTACTTTCTAACAGTGGATTATAATTCTGAAAAGGATTATATTAAATTCTACTCTGACAGGAACAGTGGTTTCCCATTGATACGAAGAATATTTATACAGGGTTTTTATGAAAGTTCTTAAAAGCACACCAAAAACTTTGTAAGGAAAGATCCATGAGTGTACTCGTTAAGTCTATCTGTATTAAAGTGATCATGATCGCTCGAATAAAAGGGCTTGCAGCGTTTCAAGCGCAGAATCTAAAATACTAGGATAATAATGTCGGCAACAAAGCATGGTACACGAAAAACACCAATTACAAAGTTGTAGCGAATTGTCTAATAGATAGGAATCGATACCAGGAACGAACAAATCGCGTGTATGGAAGGTAGCAAATACCTGCAAGTAAGTCGTATCATCTCCAATTTATTTGATAATATGTTGTTTTGTTGATAATATGATTTTTAATTGCATAAAATATCTAGTGTGTGATTTGACTTTATTTTACATTCATATTTAATTTGGTTCATCTTGTAAAGAGCCTTGTTGCCCCAAACGGCAATCGAATCCGGGATCTCCGAACTGACTAGCTGACGTTTTACTGTTGAGCTATTGGGACGGAATTGCAAGTTCTTATCATCGAAGTGGACTCTGCATTCTCCACACTCTAATGTCAGATTGGCGGGCAGTTGAAAATCTGACTGACCCGCTCCAGTTATTACTTTCATTATATATAATAATGTATAAGGAAAGTATTGTGACGGGGTCGAAAATTCGAATTCGAGTTTTCGATGGTATGTCTGTGTGTGTGTGATGTCTGTGTGTGTGTGTGTGTGTGTGTGAAAGTGTGTGTGTGTGTGTGTCTATGTGTGAAAGTGTGTGTGTGTCAGTGAGTCTGCGGAGACGATAACTGACGAAATGAACGAATGGGCCGATTCAAACGAAATTTGGTACAAAAATTACAATTCGTGAATACTTACCATAAACCTTCGGGTTGGTCGTGTGGTCAGGGTCTTCAATCAATCAATTCGTGAATACTGAAGCCTATTGTTTTTATACGCAATCGAATGTTCAGAACCCCCTAAATTTTCGAGTGAAATTTTGAAAAATTCATCAAAAAATCAAAACTTCTAATAAAGTTACGCAAATAGAAATTTCTTATGTAATTTTTCATTAGAAAACGATTGACATAAATTTTAGAACGCTAGCATAAACCGTTCTCGAGATATTGCACATTTAAAAAAAATCATATAAAATAAAAAAAAAATATTTCCTATTGAGAAACATGCTTACTTTTCATATGTAATACCATTCGATAAATTTGGTGACATCATTCTCGTGGATCTAGCTCGTTCAATTCATGAAAAAAGATACTTAGAGTAATACTTTTGTATTTGGACGCCAATAGTCATTTAACTGCTATAAGAATAACTTATTTCTCCGTCCATAACGCTTGGCGAGATCTTGGTGACGAATTTGGGGGAATGTCGCCAACTTGACGACTTTTTTAAATGTTGCTAAAATAACGAAAAACTCGCCAAATGAATAAAAATTACGCCTCATTGACGAAAATTCAATGTCTTGGAAAGAATATAAATATCTACTATAAAAATAATCTACTTTTTTTTTACTGTAAAAGTAATAAATTCATTGCATTAGATAATGAAAGTCATGTGCTGACCACATCAGATTTTTTTTTACCTCAGGTTAACCTACTGCTACTACTACTTTCATCCAGTTTAGTATCCTGCGTGGTCGTTATCTTCTCAATTTTGAAATCGGCGCTCAATCTTCCACAGTCCACTGAATCCGCACTAGTCGTATTAGGGTCACTTTCAGACCTCCGAAATCTTTGCACTAACCTACAGGATTGATTTTTTTTCGGGCGCCATTGTAAAGAGCCTTGCTGCCCCAACCAGGAATCGAACCCTGGATCTCCGAACTGGCCAGCCGACGCTCTAATACGTTGAGCTACTAGGACGACATTGCAAGCTCTAATTGTCGAAGTGGGTGCTGCAACGAAATCGGATCATTTCTGTTTTCTCTGCCGTCAGGATTTACCAAATTTGGGTTTGTCCCGACGTTAAATGTGAATTCTAGTGTTAAATCATTTTCACCGTTTGTGGGAAGGATAAAACTCTGATGTGGGCAGCACATGACTTTCCCTGCAGACGCAAATTCATATTTTCTTTATTTCTTTAATAATTCATTAGATTGGGTTTAATTGAACCAAATAACACAAAATTTTCATTTTTAATTCAATTTTTGTTTTTATTTGGTAATTGAACATTTTTCCGAAATCGGCGTAACAAAAACGCAAGATATCTCAAATATCTTGAGAACGGTTGGTCCTAAAGTATAATGGAGTGTGTTATATTATTTTCCTCTTCAAAAATTGCGTATAAAACAAGAATTTAATTGATGCATTTGAGCATACACTACTTAGTCTTTATTTTAGATTTTAGCGGCCCATTTCGTAAAAAAAGGCAGGTTGTTCTTTTCCGAATCGTACCAAAATCTAATCAGCACCAGAGTATCCCACAAGTAACTTATCTACCAAATTTTATGAAATTTGTTCAATTAGTATTTTAGCTAGAGTGGATACATGAAATTTTTACAGGCCATTTCGCAAAAAAAGGCCGGTTCTGTTTTCACGAATCGTACCAAAAACTAATCAGCACCAGGGTCATACCCAAGTGACTTACCTACCAAATTTTATGAAATTAGGTCTATAAGTTTTTAAGTTAGAGTGGATACATACATTGCACAGACAGACACATGGACAGACAGCCAGACACACACACAGACGTCACGCTAAAAATAATTTTTTCGTATTCTAGAGGTCTCGAAACGTGTAGATCCGTCGAAAACTCGAGTTGTGATTTTCGGCATGGTTCCAATACTTTCCCTATACATTACCATGTATTGCAGGGAAAGTAATAAAGTTTTGCATATTTCAGATACGGTTAAATTTGAATGCGGAAAATTTAACCGCAACGGGAAAGGATGCACTTAAATGTTTGTACTGTTTCATTGTCAGAGATACGAGAGGAAATCCAAATTAATATTTTAGCAGAAATTAAGGGTTTTAAGAGGGTGCATGCTCTTTGAATATATTTGAAACATAATCACCATCTACTAATTATATAGTAACTAATCTGTTAGTTATTATTAAATTAACTCGGTATTATATAGTAACTAATTTATTAGTTACTATTTTAATAATTTAACAAGTATGTAGCTGATTAGACAGTTATCGTAGTAGTCTATTAATTATAGTTATTTTTCGGTTTTATCCGTCCGATTTGAACAATCGTGCTGTGATTCCATAGCCGTGATCTTTCTGCGTAGTGTGCGGGCATCGGACATATATATAAAGCTGGTAATTCTTATGAACTCTATTTTAAAACGATTTTTTTCTTTCCTTATATACATAATGTATAAGGAAAGTATTGTGACGGAGTCGAAAATTCGAATTCAAGTTTTCGACAGGAAAGCACGTTCCAAGCATCCCTGATCACGAATCAAACATTTTTGAAATGATGTGTGTGTGTGTGTGTGTGTGTGTGTGTCAGTGAGCCTGTGGAGACGATATCTCACTAATAAATGGAGCGATTCGAATGAAATTTGGTACAAAAATCACAATCCGTGAATACTGGAAGCCTATTGTTTTAAAACACAATCGAATGTTCAGAACCCCCCTAAACTTTCGAGTGAAATTTTGAAAAAATCATCAAAAAGTCAAAAACTTTAATAAAGTTACGCAAATAGACATTTCTTGTGTAATTTTTCCTGAGAAAACGATTGACATAAACTTCAGAACGCTAGCACAAACCGTTCTCGAGATATTGCACACTTTTCAAATAAATTTATCAAAAAATCAACGTAAATTAAAACAATATATATATTAACTGTTGAGAAACATGTTCACTTTTCATATGTAATATCATGCGATAAATTGGGTGACATCATTCTCGTGGATCTAGCTAATTCAATTCATGAGAAAAGGTACTTTGTGTAATACATTTGTATTTGAAAGCCAATAGTCATTTATCTGCTATAAGAATAACTTACTTCTCCGTCCATAACGCTTGGCGAGATTTTGGCGACGAATTTAGAGGAATGTCGCCAACTTGGCAACTTTTTTTAATGTTACCAAATTAACGAAAACCTCGCCAAATGGATAAAAATGACGCTAAATCAATGAAAATGACGACTAATTGACGAAAATTTAATACCTTGGAAAGAATATACGTATCTACTATAGGAATAACCTATTTTTACTTTCCCTGCAATACATGGTAATCTATAGGGAAAGTATTGGAATCATGTCGAAAATCGCAACTCGAGTTTTCGACGGATCTACACGTTTCAAAACATCTAGAATGCGAGATTTTGGCGACGAATTTAGAGGAATGTCGCCAACTTGGCAACTTTTTTTAATGTTGCAAAATTAACGAAAATCTCGCCAAATGGATAAAAATGACGCTAAATCAATGAAAATGACGACTAATTGACGAAAATTTAATACCTTGGAAAGAATATACGTATCTACTATAAGAATAACCTATTTTTCTTTCCCTGCAACACATGGCAATCTATAGGGAAAGTATTGGAATCATGTCGAAAATCGCAACTCGAGTTTTCGACGGATCTACACGTTTCAAGACCTCTAGAATACGAAAAAACCATTTTTAGCTTGACGTCTGTGTGTGTGTCTGTGTGTCTGTCTGGGCAGATTTTGTATCCACTCTAATTGAAAAACTAATGGACTGAATTTCACAAAATTTGGTAGGTAAGTCACTTGTCAGCGAGTTTGGTGCTGATTAGTTTTGGGTAGGATTCGGGATAAAAGAACCCGCCTTTTTTTTGCGAAATGGCCCGCAAAAGTTTGTATCCACTCTAACTGAAAAACTAATGGACCGAATTTCACAAAATTCGGTAGATGAGTCACTTGCGGGTCATCCTGGTGCTGATTAGATTTTGGTACGATTCGGAAAAAAATAACCTGCCTTTTTTTTCAAAATGGCCCGCAAAAATCATCAAAATCTAAACTAAAGAACTACGCATGCTCAAATATATCCATTAAATGCTCGTTTAATACGTAATTTTTAACGAAGAAAAAAATAAGACTAACCCCATTACACTAGCCGTTCTCGAGATATTTTAGTTTTTTGTATTTTCTCTACGCCACCTATGAAAATAAGTCCGGTTACCGAATGAGAAAGAAAATTGAATTAAAAGTGAAATGAAATTAATTAAAATAAAGAGAACGTGGATATAAGTCTGCAGGGAAAGTCATGTGCTGCCCACATCAGATTTTTTTTACTGTAAAAGTAGTAAATTCATTGCATTATATAAGGAAAGATGTGCTGCCAACATCAGATTTTTTATACCAGCAGTTAGCTTTGGCCAGTAGAATTTGTGAAATATAAATTTTCTACTATTTACTAATTTTTTTATAAATATAATGATTAATAATTTACAATGCACAGTAAGTTATCAATCACTTCTAATTATAAAAATTTATCAAAGAAGTTTAATAGAATATTTTTACTCCCTCGCCCCCGTAAAAATTTTTCACGTACTCCTTGCACATTCAGTTCACGCAAAATGACTATTAATGCTTTAGTATGTTCGAGAAAGGATCGAACAACTTACCACGAGCTGCAGAAGTATAGGATCCCTAAATCCCAATTCATCTTAAAATTCTGAAAGAAATCCATGGTTGCCTGTTTGTATATACGGATTCCTTGACGAAAAAGAGGGGCTGCTTTTGCGTAAACAGAAGGATTGGGAGTGGAGGGAGAGGAGGTTAAGGGGGTTCTGGAGAGTGCAGCCTTGCTCCTCTTTATTCTCCGGAATGGTTATCGGAGATTCGAAATTTCTTTCGAAAGAATCTGGATGCTGCCAGATTTCTCAAAGCAAAAGAGAAAGTATTTCAGCTTAGCGCACATCGATCACCGATGACCTACTTGCACGGAATTAGAAAGAAATATAACTGTGCATTGCGGGTGAGAAATTAAGTGGGGTGTTTGTTAACCCTTTCTTATTTGTGAATCCTATTTTAATCTTTTCAATACCAGTATCTAAAAGCGCTGAGATAAAAGTTGGTTTTTCAATATACACTTTCTACAATCCTTGATGAGCAAAATACGGGTGTAGGAAAATGTTGGTATTTAATTTTATTAATCTCACAGATGTTCAAGAGCTTGATTATTTTTTTACTTTCCCTTCAATACATGGTAATGTATAGGGAAAGTATTGGAATCATGTCAAAAATCGCAACTCGAGTTTTCGGCGGATCTACACGTTTCGAGACCTCTAGAATACGAAAAAACTATTTTTAGCGTGTCGTCTGTGTGTCCGTCTGTCTGTCTGTCTGTCGGTGTGTCTGTCGGTGTGTCTGTCTGTCTGTGCAGATTTTGTATCCACTCTAACTAAGAAACTAATTGACCGAATTTCTTTAATTTGGTAGGTAAGTCACTTGTGGGCGAATCTGGTGCTAATTAGTTTTTGGTACGATTCGGGATAAAAGAAACAGCCTTTTCTTGCGAAATGGTCTGCAAAAATTGCTATATCCACTCTAGCTGAAAAACTAATGGACCGAATTTCACAAAATTTGGTAGATAAGTCGCTTGTAAGTCACCCTGGTGCTTATTAGATTTTGGTACTATTCGGAAAAAACTAACCTGCCCTTTTTGCGAAATGGCCCGCAAAAATCGTTAAAATCTAAAATAAAAACTGCAAATGGACAAATATATACATTAAATGCTCGTTTTATACGTAATTTTTAACGAAGAAAAGAATAGGACCTACCCCGTTACACTAGGACTAGCCGTTCTCGAGATATTTTAGTTTTTTCGTATTTTCTCTACGCCACCTTTGAAAATAAGTCCAGTTACCAAATGAGAACGAAAATTGAATTAAAAGTGAATTAAATTTAATTAAAATAAAGAGAACGTGGATATAAGTCTGCAGGGATAGTCATGTGCTGCCAACATCAGATTTTTAAATATAAACATCTGATGTGGGCAGTAAATGGAAATATTTAATATGTATTAATAATTAGTAAATGGAAATATACATAATATGTATTAATCTATATAAATAAATTAGAAAATTCATCTGTTTGTCGTATCATCATGGGAGAACAGATATATCGAATCCTATGAAATTTTGAAGGGTATCCTTGTTAGGTTTCCTTCAAAAATTAAAATTTCGGTTTCCGTCCTTTCTGTATGTTTGCTTTCATGTACTTTTGAAGGTTTTTGCACTTTGGGCGTGGGTTAATCGTTATGTGGTCTAATCGTAATCGAAATCATGTTAAAATTAAAAATCTAAAATACTGTTAATAATAATTTCATACGTAATATTTTTTATTATAAAACAAATAATACAAACATTTGAACGCTAGCATAAACCCGTCTCAATATATTGCACGCTTTTCAAATAAATTATCACAAATATTACATAAAATTAACCTTTTGCTTACGGGTGAGACAGCGTTAATCTCAAACATAGAACCTCTCAAAAAGTCAGGTATTTGACATACCCTATCCAAAACAGTTCGATCCCCCTTTGCAGACATTGGCGTCCATGAATGCCATTTTTTACCAAACGTCATGAACGGACGAACAGAGAAATGACTGATAAATGCTTCCGAAACATCATTACAATACTATCCCTTTTCAAAACAGAATCAATTTCATGAATTTGGCGTCATATTTATTAATTTGGCGCCATTTTTATCAATTTGGCAACATTTTTATCGTTTTGGCGACATTTTTATCAGTTTGGCGATATTTTTATCGTTTTTGCGACATTTGATAAATTTGGCGACATTTTAAAAAATAGCCAAATTTGTGGCCAAATGGGATGGTTGGACTTGACAAACAAACGCTATCGAAACTTCATTACAATACTATTCCCTTTCAAAACGTAATTAATTTCACTGATTTTGAGTCATTTTTATCGATTCCGTGAAATTTTCGTCAATTTCGCAACATTAAAAAAAAAAGTCGCCAGGTTGGCGATATCTCGCCAAACGTTACGAAGAGTTAGATAGATAAACAGACAGATAAATCAAGGTGTTTATATTAGGTATTCCGCATCATATAGGGAAAGTTATGTGCTACCCACATTAGACTTTTTGATAAACGTAGTGAGCAAAATAGTGTGGACTTTACACAAAAATATCTGGACACGTCACTACCGACATAACCCCACACTTTCATTTCACGCAAAAAATTCCCATATATTACTTTTTGGTGTATTCGAGAAAAAATCGCTCAACAACTTCCCAAGAACTGCAAAGACACAAGAGATCCCCAACTCCCAATTCATCTCGGAACTCCCAGAAAAAAGAAAATCTATGGTTGTCTGTTTGCCGGCGTATTCTTTGACGAAAAAGAGGAGGTCTTTGCGAAAACAGGAGAATCGGGAGAGGAAGGAGATGGGGGCCGAGGGGTTCTTGAGAGAACAGTTCTGCTCCTCCTCATTCTCCGGAACGGTTATCGTATCGGAGGTTCGAAATTTCTTTTCAAAGAATCTGGATGTTGCTGGATTTCTCGATGCAAAAGAATAAGCATTTCAGCTTAGTTCACATCGATCACCGCTGGCCTGCTTGTATGGAATCCGCAAATAAAGCTTTGTATTGGAAAAAGAGGTTAACCTGGTATTTGTTAAACTTATTTTTAGTGTGACATGACTGTCATATCCATCCTTCTTTTAATTTTTAATGCCTTTTTACTTTCCCTGCAATACATGGTAATGTATAGGGAAAGTATTGGAATCATGCCGAAAATCGCAACTCGAGTTTTCGACGGATCTACACATTTCGAGACCTTTAGAATACGAAAAAACCATTTTTAGCGTGACGTCTGTGTGTGTGTCTGTCTGTGTGTCTGTCTGTGTGTCTGTGTGTGCAGATTTTGTATCCACTCTAACTAAAAAACTAATGGACACAATTTCACAAAATTTTATAGGTAAGTCACTTGTGGGCGGGGCTGGTGCTGATTAGTTTTGGGTACGATTCGGAATAAAAGAACCCGCCTTTTTTTGTGAAATGGCCCGCAAAATCCTGTATCCACTGTAGCTGAAAAACTAATGGACCGAATTTCACAAAATTCGGTAGATGAGTCATGTATAGGTCACCCTGGTGCTGATTAAATTTTGGTACGATTCAGAAAAAAATAACCTGCCTTTTTTTGCAGAATGGCCCGCAAAAATCGTCCAAATCTAAACTAGAGAACTACGTATGCTCAAATATATCCATTAAATGCTTGTTTAATACGTAATTTTTAGCGAAGAAAAGAATAAGACCAACCCCATTACAGTAGGACTAGCCGTTCTCGAGATATTTTAGTTTTTCGTATTTTCCCTACGCCACCTTTGAAAATAAGTCCGGTTACCGAATGAGAACGAAAATTGAATTAAAAGTGAAATAAATTTAATTAAAATAAAGAGAACATGGATATAAGTCTGCAGGGAAAGTCATGTGCTGCCCACATCAGATTTTTACTTTCCCTGCAATACATGGTAATGTATAGGGAAAGTATTGGAATCATGCCGAAAATCACAACTCGAAGTTTCGACGGATCTACACGTTTCAAGACCTCTAGAATACAAAAAAACCATTTTTAGCGTGACGTCTGTGTGTGTGTCCGTGTGTCTGTGTGTCTGTGTGTCTGTCTGTGCAGATTTTGTATCCACTCTAACTAAAAAACTAATGGACCGAATTTCACAAAATTTTGTAGGTAAGTCACTTGTGGGCGGGGCTGGTGCTGATTAGTTTTGGGTACGATTCGGAATAAAAGAACCCGCCTTTTTTTGCGAAATGGCCCGCAAAAGCTTGTATCCACTCTAACTGAAAAACTGATGGACCGAATTTCACAAAATTCGGTAGATGAGTCACTTGTGGGTTACCTTGGTGCTGATTAGATTTTGGTACGATTCGGAAAAAAATGACCTGCCTTTTTTTGCAAAATGGCCAGCAAAAATCGTCCAAATCTAAACTAAAGAACTGGGTATACTCAAATATATCCATTAAATGCTGATTTAAGACGTAATTTTTAACGACGAAAAGAATAAGACCAACCCCATTACACTAGGACTAGCCGTTCTCGAGATATTTTAGTTTTTCGTACTTTCCCTACGCCACCTTTGAAAATAAGCCCGGTTACCGAATGAGAACGAAAATTGAATTAAAAGTGAAATAAATTTAGTTAAAATAAAGAGAACGTTAATATAAGTCTGCAGGGAAAGTCATGTGCTGCCCACAGCAGATTTTTACTTACGTACCTCTTTACTTGCGTGTATCTTTAGTCATGTGCCTTTTAACCACGGATTTAGAGAGAAGATAAAACTCATATGGATGAAACGCTTGAAAATGTCATAACGCTTTGAGAATTATATGTAGATGCCACTAGTGTTAGTAAAGTACCCTTTGTTTCCATTTGACACAATACAGAAGCATAGTATAGAGTATATGTGTTTTTGGTTATTTTTAAATCAAGTTTACTTAATTATCAATATAATTAATCAGTATTTTTTTACTTTCCCATGCAAAACATGGTAATGTATAGGGAAAGTATTGGAATCATGCCGAAAATCGCAACTCGAGTTTTCGACGGATCTACACGTTTCGAGATCTCTAGAATACGAAAAAACTATTTTTAGCGTGAGTCTGTGTGTGTGTCTGTGTGTGTGTCTGTGTGTCTGTCTGTGTGTCTCTCCATCTGTCTGTCTGTCTGTCTGTCTGTGTATCTGCCTGTCTGTGTGTCTGTGCAGATTTTGTATCCACTCTAACTCAAAAACTAATAGACCGAATTTCATAAAATTTGGTAGGTAAATTATTTGTGGGCGAATCTGGTGCTGATTAGTTTTGGGTACGATTTGGAATAAACAAAACCCGCCTTTTTTTGCGAAATGGCCCGCAAAAGCTTGTATCCACTCTAGCTGAAAAACTAATGGACCGAATTTCACAAAATTCGGTAGGTAAGTCACTTGTAGGACACCCTGGTGCTGATTAGATTTAGGTATGATTCGGAAAAAAATAACCTGCCTTGTTTTGCAAAATGGCCCCCAAAAATCGCTAAAATCTGAAATAAAAAAATACGTATGCTCAAATATATCCATTAAATGCTTGTTTAATACGTAATTTTTAACGAAAAAAAGAATAAAACCAACCCCATTACACTAGGACTAGCCGTTCTTGAGATATTTAAGTTTTTTCGTATTTCCTCTACGCCACCTTTGAAAATAAGTCCAGTTATCAAATGAGAACGAAAATTGAATTAAAAGTGAATTAAATTTAATTAAAATAGAGAGAATGTGAATATAAGTCTGCAGGGAAAGTCATGTGCTGCCCATATCAGATTTTTTGTTTTAAGGTTAGAAGATAATTCGAGTGAAAGTAAGGAAAGTGACACAAAAACTTTTTCGGATAAAACTTTTCTTCTTTTCAAAATAAAAAGTACTTCAAAATAATAAAGTATTCAAATTATTTTGTATGTTCATAAAGGGTACCCCATTTCTGACAAAACAAGTTCAAATTGGTTTGATTTTTATCTGTAAGGTTCGAAGATATAAGTGTCCGAAGTGATTACGTTTTTCGTAACGCTGCGATTTCAGCCGAATAGCCGTTATGGATGTTAAAATATCTGTCGGACACATAGGAACTACCATACCACGAATTCCTGCTCTAATTCCACACAGAAAATTTTGCTTTAATATTTAAGAAATTGTAAATGGTAATGGTCAGAGGTTGTAATCTCGCGAGGGGGAGGGGGGGGGGGGTCTGCCACTGGTTAGACTTATCAGTATTTTACAATGTGAATTGAAACTCTTTCACACACTTGCTAATTATTATATTAATTAATCATAACATAAAAAATTAATAAAATGTATTCATAATAAGCACTTACCAGCTTCCACAGTCTCCAACGCTTCCACTGTCCACAGCGCTTCCAATATCATTCCAATTGTACCAGCTCAATATTTTCGTAATAAGCAAGGAAATATATGTACGTGAATGACAGTGTTCTGCTTCCTACACATTATCCAGGCTTGATAAAGGAGGTCCCTGTTGAAATGACGACAAATGTATATACCGTAAATAACAAAATATCTGCTAGCGAAGTGTGCACAAGAATGCAATAATTCGGTACTCAAATCAACTCCGGAAGTAACGTATCTACCTTTTCTTATAAAAATCTTTTCTTATTAACTACGTTGTTCCACGTTTGATTACAGTTTTAGTTCTTGACATGGGCTTCTGAAATCTGCAATCCAGATTTTAATTTAATTTATATTTGTTACCGGTAGTATATAGGGTAAATATTACCGGTAGTATATAGGGTTAGTGTTTGTATGAGAGTATGTTTATTTTCCTTATATACATAATGTATAAGGAAAGTATTGTGACGGGATCGAAAATTCGAATTCGAGATTTCGACGGGAGAGCACGTTTCAAACATCCCTGATCACGAATCAAACATTTTTGAGGTGATGTCTGTGTGTGTGTGTGTGTGTGTGTGTGTGTCAGTGATACTGTGGAGACGATATTTCACGAACGAACAGAGCGATTCGAATGAAATTTGGCACAAAAATCCCAATCCATGAATACTGGAAGCTCATTGTTTTGAAACGCAATCGAATGTTCTGAACCCCCCTAAATTTTCGAGTAAAATTTTGAAAAAATCATCAAAATATCAAAACCTTTAATATAGTTACGCAGATAGACATTTCTTATGTAATTTTTCCTTAAAATACGATTAAAATAAACTTTAGAAAGCTAGCATGAATCGTTCTCGAGATATTGCACTTTTTTTAAATAAATTTATCAAAAAAATCTCATAAATTAAAAAAAAATATATTAACTGTTGAGAAACATGTTCACTTTTCATATGTAATATCATGCGATAAATTTGGTGACATCATTTTCGTGAATTTAGCTCGTTCTATTCATGAGAAAAGATACTTTGAGTAATACTTTTGTATTTGAACGCCAATAGTCATTCATCTGCTATAAGAATAACTTATCTCTCCTTCCATAACGCTTCAAAAAAAGTCGCCAATTCCACCAAATTAGTCGCCAAAATCTCGCCAAGTGTTAAGGATGGAGAAATAAGTTATTCTTATAGCAGATAAATGGCTATTGGCGTTCAAATAAAGTATTACTCAAAGTATTTTTCCTCATGAATGGAACGAGCTAGATCCACGACAATGATGTCACCCAATTTATCGCATGATATTACATATGAAAAGTGAGCACGTTTCTCAACAGTTAATTTTTTTTTTGATTTATAAGATTTTTTGATAAATTTATTTGAAGAATGTGCAATATCTCAATAACGGTTCATGCTAGCGTTCTAAAGTTTATGTCAATCGATTTCTAAGGAAAAATTGCATAAGAAATGTCTATTTGCGTAACTTTATTAAAAGTTTTGATTCTTTGAAAATTTCACTCGAAAATTTAGGGGGGATTCTGAACATTCGAATGTATTTTAAAGCAATAGGCTTCCAGTATTCACGGATTGTGATTTTTGTACAAAATTTCATTCGAATCGGTCCATTCGTTTGAGAGATATCGTCTCCACAGACTCACTGACACACACATGCACACACACACAGACATCACTTCAAAAATGTTCGAATCGTGATCAGAGATGCTTGAAATGTGCTCTCCCGTCGAAAACTCGAATTCGAATTTTCGACCCCGTCACAATATTCATTATGTATATAAGGAAACTCCGTCTTATACATTATGTATATAAGGAAAGTAATAGCTGGTGTTGAATTGTCACGATGCAAATTACAAACTAAAAAAATCTGATGTGGGCAACCCATGACTTTCCTTATATAATACAATGAATTTACTACTTTTACAGTTAAAAAATGTTAGAGTAATCTGCTGTAAGAGTAACTTATTTCTTCGTCTATAACGCTTGGCGAGATTTTGGCGACGAATTTGGCGGAATGTCGCCAATTTGGCGACTTTTTTTAAATGTTGCTAAATTAAAGAAAAACTCGCCAATTGGATAAAAATGACGCTAAATCAACGAAAATGACGACTCATTGACGAAAATTCAATATCTTTGAAAGAATCTAAATATCTACTATAAAAATAATCTTTTTTTTTTTTTTTTTGCTGTAAAAGAAGAAAATTCATTGCATTATATAAGGAAAGTCATTTTAATTTTATATGACTTTTTGATATTTTTTTGAAAAAATGTGCAATATCTCGAGAACGGGTCATGTCAGCGTTCTAAAATTTATGCCAATCGTTTCCTATTGAAAAATTACATAAGAATTGTCTATTTGCGTAATTTTATTAGCGGTTTTTATTTTTTGACGATTTTTTAAAATTTCACTCGCAAATTCAGGGGAGTTCTGAACATTCGATTGTGCTTAAAATAATAGGCTTCTAGTATTCACGGATTGTGATTTTTGTACCAAATTTCATTCGAATCGCTCCATTCGTTCGTCAGTTATCGTCTCCACAGACTCACTGACACACACACACACACACAGAGAGAGAGAGACATCACTTCAAAAATGTTTGATTCATGATCAGGAATGCTTGAAACGTGCTCTACCCGTCGAAAACTCGAATTCGAATTTTCGACCTCGCCACAATACTTTCCTTATACATTATGTATATAAGGAAAGTAATTACGTCCTTAAGCTATTATCAACGCAATAATGTCATGATGTCATTTACTTTCTGTATAATAAAGTCTTCCAAACTGTCAAATTTCAGGGTACGAAAGCAATGAATTTACTTTCAATGACTTTAAGTCAATGTTTTTTAAAGCATAAAGCGAGGCGTGTTTGGAGCATAGGTTACTTCCTCAACACTGACTCACATGTGATTGTGTGAGCAAGTTTTGTTGACACAGTAAAATTCGAATAAAATTTATAGTAAAACTTATTTGAATGAAATTCTGTACGCAGGTTGAAAGTAATCATGGTTTAGGTCATGGCGAAACCCGAATTTAAAAAATCTGATGTGGGCAACACATGACTTTCCTTATATAATGCAATGAATTCACTACTTTTACAGTTTAAAAAATGTTATTCATATAGTAGATACTTATATTCTTTCCAAGATATTGAATTTTCTTCAATTAGTCGTCATTTTAATTGATTTAGCGACATTTTTATCAATTTGGCGAGATTTTTGTTAATTTGGCAAAAATTAAAAATGTAGCCAAGTTGGCGACATTCCGCCAAATTCTTCGCCAAAATCTCGCCAAGCGTTATGAACGGAGAAATAAGTTATTCTTACAGCAGTAAATGACTATTGGCGTTCAAATACAAAAGTATTACTCAAAGTATCTTTTTTGATGAATGGAACGAGCTAGATCCACGAGAATGATGTCACCCAATTTATCGCATGGTATTACATATGAAAAGTGAACATGTTTCTCAATAGGGAATATTTTTTTTTATTTTATATATAACTTTTTGATAATTTTTATGAAAAATGTGCAATATCTCGAGAAAAGTTCATGTTAGCGTTTTAAAATGTATGTCAATCGTTTTCTAATGAAAAATTACATAAGAAATGCCTATTTGCGTAACTTTATTAGCGGTTTTGATTTTTTGACAATTTTTTCAAAATTTCACTCGAAAATTTAGGGGGGTTCTGAACATTCGATTGCGTATAAAAACAATAGGCTTTCAGTGTTTGCGGATTGTGATTTTTGTACCAAATTTAGTTCGAATCGGTCTATTCGTTCGTCAGTTATCGTCTCCATAGGCTCACTGACACACACACACACACACACACACACATACACACACACACACACACACACACACAGACATCACTTCAAAAATATTTGATTCGTGATCTGGAATGCTTGAAACGTGCTCTCCCGTCGAAAACTCGAATTCGAATTTTCGACCCCGTCACAATACTTTCCTTATACATTACGTATATAAGGAAAGTAAATATCGATCTAGTCTTATAGAGAAAAATAATTTTATAAAACTCGAGTGTCTGACAGAAGTTTATTTGCTTGCAATATCTCGTATAGTTATTAAATTCTGTCTTGTACTTACATTATTTAATATTTACTATTTTGAATTTAATAATTTGAGTTTTTTCTCTATTTTCGCTAAAAATACGCTTCAGTTATTAAGCATATAGTATATTCCATAGAAAAAGTATATTTTTCCCAAAATTTTCGTATTCGGAATGTTGGCAGAAACTTTCGATTTAAAACAACTTGAACATATTTTGAATACTATCGGAAATACATCGGTGTGTGGGTGTGTATGTGTATGTGTGGGTGTGTGTATTCATCGGTGAGGTGTAGACATGCAGGTATCGCCATTACACTTATCGGCCGTTATATTGTGTAAAAATATAGAATAAGGTAAAACATTTTTTTTTAATTCGCGTGATTAGAACACAAATTATTTGAAATTTAAAATTATTTTAATAGTATTATTACTTTCTTAATCTATTGTATATAGTATAGAGAAAGCATTGTTTTCACGAAAATTTTTAATTTCAAGATTTTGATGACAATAGGAATATGTTCTAAGACCTTCTAAATACACTTTAAATATTTTTAAAGAGATGTTTGTCTGCCTGTCTGCGTTCAAGAATAGACATTAATAGATGTTAACGAAACTTTATAGCTGACTTTGCTAAAAAATGTTTTTAAACTAGACAGAATTTTTTGAAATTCTAACAAAAACTTCAAGGGCAATTTACACCCCCCCCCCCTCCAAGGGAGTAAGTACATTGTCAAACTTGGTAGCAATCAAAACATTTTTTCAAACTCTTTAAAATGAAGGGTTACATGCTATACTTGTAATCATTCGAACCAAGAATACATATTTTTCTTGCAAAATTTACAGGGAAAAATAACTCACAAGCTACTTAGAAACGGATTCTGGTATGGAAAATTCCAGAACAAGGGAGGTAAAAGTGTATGCTGGAAAATGAACGTTTAAACTTCTCTATGTATATAAATTGCATTAAAATAATACGAAGCTCCAAGAGAAACATTCAGCACATAATAACTTTGTAAGGAAAGGTCCGTGAGTGTACATTTACACCTATCTACAGTAAAATGACTAGAGTATATAACAAGAAAGAACTATCTTGCATAAAGCATTGATTATGAAACACTATCCAACTGAAATGCAATTTTATTTAAACATCTCTAAAATGCGATACATTCAGCGCTGATATATTTGAAATTATCACGGTACTACAATAATTTATTATATTTGAAAATTTAAACCTTCGAAAATAAATGAACTTTATTCAAATGACGTCATCGAAATATATATCGTCTGGAACTCTATGTAAAAGCAGTGAATATTTCATACATATCACTTTTATTCCAGACTCCAGAGCTAAATAATTTTGCGTGAAAAAAATTCAGCAATTCTTATATAACTCATCTTACAATCACTTGTTTACATTCTGCATCCAGTAAAATTTGGCTTCGTTGTAGAAATAATCAAAGTTTGATGATCAATTTAAACTAAAAAAATATTGCAATTACGTTGGCGTAGAATATAGATGTACAGAAAATACGCAAAAATAAAGCGGTTTTAGGCCGAATGCAACACTAAATATAAAAATCACGATTTTTGCATTGGGAAAAAAAATGCATGCCATTGTAGTAGTGTTAATGTATTGTTGTAGTACTGTGATAATGTAAAGTATATCTACGATGAATGTATCGCATTTCATAGATGTTTAAATAAAATCGCTTTTTAGTTGAAAAATGTTTCATAATCAATACTTTATTCATGATTGATCTGTCTGGTTTTCATTCTCCACGCTACAATCACTTGTATTAGACGGGGCATGGTCATTTTAATTTGATGGCCCTAACATGTACAATCATGAACATTTCCTTAGAGTTTTTGGGATCATTAAGGTAGTTCCTAGTAATCCTGTATATTAACACAAATTAACCAGGTGTATCTTATATATCGACATGACTTATTACTTTCCCTGCAATACATGGTGATGTATAGGGAAAGTATTGGAATCATGCCGAAAATCGCAACTCGAGTTTTCGACGGATCTACAAGTTTCGAGACCTCTAGAATGCGAAAGAACTAGTTTTAGCGTGACGTCTGTGTGTGTGTGTGTGTTTGTCTGTCTGTCTGTGTGTCTGTGCAATGTATGTATCCACTCTTAACTCAAAAACTAATAGACCAAATTTCATAAAATTTGGTAGGTAAGTCACTTGGGTGTGACCCTGATGCTGATTAGTTTTTGGTACGATTCGTAAAAAACAGAACTCGCTTTTTTTTTTTTTGCGAAATAGCCAGTAAAAATTTCATTTGTCCGCTCTAGCTAAAACTAATTTGCCAAATTTCACAAAATTTGGTAGGTAAGTTACTTGTTGGATACTCTGGGGCTGATTAGAATTTGGTATGATTCGCAAAAGAAGAACCCGTCTTTTTTTACAAAATGGTCCGCAAAAATTTCATGTATCCACCCTAGCTAAAATACTAATTGACCAAATTTCACAATATTTGGTAGATAAGTTACTTATGGGACAACAACCTGCTTTGTTTACGAAATGGCCCTTCTTGTTTCATACGCAATTTTTGACGAGGAATAGAATTTAACACACTCCATTATACTTTAGGACTAACCATTCTCAAGATATTTGAGTTTTCTTGCATTTTTGTTACGCAGCTATCGGAAAAATGCCCAATTACCAAATGAAAACAAAAATTTAATTAAAAATGCAAATTTAGTGTTATTTGGTGCAATTAAACTTAATCTAATGAATTATTAAAGAAAAAAAGAAAATATGAATTTAAGTCTGCAGGGAAAGTCATGTGCTGCCCACATCAGATTATTTGTGGCCATTTTGAAAAAAGATACAAGAAATTCTTTAAAATAATAATGTGCAAATCAAAGCTCAAAAGACTTTATTTTTCATTCAGATACTGATTATGATACAAATGGGTTTGAATAATATTTAATACTAGAACGAATTACCCGATCGCCCTGGTCCTAAGTTAGCGTCTATGCGTAAATAATACAGATACAAAGATAACATCACTCAATTTCCAAATCGACTTTTTTGTACAAAAATAATTCCCATGCATAATTATGCAAAATATAGAATGCAATTTAACAACGACTATAAAAATTCGCCACTTCTGTCTGTAACAACAGGCACTGGCACGCACCTCTTTGTGGAGTCATGAAGACAGGAAAACTTTATTTCCGTTTGAATAAAAATGTTGACTTTTTGACTCACCTAGAAACTCGTTAAAAAATTCTTAAACATGTTAATTACATTTTGTTTTGCTGTTAGAATGTGAAAATATCACTCCATATTTACGCTAAAAATTAGAATCGTGCGAGTCTTTAATTCGCCAATGCTTAAAAAAAATGTCCTAATATACTCGCATTTCGATGCATTTCAAATATATATATATTTTTAAATATGAAGGAATTATGTATGCTCGGTTAAAAAATTGTTGGACAGAGTCTTTCCGACGGTGTTAAGATGGAAACGTTATGATTATAATTTTGATTTTTAAGAAACTGATTTGTGTGAAAATCGTTCTAAATTACGCTTCTCCTTAAAATAACTTTAGAAAAAAAAATAGCTTTGAATTATCTCGAAACCTAACTTGGACTATTACTGCATGGAATTTGTTAGCTGTGAGTAGCTTAGATTTTCCGCTACGCTGCAAACAGATGAATACACAAGCGAATAAACGGACAGACATATTACTTTCCCTGCAATACATGGTAATGTACAGGGAAAGTATGGAATCATGCCGAAAATCGCAACTCGAGTTTTCGATGGATCTACACGTTTCGAGACCTCTAGAATACGAAAAATTTATTTTTAGCCTGACGTCCGTGTGTGTGTGTGTGTCTTTATGTGTCTCTGTGTGTGTCTGTCTGTGCAATGTATGTATCCACTCTTAACTCAAAAACTAATAGACCAAATTTCATAAAATTTGGTAGGTAAGTCACTTGGGTGTGACCCTGATGCTGATTAGTTTTTGGTACGATTCGTAAAAAACAGAACTCGCTTTTTTTTTTTTTGCGAAATAGCCAGTAAAAATTTCATTTGTCCGCTCTAGCTAAAACTAATTTGCCAAATTTCACAAAATTTGGTAGGTAAGTTACTTGTTGGATACTCTGGGGCTGATTAGAATTTGGTATGATTCGCAAAAGAAGAACCCGTCTTTTTTTTACAAAATGGTCCGCAAAAATTTCATGTATCCACCCTAGCTAAAATACTAATTGACCAAATTTCACAATATTTGGTAGATAAGTTACTTATGGGACAACAACCTGCCTTTGTTTACGAAATGGCCCTTCTTGTTTCATACGCAATTTTTGACGAGGAATAGAATTTAACACACTCCATTATATTTTAGGACTAACCATTCTCAAGATATTTGAGTGTTCTTGCATTTTTGTTACGCAGCTATCGGAAAAATGCCCAATTACCAAATGAAAACAAAAATTTAATTAAAAATGCAAATTTAGTGTTATTTGGTGCAATTAAACTTAATCTAATGAATTATTAAAGAAAAAAAGAAAATATGAATTTAAGTCTGCAGGGAAAGTCATGTGCTGCCCACATCAGATTTTTTGTGGCCATTTTGAAAAAAGATACAAGAAATTCTTTAAAATAATAATGTGCAAATCAAAGCTCAAAAGACTTTATTTTTCATTCAGATACTGATTATGATACAAATGGGTTTGAATAATATTTAATACTAGAACGAATTACCCGATCGCCCTGGTCCTAAGTTAGCGTCTATGCGTAAATAATACAGATACAAAGATAACATCACTCAATTTCCAAATCGACTTTTTTGTACAAAAATAATTCCCATGCATAATTATGCAAAATATAGAATGCAATTTAACAACGACTATAAAAATTCGCCACTTCTGTCTGTAACAACAGGCACTGGCACGCACCCCTTTGTGGAGTCATGAAGACAGGAAAACTTTATTTCCGTTTGAATAAAAATGTTGACTTTTTGACTCACCTAGAAACTCGTTAAAAAATTCTTAAACATGTTAATTACATTTTGTTTTGCTGTTAGAATGTGAAAATATCACTCCATATTTACGCTAAAAATTAGAATCGTGCGAGTCTTTAATTCGCCAATGCTTAAAAAAAATGTCCTAATATACTCGCATTTCGATGCATTTCAAATATATATATATTTTTAAATATGAAGGAATTATGTATGCTCGGTTAAAAAATTGTTGGACAGAGTCTTTCCGACGGTGTTAAGATGGAAACGTTATGATTATAATTTTGATTTTTAAGAAACTGATTTGTGTGAAAATCGTTCTAAATTACGCTTCTCCTTAAAATAACTTTAGAAAAAAAAATAGCTTTGAATTATCTCGAAACCTAACTTGGACTATTACTGCATGGAATTTGTTAGCTGTGAGTAGCTTAGATTTTCCGCTACGCTGCAAACAGATGAATACACAAGCGAATAAACGGACAGACATATTACTTTCCCTGCAATACATGGCAATGTACAGGGAAAGTATGGAATCATGCCGAAAATCGCAACTCGAGTTTTCGATGGATCTACACGTTTCGAGACCTCTAGAATACGAAAAATTTATTTTTAGCCTGACGTCCGTGTGTGTGTGTGTGTCTTTATGTGTCTCTGTGTGTGTCTGTCTGTGCAATGTATGTATCCACTCTTAACTCAAAAACTAATAGACCAAATTTCATAAAATTTGGTAGGTAAGTCACTTGGGTGTGACCCTGATGCTGATTAGTTTTTGGTACGATTCGTAAAAAACAGAACTCGCCTTTTTTTTTTGCGAAATAGCCAGTAAAAATTTCATTTGTCCGCTCTAGCTAAAACTAATTTGCCAAATTTCACAAAATTTGGTAGGTAAGTTACTTGTTGGATACTCTGGGGCTGATTAGAATTTGGTATGATTCGCAAAAGAAGAACCCGTCTTTTTTTTACAAAATGCTCCGCAAAAATTTCATGTATCCACCCTAGCTAAAATACTAATTGACCAAATTTCACAATATTTGGTAGATAAGTTACTTATGGGACAACAACCTGCCTTTGTTTACGAAATGGCCCTTCTTGTTTCATACGCAATTTTTGACGAGGAATAGAATTTAACACACTCCATTATACTTTAGGACTAACCATTCTCAAGATATTTGAGTTTTCTTGCATTTTTGTTACGCAGCTATCGGAAAAATGCCCAATTACCAAATGAAAACAAAAATTTAATTAAAAATGCAAATTTAGTGTTATTTGGTGCAATTAAACTTAATCTAATGAATTATTAAAGAAAAAAAGAAAATATGAATTTAAGTCTGCAGGGAAAGTCATGTGCTGCCCACATCAGATTTTTTGTGGCCATTTTGAAAAAAGATACAAGAAATTCTTTAAAATAATAATGTGCAAATCAAAGCTCAAAAGACTTTATTTTTCATTCAGATACTGATTATGATACAAATGGGTTTGAATAATATTTAATACTAGAACGAATTACCCGATCGCCCTGGTCCTAAGTTAGCGTCTATGCGTAAATAATACAGATACAAAGATAACATCACTCAATTTCCAAATCGACTTTTTTGTACAAAAATAATTCCCATGCATAATTATGCAAAATATAGAATGCAATTTAACAACGACTATAAAAATTCGCCACTTCTGTCTGTAACAACAGGCACTGGCACGCACCCCTTTGTGGAGTCATGAAGACAGGAAAACTTTATTTCCGTTTGAATAAAAATGTTGACTTTTTGACTCACCTAGAAACTCGTTAAAAAATTCTTAAACATGTTAATTACATTTTGTTTTGCTGTTAGAATGTGAAAATATCACTCCATATTTACGCTAAAAATTAGAATCGTGCGAGTCTTTAATTCGCCAATGCTTAAAAAAAATGTCCTAATATACTCGCATTTCGATGCATTTCAAATATATATATATTTTTAAATATGAAGGAATTATGTATGCTCGGTTAAAAAATTGTTGGACAGAGCATTATATTGTCTTTCCGACGGTGTTAAGATGGAAACGTTATAATTATAATTTTGATTTTTAAGAAACTGATTTGTGTGAAAATCGTTCTAAATTACGCTTCTCCTTAAAATAACTTTAGAAAAAAAAATAGCTTTGAATTATCTCGAAACCTAACTTGGACTATTACTGCATGGAATTTGTTAGCTGTGAGTAGCTTAGATTTTCCGCTACGCTGCAAACAGATGAATACACAAGCGAATAAACGGACAGACATATTACTTTCCCTGCAATACATGGTAATGTACAGGGAAAGTATGGAATCATGCCGAAAATCGCAACTCGAGTTTTCGATGGATCTACACGTTTCGAGACCTCTAGAATACGAAAAATTTATTTTTAGCCTGACGTCCGTGTGTGTGTGTGTGTCTTTATGTGTCTCTGTGTGTGTCTGTCTGTGCAATGTATGTATCCACTCTAATTCAAAAACTTATGGACCAAATTTCATAAAATTTGGTAGGTAAGTCACTTCTGAGTGACCCTAGTACTACTGATTAGTTTTTGGTACGATTCGGGATAAAAAAAACCCGCCTTTTTTTGCGAAATGGCCCACAAAAATTGCCGTTATCCACTCTAGCTGCAAAACTAATGGATCAAATTTTACAAAATTTGGCATATAAGTCACTTGTGAGTCACCCGGCTGCTGATTACATTTTGGTACGATTCGCAAAAAATGACCTGCCTTTTTTTTGCGAAATGACCCGCAAAAATTGTCAAACTTTAAAATAAAATACTACGTATGCTCAAATATATCCATTAAATGCTTGTTTTATACGTAATTTTTAACGAAGAAAAGAATAAGATCAACCCCATCACACTAGAACTAGCCGTTCTCGAGATATTTTTGTTTTTTCGTATTTTCTCTACGCCACCTTTGAAAATAAGTCCAGTTACCAAATGAGAACGAAAAGTGAATTAAATTTAAATAAAATAAAGAGAACGTAGATCTAAGTCTGCAGGGAAAGTCATGTGCTGCCCACATCAGATTTTTTTTTTTTTTTATTATTATGTAAGATGAATGTGTGGCATACTTAGAAACAATCATGTCGAGTGGAGCTTTACTCTCGATATGTTTATATGAATATTGCACGTGAATGTAAATGAGTACGATAAAAGACCTTTGAAAATAGCCCCCTCCCCCCGCCGCAATGATTACTTTACTTATCAGCACATGTGGCTCTAATGTTAATAAGTAAGAAAGCTCTGACTTGACAATTCTTTCACTGCATATAAACTGTGATTTTGACACTCATCGACAAGGCGAAGGAAAAAGATGACCAAAGATTACAAGACTCTTTTAAGACGCGGAACAGTCCAGTGGTTAAAGCGTGGGGATTGCATTCGAACGACCCGAGTTCAGTTTTCGACTCTGCCCAAACTGCCCTCGTATTCATACAGAGAACGGGCAAGTAAAATATGTGGATCTGAAATTCCTTCCGAGAGGTTGGTGGTAAGGAAAGGAGGGTACGGTTCCTGTAGATGTCGTCCTCCACTAAAATTCGGTAGCACTGTCCCGGCCGTTTAAAGAGATACCTCACACTTTCGGGTAGGTCCGACGGGCTGGGTTAAAAGAAAGAAAGACTCTTTTAAAGCAAGAATTTTAGATTTTATCATGCGGTAGTTCTCAAATGTTTTCTGCAAAGTTTTGCCGTGTAGTGACGCCTTTGATAAGAAAAGGTGCTAATCCTTGTTTAGTAAAATAATAAATATATGTATCTAGATCTTCAGAAGTTTTCAAATAAAAATAAAAGTTATTTTAATCACAATCTCATTAAAAGTCCATTTACGTTGCAGTTACACAAAATTACAAATATACGGTTCTACATTCAACTTGCAACATTTTTCTTAGTCATATGCGGGTTTAGAATATTTCTTAGAACTTTTCATGCCTGAATAAATAAAATTCCATTAAAAAAAACATTCGAGAAAGTTCCGAAAACTTTTAAAAGAATGTCACGCGTTCATAATCTGAAAATTTCTAGAATTCTCTGGAGATAAAAAAAAAAAGCAATAGTTAAATTCTTTTAAGGTTTCTGAAGTGGGAACATAATTGAATAGTGTTTTCTGAATCGGGGCATTTTGTAAAGTCAAACGACACCCAGGATTTCGAATTTTTCTGTTTGTTTTTGAAACAGTGTGTGTGTATGTGTATGTGTATGTGTGTGTGTGTGAGGGGGGGGGGTGAAGGAAAAGGAAAGTGCAAATTTTGTATCAACACCTGCATTTTGTTGTACAAACTCGTTATATTATTAAATAGTTTGAAAAGTATTTTAAATAACAAAATACTTTTGAAACTAACAAGAGATACCAAAACTGAAGATATGTAATGATTTTAAGAATTTGTTTTAATAATGTGCCCGCACATTATTTTGTAATTTTAACTCATTTATCCGCACCATCTTTTATGGATCACGATCCCATTGCAGATATAGTTTTTTTCTTCTTTTATATTTATTTATTCGTTTTGTAATTTGCATGATTTGGACACAAATTCGAAATTTTATATTTTCATAGCATTATTTAAATAAAAATTTGATGCGGGTAGCACTTGACTTTCATTATTTACTCCTCTTACGCTCAAAATATAATGTATGTGATCCACGGTACTGTGCTTTTAACACTTTACAACAAAGTTGAAAAGTGTTTATGACTTTGTTCATTCTGTCTGTCTGTCTGTCTGTCTGTCCGTTAGCACGATAACTGCCGTAAAAATGACTTAATCAAAATGAAATTTTAGTCTGTTGTTCAGACGGTCTGTAGGACCTATGGGAATATAAATGAATAATATCACCCAATTAGTTTTGGATTGAACCTGGGTTGAAAAAATGAAATATATTGAGCCCTATGGGACCTAAATTTTCAAACATTTTTTAAGCGGATTTAAAATTCACAAATTGCTTCGAAAATTTTAGGTAATATTCAAATTGTTCCATAAAATATACAAAAAAAAATTCAGCGAAATATATTCAGTAGTTTTTTAAATAAAAATTAAAATATTAATTACACCCCTTATATGAAACGATCACGTGACCATGATATGAAAAGATCACGTGACAAACTTCAAAATGATATATGGCATCCATCTTGTTTCAAAATCGTGATTTTTTAAGTTCTTTTTAATTCATATTGAGTGTTGTATCTGTCTTAAAACTACTTTATTTTTGCTTAAATTCTGTGCATCTACATACTGAAACAACGCAAATACAATATATTTGAGTTTAAATGATTATCCAAATTTGATTATTTCTACAATGAAGCCTATTTTTCACTTATGTAAAGTGTAAACAGCAAAATATGTAGAATTTGTATTAGAATTGCTGTATTTCTTTAACACAAAATAATTTAGCCCATGGAGTCTGCATGGCTGATATAAATGAAATATTAATTGATTATATAAAGAGAAGGACGATTTTTTTCGATGAAGTTTTAAGCATAGAGTTTAATTACTTGTAGCTCCATGGTCTTAATTTTTAAATAAAATAAATTATTATAGTATTGTGATGAATGAAACGAATGGGAGAAAGTCATGAATGAAATCCTGTTTTTATAGAGGGATCCAGGCGTGTTATTTTTTCTATGACGTCATTTGAATTAATTTCAGTTGTTTTCGATGAGGTTTTCAAATATAATAAATTATCGTAGTATTATGTTTTAAAAATATTTCCGTGGAATGTATCGCATTTTAAAGATATTTATACCAGGCAATTTATATTTCAATGCCGTCATTTTAATGAAGTTCATTTTTTTCAATGAAGGTTTAAGTTTTCAAATATAATAAATTAATGTAGTGTTGTGATAAGTTTTAAAATATTACTGAGGAATATATTGCATTTTAGACTTTTTTAAATAAAATTGCATTGAAGTTGGAAACTGTTTCATAATAAATGCTTTAAGCATGATTGATATTTCTTGTTTTTAACGTTGAGTTGTACATTTGGCGATTTTCCAGATGACAACATGTAAAACTATTTCAAAGCAACCAATTAATTTATATTTCGCGCGACTCTAAATTAACAATTATTAATATTGATAACATCTTCAATAAGCGTAGCAATCGTATTGATAGCATCCTCAATAGTTCATATATTAAAATACTTTAATAATTAATTCATCAATTAGGAGTCATTTTTGCAATTTTGACGATATTTTTGTCAATCTGGGAGCGAAATATCGCCAGGTTGGCGATATTTTGCAGAATTGTTCGCCAAATGAATCCCCAAGTGTTACAGATAAACGGAGAGAAGAGCATTTCTTATAAACTAGAAGGGTATGCCCGTCATATAACGGAAATCAGAATTTTCGAAACATTACTTTCCCATATGGCGTCATTTTTATCAATTTAGCGACATTTTTGTCGCCAAGTTGGGGGTTATTCTTATAGTCTACTTTCACGTTCTTTCCAAGTCCAAGATATCGAACTCTCATCAATTGGACGTTATTTCATTGATTTAGCGTCGGTTTCATCAATTTGGCAAATGTTTATCAATTGGGTGACATTTTGGTCAATTTGGTAATATTTAAAAAGTCAGTAAGTTGGAGATATTTCGACAAATTCGTCACCAAAATTTTGCCAAACGTTACGGGCGGAAAAATATGTTATTCTTACAGTACATTATTATTTTCTTTCCAAGATATTGAATTTTCGTCAATTAGTCGTCATTTTCATTGAATTAGCGTCTTTCTTCTTTTTATCAATTTGTTAACATTTTCGTTAATTTGGTAACATTTGAAAAAGTCGTAGAGTTGGCGACATTCCGCCAAATTCATCGCCAAAATCTCGCCAAGCGTAATGGACGGAGAAATAAGTTATTTTTATAGCAGATAAATGGCTATTGGCGTCCAAAAACAAAAGTATTACCCAAAGTATCTTTTCTCGTGAATGGAATGAGCTAGATCCACGAGAATGATGTCACCAAATTTATCGCATGTTATTATACATATGAAAAGTGAACATATTTCTTAATAGTTAATTTTTATTTTTATTTTATGTGATTATTTAAATAAATTGATTTGAGAAATGATCAATATCTTGTTAACGGTTTATGGTAGCGTTCTAAAGTTTATATTAATCCTTTTCTAATGAAAAATTACATAAGAAATGAGTGTTTACGTAACTTTATTAAAAGTTTTATTTTTAGATGATTTTGTCAAAATTTCAGTCGAAATTTTAAGGGTGGTTCTGAACATTCGATTGCGTATAAAAACAATAGGCTTTCAGTGTTTGCGGATTGTGATTTTTGTACCAAATTTAGTTCGAATCGGTCTATTCGTTCGTCAGTTATCGTCTCCATAGGCTCACTGACACACACACACACACACACACACACATACACACACACACACACACACACACACAGACATCACTTCAAAAATATTTGATTCGTGATCTGGAATGCTTGAAACGTGCTCTCCCGTCGAAAACTCGAATTCGAATTTTCGACCCCGTCACAATACTTTCCTTATACATTACGTATATAAGGAAAGTAAATATCGATCTAGTCTTATAGAGAAAAATAATTTTATAAAACTCGAGTGTCTGACAGAAGTTTATTTGCTTGCAATATCTCGTATAGTTATTAAATTCTGTCTTGTACTTACATTATTTAATATTTACTATTTTGAATTTAATAATTTGAGTTTTTTCTCTATTTTCGCTAAAAATACGCTTCAGTTATTAAGCATATAGTATATTCCATAGAAAAAGTATATTTTTCCCAAAATTTTCGTATTCGGAATGTTGGCAGAAACTTTCGATTTAAAACAACTTGAACATATTTTGAATACTATCGGAAATACATCGGTGTGTGGGTGTGTATGTGTATGTGTGGGTGTGTGTATTCATCGGTGAGGTGTAGACATGCAGGTATCGCCATTACACTTATCGGCCGTTATATTGTGTAAAAATATAGAATAAGGTAAAACATTTTTTTTTAATTCGCGTGATTAGAACACAAATTATTTGAAATTTAAAATTATTTTAATAGTATTATTACTTTCTTAATCTATTGTATATAGTATAGAGAAAGCATTGTTTTCACGAAAATTTTTAATTTCAAGATTTTGATGACAATAGGAATATGTTCTAAGACCTTCTAAATACACTTTAAATATTTTTAAAGAGATGTTTGTCTGCCTGTCTGCGTTCAAGAATAGACATTAATAGATGTTAACGAAACTTTATAGCTGACTTTGCTAAAAAATGTTTTTAAACTAGACAGAATTTTTTGAAATTCTAACAAAAACTTCAAGGGCAATTTACACCCCCCCCCCCTCCAAGGGAGTAAGTACATTGTCAAACTTGGTAGCAATCAAAACATTTTTTCAAACTCTTTAAAATGAAGGGTTACATGCTATACTTGTAATCATTCGAACCAAGAATACATATTTTTCTTGCAAAATTTACAGGGAAAAATAACTCACAAGCTACTTAGAAACGGATTCTGGTATGGAAAATTCCAGAACAAGGGAGGTAAAAGTGTATGCTGGAAAATGAACGTTTAAACTTCTCTATGTATATAAATTGCATTAAAATAATACGAAGCTCCAAGAGAAACATTCAGCACATAATAACTTTGTAAGGAAAGGTCCGTGAGTGTACATTTACACCTATCTACAGTAAAATGACTAGAGTATATAACAAGAAAGAACTATCTTGCATAAAGCATTGATTATGAAACACTATCCAACTGAAATGCAATTTTATTTAAACATCTCTAAAATGCGATACATTCAGCGCTGATATATTTGAAATTATCACGGTACTACAATAATTTATTATATTTGAAAATTTAAACCTTCGAAAATAAATGAACTTTATTCAAATGACGTCATCGAAATATATATCGTCTGGAACTCTATGTAAAAGCAGTGAATATTTCATACATATCACTTTTATTCCAGACTCCAGAGCTAAATAATTTTGCGTGAAAAAAATTCAGCAATTCTTATATAACTCATCTTACAATCACTTGTTTACATTCTGCATCCAGTAAAATTTGGCTTCGTTGTAGAAATAATCAAAGTTTGATGATCAATTTAAACTAAAAAAATATTGCAATTACGTTGGCGTAGAATATAGATGTACAGAAAATACGCAAAAATAAAGCGGTTTTAGGCCGAATGCAACACTAAATATAAAAATCACGATTTTTGCATTGGGAAAAAAAATGCATGCCATTGTAGTAGTGTTAATGTATTGTTGTAGTACTGTGATAATGTAAAGTATATCTACGATGAATGTATCGCATTTCATAGATGTTTAAATAAAATCGCTTTTTAGTTGAAAAATGTTTCATAATCAATACTTTATTCATGATTGATCTGTCTGGTTTTCATTCTCCACGCTACAATCACTTGTATTAGACGGGGCATGGTCATTTTAATTTGATGGCCCTAACATGTACAATCATGAACATTTCCTTAGAGTTTTTGGGATCATTAAGGTAGTTCCTAGTAATCCTGTATATTAACACAAATTAACCAGGTGTATCTTATATATCGACATGACTTATTACTTTCCCTGCAATACATGGTGATGTATAGGGAAAGTATTGGAATCATGCCGAAAATCGCAACTCGAGTTTTCGACGGATCTACAAGTTTCGAGACCTCTAGAATGCGAAAGAACTAGTTTTAGCGTGACGTCTGTGTGTGTGTGTGTGTTTGTCTGTCTGTCTGTGTGTCTGTGCAATGTATGTATCCACTCTTAACTCAAAAACTAATAGACCAAATTTCATAAAATTTGGTAGGTAAGTCACTTGGGTGTGACCCTGATGCTGATTAGTTTTTGGTACGATTCGTAAAAAACAGAACTCGCTTTTTTTTTTTTTGCGAAATAGCCAGTAAAAATTTCATTTGTCCGCTCTAGCTAAAACTAATTTGCCAAATTTCACAAAATTTGGTAGGTAAGTTACTTGTTGGATACTCTGGGGCTGATTAGAATTTGGTATGATTCGCAAAAGAAGAACCCGTCTTTTTTTACAAAATGGTCCGCAAAAATTTCATGTATCCACCCTAGCTAAAATACTAATTGACCAAATTTCACAATATTTGGTAGATAAGTTACTTATGGGACAACAACCTGCTTTGTTTACGAAATGGCCCTTCTTGTTTCATACGCAATTTTTGACGAGGAATAGAATTTAACACACTCCATTATACTTTAGGACTAACCATTCTCAAGATATTTGAGTTTTCTTGCATTTTTGTTACGCAGCTATCGGAAAAATGCCCAATTACCAAATGAAAACAAAAATTTAATTAAAAATGCAAATTTAGTGTTATTTGGTGCAATTAAACTTAATCTAATGAATTATTAAAGAAAAAAAGAAAATATGAATTTAAGTCTGCAGGGAAAGTCATGTGCTGCCCACATCAGATTATTTGTGGCCATTTTGAAAAAAGATACAAGAAATTCTTTAAAATAATAATGTGCAAATCAAAGCTCAAAAGACTTTATTTTTCATTCAGATACTGATTATGATACAAATGGGTTTGAATAATATTTAATACTAGAACGAATTACCCGATCGCCCTGGTCCTAAGTTAGCGTCTATGCGTAAATAATACAGATACAAAGATAACATCACTCAATTTCCAAATCGACTTTTTTGTACAAAAATAATTCCCATGCATAATTATGCAAAATATAGAATGCAATTTAACAACGACTATAAAAATTCGCCACTTCTGTCTGTAACAACAGGCACTGGCACGCACCTCTTTGTGGAGTCATGAAGACAGGAAAACTTTATTTCCGTTTGAATAAAAATGTTGACTTTTTGACTCACCTAGAAACTCGTTAAAAAATTCTTAAACATGTTAATTACATTTTGTTTTGCTGTTAGAATGTGAAAATATCACTCCATATTTACGCTAAAAATTAGAATCGTGCGAGTCTTTAATTCGCCAATGCTTAAAAAAAATGTCCTAATATACTCGCATTTCGATGCATTTCAAATATATATATATTTTTAAATATGAAGGAATTATGTATGCTCGGTTAAAAAATTGTTGGACAGAGTCTTTCCGACGGTGTTAAGATGGAAACGTTATGATTATAATTTTGATTTTTAAGAAACTGATTTGTGTGAAAATCGTTCTAAATTACGCTTCTCCTTAAAATAACTTTAGAAAAAAAAATAGCTTTGAATTATCTCGAAACCTAACTTGGACTATTACTGCATGGAATTTGTTAGCTGTGAGTAGCTTAGATTTTCCGCTACGCTGCAAACAGATGAATACACAAGCGAATAAACGGACAGACATATTACTTTCCCTGCAATACATGGTAATGTACAGGGAAAGTATGGAATCATGCCGAAAATCGCAACTCGAGTTTTCGATGGATCTACACGTTTCGAGACCTCTAGAATACGAAAAATTTATTTTTAGCCTGACGTCCGTGTGTGTGTGTGTGTCTTTATGTGTCTCTGTGTGTGTCTGTCTGTGCAATGTATGTATCCACTCTTAACTCAAAAACTAATAGACCAAATTTCATAAAATTTGGTAGGTAAGTCACTTGGGTGTGACCCTGATGCTGATTAGTTTTTGGTACGATTCGTAAAAAACAGAACTCGCTTTTTTTTTTTTTGCGAAATAGCCAGTAAAAATTTCATTTGTCCGCTCTAGCTAAAACTAATTTGCCAAATTTCACAAAATTTGGTAGGTAAGTTACTTGTTGGATACTCTGGGGCTGATTAGAATTTGGTATGATTCGCAAAAGAAGAACCCGTCTTTTTTTTACAAAATGGTCCGCAAAAATTTCATGTATCCACCCTAGCTAAAATACTAATTGACCAAATTTCACAATATTTGGTAGATAAGTTACTTATGGGACAACAACCTGCCTTTGTTTACGAAATGGCCCTTCTTGTTTCATACGCAATTTTTGACGAGGAATAGAATTTAACACACTCCATTATATTTTAGGACTAACCATTCTCAAGATATTTGAGTGTTCTTGCATTTTTGTTACGCAGCTATCGGAAAAATGCCCAATTACCAAATGAAAACAAAAATTTAATTAAAAATGCAAATTTAGTGTTATTTGGTGCAATTAAACTTAATCTAATGAATTATTAAAGAAAAAAAGAAAATATGAATTTAAGTCTGCAGGGAAAGTCATGTGCTGCCCACATCAGATTTTTTGTGGCCATTTTGAAAAAAGATACAAGAAATTCTTTAAAATAATAATGTGCAAATCAAAGCTCAAAAGACTTTATTTTTCATTCAGATACTGATTATGATACAAATGGGTTTGAATAATATTTAATACTAGAACGAATTACCCGATCGCCCTGGTCCTAAGTTAGCGTCTATGCGTAAATAATACAGATACAAAGATAACATCACTCAATTTCCAAATCGACTTTTTTGTACAAAAATAATTCCCATGCATAATTATGCAAAATATAGAATGCAATTTAACAACGACTATAAAAATTCGCCACTTCTGTCTGTAACAACAGGCACTGGCACGCACCCCTTTGTGGAGTCATGAAGACAGGAAAACTTTATTTCCGTTTGAATAAAAATGTTGACTTTTTGACTCACCTAGAAACTCGTTAAAAAATTCTTAAACATGTTAATTACATTTTGTTTTGCTGTTAGAATGTGAAAATATCACTCCATATTTACGCTAAAAATTAGAATCGTGCGAGTCTTTAATTCGCCAATGCTTAAAAAAAATGTCCTAATATACTCGCATTTCGATGCATTTCAAATATATATATATTTTTAAATATGAAGGAATTATGTATGCTCGGTTAAAAAATTGTTGGACAGAGTCTTTCCGACGGTGTTAAGATGGAAACGTTATGATTATAATTTTGATTTTTAAGAAACTGATTTGTGTGAAAATCGTTCTAAATTACGCTTCTCCTTAAAATAACTTTAGAAAAAAAAATAGCTTTGAATTATCTCGAAACCTAACTTGGACTATTACTGCATGGAATTTGTTAGCTGTGAGTAGCTTAGATTTTCCGCTACGCTGCAAACAGATGAATACACAAGCGAATAAACGGACAGACATATTACTTTCCCTGCAATACATGGCAATGTACAGGGAAAGTATGGAATCATGCCGAAAATCGCAACTCGAGTTTTCGATGGATCTACACGTTTCGAGACCTCTAGAATACGAAAAATTTATTTTTAGCCTGACGTCCGTGTGTGTGTGTGTGTCTTTATGTGTCTCTGTGTGTGTCTGTCTGTGCAATGTATGTATCCACTCTTAACTCAAAAACTAATAGACCAAATTTCATAAAATTTGGTAGGTAAGTCACTTGGGTGTGACCCTGATGCTGATTAGTTTTTGGTACGATTCGTAAAAAACAGAACTCGCCTTTTTTTTTTGCGAAATAGCCAGTAAAAATTTCATTTGTCCGCTCTAGCTAAAACTAATTTGCCAAATTTCACAAAATTTGGTAGGTAAGTTACTTGTTGGATACTCTGGGGCTGATTAGAATTTGGTATGATTCGCAAAAGAAGAACCCGTCTTTTTTTTACAAAATGGTCCGCAAAAATTTCATGTATCCACCCTAGCTAAAATACTAATTGACCAAATTTCACAATATTTGGTAGATAAGTTACTTATGGGACAACAACCTGCTTTGTTTACGAAATGGCCCTTCTTGTTTCATACGCAATTTTTGACGAGGAATAGAATTTAACACACTCCATTATACTTTAGGACTAACCATTCTCAAGATATTTGAGTTTTCTTGCATTTTTGTTACGCAGCTATCGGAAAAATGCCCAATTACCAAATGAAAACAAAAATTTAATTAAAAATGCAAATTTAGTGTTATTTGGTGCAATTAAACTTAATCTAATGAATTATTAAAGAAAAAAAGAAAATATGAATTTAAGTCTGCAGGGAAAGTCATGTGCTGCCCACATCAGATTTTTTGTGGCCATTTTGAAAAAAGATACAAGAAATTCTTTAAAATAATAATGTGCAAATCAAAGCTCAAAAGACTTTATTTTTCATTCAGATACTGATTATGATACAAATGGGTTTGAATAATATTTAATACTAGAACGAATTACCCGATCGCCCTGGTCCTAAGTTAGCGTCTATGCGTAAATAATACAGATACAAAGATAACATCACTCAATTTCCAAATCGACTTTTTTGTACAAAAATAATTCCCATGCATAATTATGCAAAATATAGAATGCAATTTAACAACGACTATAAAAATTCGCCACTTCTGTCTGTAACAACAGGCACTGGCACGCACCCCTTTGTGGAGTCATGAAGACAGGAAAACTTTATTTCCGTTTGAATAAAAATGTTGACTTTTTGACTCACCTAGAAACTCGTTAAAAAATTCTTAAACATGTTAATTACATTTTGTTTTGCTGTTAGAATGTGAAAATATCACTCCATATTTACGCTAAAAATTAGAATCGTGCGAGTCTTTAATTCGCCAATGCTTAAAAAAAATGTCCTAATATACTCGCATTTCGATGCATTTCAAATATATATATATTTTTAAATATGAAGGAATTATGTATGCTCGGTTAAAAAATTGTTGGACAGAGCATTATATTGTCTTTCCGACGGTGTTAAGATGGAAACGTTATAATTATAATTTTGATTTTTAAGAAACTGATTTGTGTGAAAATCGTTCTAAATTACGCTTCTCCTTAAAATAACTTTAGAAAAAAAAATAGCTTTGAATTATCTCGAAACCTAACTTGGACTATTACTGCATGGAATTTGTTAGCTGTGAGTAGCTTAGATTTTCCGCTACGCTGCAAACAGATGAATACACAAGCGAATAAACGGACAGACATATTACTTTCCCTGCAATACATGGTAATGTACAGGGAAAGTATGGAATCATGCCGAAAATCGCAACTCGAGTTTTCGATGGATCTACACGTTTCGAGACCTCTAGAATACGAAAAATTTATTTTTAGCCTGACGTCCGTGTGTGTGTGTGTGTCTTTATGTGTCTCTGTGTGTGTCTGTCTGTGCAATGTATGTATCCACTCTAATTCAAAAACTTATGGACCAAATTTCATAAAATTTGGTAGGTAAGTCACTTCTGAGTGACCCTAGTACTACTGATTAGTTTTTGGTACGATTCGGGATAAAAAAAACCCGCCTTTTTTTGCGAAATGGCCCACAAAAATTGCCGTTATCCACTCTAGCTGCAAAACTAATGGATCAAATTTTACAAAATTTGGCATATAAGTCACTTGTGAGTCACCCGGGTGCTGATTACATTTTGGTACGATTCGCAAAAAATGACCTGCCTTTTTTTTGCGAAATGACCCGCAAAAATTGTCAAACTTTAAAATAAAATACTACGTATGCTCAAATATATCCATTAAATGCTTGTTTTATACGTAATTTTTAACGAAGAAAAGAATAAGATCAACCCCATCACACTAGAACTAGCCGTTCTCGAGATATTTTTGTTTTTTCGTATTTTCTCTACGCCACCTTTGAAAATAAGTCCAGTTACCAAATGAGAACGAAAAGTGAATTAAATTTAAATAAAATAAAGAGAACGTAGATCTAAGTCTGCAGGGAAAGTCATGTGCTGCCCACATCAGATTTTTTTTTTTTTTATTATTATGTAAGATGAATGTGTGGCATACTTAGAAACAATCATGTCGAGTGGAGCTTTACTCTCGATATGTTTATATGAATATTGCACGTGAATGTAAATGAGTACGATAAAAGACCTTTGAAAATAGCCCCCTCCCCCCGCCGCAATGATTACTTTACTTATCAGCACATGTGGCTCTAATGTTAATAAGTAAGAAAGCTCTGACTTGACAATTCTTTCACTGCATATAAACTGTGATTTTGACACTCATCGACAAGGCGAAGGAAAAAGATGACCAAAGATTACAAGACTCTTTTAAGACGCGGAACAGTCCAGTGGTTAAAGCGTGGGGATTGCATTCGAACGACCCGAGTTCAGTTTTCGACTCTGCCCAAACTGCCCTCGTATTCATACAGAGAACGGGCAAGTAAAATATGTGGATCTGAAATTCCTTCCGAGAGGTTGGTGGTAAGGAAAGGAGGGTACGGTTCCTGTAGATGTCGTCCTCCACTAAAATTCGGTAGCACTGTCCCGGCCGTTTAAAGAGATACCTCACACTTTCGGGTAGGTCCGACGGGCTGGGTTAAAAGAAAGAAAGACTCTTTTAAAGCAAGAATTTTAGATTTTATCATGCGGTAGTTCTCAAATGTTTTCTGCAAAGTTTTGCCGTGTAGTGACGCCTTTGATAAGAAAAGGTGCTAATCCTTGTTTAGTAAAATAATAAATATATGTATCTAGATCTTCAGAAGTTTTCAAATAAAAATAAAAGTTATTTTAATCACAATCTCATTAAAAGTCCATTTACGTTGCAGTTACACAAAATTACAAATATACGGTTCTACATTCAACTTGCAACATTTTTCTTAGTCATATGCGGGTTTAGAATATTTCTTAGAACTTTTCATGCCTGAATAAATAAAATTCCATTAAAAAAAACATTCGAGAAAGTTCCGAAAACTTTTAAAAGAATGTCACGCGTTCATAATCTGAAAATTTCTAGAATTCTCTGGAGATAAAAAAAAAAAGCAATAGTTAAATTCTTTTAAGGTTTCTGAAGTGGGAACATAATTGAATAGTGTTTTCTGAATCGGGGCATTTTGTAAAGTCAAACGACACCCAGGATTTCGAATTTTTCTGTTTGTTTTTGAAACAGTGTGTGTGTATGTGTATGTGTATGTGTGTGTGTGTGAGGGGGGGGGGTGAAGGAAAAGGAAAGTGCAAATTTTGTATCAACACCTGCATTTTGTTGTACAAACTCGTTATATTATTAAATAGTTTGAAAAGTATTTTAAATAACAAAATACTTTTGAAACTAACAAGAGATACCAAAACTGAAGATATGTAATGATTTTAAGAATTTGTTTTAATAATGTGCCCGCACATTATTTTGTAATTTTAACTCATTTATCCGCACCATCTTTTATGGATCACGATCCCATTGCAGATATAGTTTTTTTCTTCTTTTATATTTATTTATTCGTTTTGTAATTTGCATGATTTGGACACAAATTCGAAATTTTATATTTTCATAGCATTATTTAAATAAAAATTTGATGCGGGTAGCACTTGACTTTCATTATTTACTCCTCTTACGCTCAAAATATAATGTATGTGATCCACGGTACTGTGCTTTTAACACTTTACAACAAAGTTGAAAAGTGTTTATGACTTTGTTCATTCTGTCTGTCTGTCTGTCTGTCTGTCCGTTAGCACGATAACTGCCGTAAAAATGACTTAATCAAAATGAAATTTTAGTCTGTTGTTCAGACGGTCTGTAGGACCTATGGGAATATAAATGAATAATATCACCCAATTAGTTTTGGATTGAACCTGGGTTGAAAAAATGAAATATATTGAGCCCTATGGGACCTAAATTTTCAAACATTTTTTAAGCGGATTTAAAATTCACAAATTGCTTCGAAAATTTTAGGTAATATTCAAATTGTTCCATAAAATATACAAAAAAAAATTCAGCGAAATATATTCAGTAGTTTTTTAAATAAAAATTAAAATATTAATTACACCCCTTATATGAAACGATCACGTGACCATGATATGAAAAGATCACGTGACAAACTTCAAAATGATATATGGCATCCATCTTGTTTCAAAATCGTGATTTTTTAAGTTCTTTTTAATTCATATTGAGTGTTGTATCTGTCTTAAAACTACTTTATTTTTGCTTAAATTCTGTGCATCTACATACTGAAACAACGCAAATACAATATATTTGAGTTTAAATGATTATCCAAATTTGATTATTTCTACAATGAAGCCTATTTTTCACTTATGTAAAGTGTAAACAGCAAAATATGTAGAATTTGTATTAGAATTGCTGTATTTCTTTAACACAAAATAATTTAGCCCATGGAGTCTGCATGGCTGATATAAATGAAATATTAATTGATTATATAAAGAGAAGGACGATTTTTTTCGATGAAGTTTTAAGCATAGAGTTTAATAACTTGTAGCTCCATGGTCTTAATTTTTAAATAAAATAAATTATTATAGTATTGTGATGAATGAAACGAATGGGAGAAAGTCATGAATGAAATCCTGTTTTTATAGAGGGATCCAGGCGTGTTATTTTTTCTATGACGTCATTTGAATTAATTTCAGTTGTTTTCGATGAGGTTTTCAAATATAATAAATTATCGTAGTATTATGTTTTAAAAATATTTCCGTGGAATGTATCGCATTTTAAAGATATTTATACCAGGCAATTTATATTTCAATGCCGTCATTTTAATGAAGTTCATTTTTTTCAATGAAGGTTTAAGTTTTCAAATATAATAAATTAATGTAGTGTTGTGATAAGTTTTAAAATATTACTGAGGAATATATTGCATTTTAGACTTTTTTAAATAAAATTGCATTGAAGTTGGAAACTGTTTCATAATAAATGCTTTAAGCATGATTGATATTTCTTGTTTTTAACGTTGAGTTGTACATTTGGCGATTTTCCAGATGACAACATGTAAAACTATTTCAAAGCAACCAATTAATTTATATTTCGCGCGACTCTAAATTAACAATTATTAATATTGATAACATCTTCAATAAGCGTAGCAATCGTATTGATAGCATCCTCAATAGTTCATATATTAAAATACTTTAATAATTAATTCATCAATTAGGAGTCATTTTTGCAATTTTGACGATATTTTTGTCAATCTGGGAGCGAAATATCGCCAGGTTGGCGATATTTTGCAGAATTGTTCGCCAAATGAATCCCCAAGTGTTACAGATAAACGGAGAGAAGAGCATTTCTTATAAACTAGAAGGGTATGCCCGTCATATAACGGAAATCAGAATTTTCGAAACATTACTTTCCCATATGGCGTCATTTTTATCAATTTAGCGACATTTTTGTCGCCAAGTTGGGGGTTATTCTTATAGTCTACTTTCACGTTCTTTCCAAGTCCAAGATATCGAACTCTCATCAATTGGACGTTATTTCATTGATTTAGCGTCGGTTTCATCAATTTGGCAAATGTTTATCAATTGGGTGACATTTTGGTCAATTTGGTAATATTTAAAAAGTCAGTAAGTTGGAGATATTTCGACAAATTCGTCACCAAAATTTTGCCAAACGTTACGGGCGGAAAAATATGTTATTCTTACAGTACATTATTATTTTCTTTCCAAGATATTGAATTTTCGTCAATTAGTCGTCATTTTCATTGAATTAGCGTCTTTCTTCTTTTTATCAATTTGTTAACATTTTCGTTAATTTGGTAACATTTGAAAAAGTCGTAGAGTTGGCGACATTCCGCCAAATTCATCGCCAAAATCTCGCCAAGCGTAATGGACGGAGAAATAAGTTATTTTTATAGCAGATAAATGGCTATTGGCGTCCAAAAACAAAAGTATTACCCAAAGTATCTTTTCTCGTGAATGGAATGAGCTAGATCCACGAGAATGATGTCACCAAATTTATCGCATGTTATTATACATATGAAAAGTGAACATATTTCTTAATAGTTAATTTTTATTTTTATTTTATGTGATTATTTAAATAAATTGATTTGAGAAATGATCAATATCTTGTTAACGGTTTATGGTAGCGTTCTAAAGTTTATATTAATCCTTTTCTAATGAAAAATTACATAAGAAATGAGTGTTTACGTAACTTTATTAAAAGTTTTATTTTTAGATGATTTTGTCAAAATTTCAGTCGAAATTTTAAGGGTGGTTCTGAACATTCGATTGCGTTTTAAAACAATAGGCTTCCAATATTCACTGATTGTAATTGATAATTTTTGTACTAAATTTCGTTTGAATCGCTTCATTTGTACGTGATATATTGTCTCCACAAATTCACTGACACACACATACATACACACAAACATCCCCTCAAAAGTGTCTGATTCGTGTTCTGGGATGCTTGAAACGTGCTCCCCGTCGAAAAATGTATTTAGAATTTTCGACCCCGTCACAATACTTTCCTTATGCATTTATACTATGTATATAAGGAAAGCAAAAATCGTCTGTTGTAATTATAAATTGAAATATCTCAAGAATCCGTTGGTTGTACACCAATAGAAATTCTTTTCGAGTTATTTTTTCAGCGCGTAGTCATGTAAAAAAAAACATATGTGCCTAGAGTCTAGACATATTTGAGTTATGGCTAAAATAATTTTCGAATAAAAAATTCCGAGAGTTATAAATTTTCCGAATAAAATTTCAAGATTATAGATTTTTCTCATTACTTATAGGCCAAAACCCATTTGTATGCAAAGTTTCAAGTTTCTAACTTCAACGGTTTGGGCTGTGCAATTCATACCATGAGTCATTGAGTCTCACTCAGCTGCATGGTACTTAAGATATTTTAATTCACACTTGATTACGTTGCGTGAATTTTGCCTAATCTTTAAACAAACTACTGGTTATACCCTACATTTCTTATTTGCGTTGCCTCTCCTTGTATTTTTTTTTTTAAATCTTGGCACACCGTTTCACGTCGCGAAACATTCTCGTTTATCAAAATTTTACTTCATTAACTGCGCCATCTTTCACGGACATATTTTCAGTTTTTTGAGCTCGTAGAGAACTGAAATTCGGCATACAGTTTCATGTTGTGAAACAGTTTCATCTATCAAATTTTCACGTCGTTACGTAATTTACGTATTATTTTGCAAATTGCTGTTCAGTGTCTTCAGATAAATCAATCCATGTACAATACTACATAGGTTTGAACGGAAATTACTTAAAATAAAAGAAAACTAAAAAGTAAATATTTAATTATGAGAAAAAACAAGTTTTCCTCTATACATTGATGCAAAATTGTTGAAACTATTCCATCTGCCTATATACCCCTCATTTCCTTGTAACAATTTGCATAATATCAATTTTTAACAAGGATTAGATTTATAAGGTATTGTTTAGAATCGAATCTGTATACACTTTGAATTGTATTCACTTTCGTTTGTGTTTAAAATTTACATAGTGAACCCTCCTATAACGACAGTCCCCCCCCCTCCCATAACGCGGTACTCATAAAACGCGGTTTCTATGTAACGCAGTAGTCTTATAACGCGGTTTTTCTATAATATAACTCAATTAGTAGTATTTCTATAGCATGGATTTTTCTATTACACTTTTGCGGTTGCAATTAATGGGGAATTCGCCTGTTTTTTCATCCACGTACATCAGCATTTTTCAATTTCAGTTATCAGGGAAATCCCCTGTAAATACAGAAATAAACAGCATTACTGTAGCAGACTGGACGATATTATTGGCTGTACTGTGCTCGCGTGACTTTCTTTATTCAATAGAGTCGCCGAACTTATATTTCATAACCGTAGTCATCATAATATGGTGCTCCAAAAATGCAATTTTGTATAACGTAGAGCGAATCAGCCTGATTTATATGTTCTGTCGCATGGTAAACCCATGATCCAATATTTTCGGGGTTGCGATCTAGAGTTTACTTATTTATTTTGGGGGTCAGCCTTTTCGTTTGGCCAGCTGCTCTCCTCGGAATAGAAGACAGGATGTCGAAGGTTTCTTTAGAAATCGTATTTTCACCGAAAGGTTTAACGTTTGTCCGTTTTCGGAGGATCATAGGGTTTCCGGCCGGCTTTGAATTAGTGCCCGAAAGCATATCAGTTTCGCAGGGGCTTGAGAAGGGGCTTTTTGTTTCTGGAAGGCCTAAAGCCAATGGCGATGCTTTGGGGGTCAAGGGGTTAAGACCCAGAATCAAATAAGATAATTGTGTGCGTCTCAGGGGCATGTTTTAAAATCTTGGAGAGAGAGAGTTTTGGAGAAATTGAAAAGAGGAGCGAGGAGAAGGAACTGTGTGGTGATAACGAAAAGACTGCTCCCCATCATGGTCCTCTGAAAAGAGCGAAGCTGATAATTGCAAGTGATGTTGGTGAGTTGCACATTTAAGGGCCTGTGCCTGATTTGTATCTTTTGTCTCTCTCTCACTCTCCAATTAAATAACTACTAATTAACGCCAGTTATAATATCTACTTGTTAACTCCAAATAAATTATTTAATAGTAAAAGTCAGGCGTTTTCATGATAGCTTACCATCTGTTCCAATTAGTCTATGAGACTCCTTACCATTGTTTATTTTGAATTGTTATTAGAATGGATGATCAATACATTCATGTTAAGAGGAGCATTTTGTGTATTATGGTATTTGTACACAGATTTAAATATTGTAAATAAATGAATGTTATTATTTAAAAACACGGCCTTATTCTTTTTCGCGCTCTTACCGGGCGTGTCCTAAAAAGGAAGTTACCTTAGGACATGTTCTGAGTTTCACTTAATGCCGTTTCCATATAACGCGGTACGAATTGTTCTGTTTTGTACTAATTCTTTCTTATAACGCTGTTTCCATACAACGCAGTACATGGTTTCCATATAGCACTGTATGAATTAATCTAATGTACACTAATCTGAGTTTCTTATAACGCAGTTTCCATATAACGCGGTACGAATTAATCGCGTTATAGGAGGTTTGACTGTACTATACTTTTCAGTGTTCCCCTGTTGTGTAGGGAAGGATATTGTTGAAAATTAAATATCGCAATATTTATAGCAGTTAATACAAGCTGGTTTTGGGCCAGTTAACTTCCTTCATCAGCACCTGATACAATTTCTCTGTAGGTAAGTAGAGCTCAGAACGATCTGCGTTTTAAAATAAACGCTCATACTACAAAAGCGTGGCTGAATAACTCGCATTCAAAAGCGTCCTCTTTCTCTCTCTAACTTCGCGAGTTCATCTCCGAGATCCCAAATATTCCGTCTCTCTCAAATCAAAACAAGAACTTTCTCATCCGAAACTTCACTTTATCGAGCCCATCCTTCCGAAAAGAACATCGACAACGCTTCCCCCGCCCGCACCCAAATAGAACCGTCCAGGAAAGTGTTGTAAAGCCGAGAAGAAATCGATCAACTTTGGAAAGGACCTCCGCGCGCAGATCCCCTCCTCCCCCCACCATCCTTCACCGTTCTTAAATTCTCTCGATCTTCGGCGTTTAATTCGGCGGCAACTCTTTTCACGCTTTTTCTCTTTCTTGCTTTTTTTTCTCTCCCTCTTTCATCCTTCGTAGCTTGTTTATTTTTATCCATTTATTTTTCCGTCCCATTTTCGGTCCGTGATGAAAAGAACAACGGAGCCATCTAGCGGCGCTTGGCAGAAGCTAATGAGCAAAGTTTTTTCACGGTGAATTAGGCAGTGGTACAAAACTAACGAGCTAAGCGCAGGAATATTTTTTTTCCTCCGTTCACATTTTCATTCCTTTTTGTCCCTTTCTAGAAAATTCTTTGTTTTCATTAGGGGGTGAAGAAAAATTGGCGAGTTGAAATATGACAACCGAAACGATAAGATGGCTGCTGTTATATTATTTCAACCGTGAACAATTTTTTGTCCAAAGATTATTTTTTTTTCATGGTAGATAGTTTCTCGCTAAATGATTTAAAAATCCTTCAAATGCAATAATTTGAGCCCTGTTAAACATACGAAAATGTTTAAACTGCATCAGGGTACGCCCAGTTGAATTCAGTCAAATTCAACATTTCACATACTTGAATATTTTAAACGCAGTGGCCAATAACAGGGTTGGTTATCTCTAAAAACTTAAAAAAAAAAAACTTTAAGTCCTTTTCGTTATTTTCTATTTTTTATTATTTTTTATTAGGAGATGAAGAAAAATAGGAGAATTGAAATAGGTTAACCAAAACGATAAATTGGCTGCTGTTATATTATTTTAACCATAAACTTTATTTTCTTGTCTAAAATTATTTTTTCATGGTAAATAGCTTCTCGTTGAATAACAAATTAAATCGCTAAATAATAAATTCAATATAAATTCAATTTTAAATGTAATAATTCGAGTTCAGTTCAATGGGCCTCACATTTTTAAACTCTGCATCAAAGTAAGTCGACTCAAATATCCTATATATTATTACTTTCCTTATATACATAATGTATAAGGAAAGTATTGTGACGGGGTCGAAAATTCGAATTCAAGTTTCCGACGGGAGAGCACGTTTCAAGCATCCTTGATCACGAATCGAACATTTTTCAAGTGATATGTGTGTGTGTGTGTGTGTGAAAGTATGTGTGTGTGTGTGTGTGTCTGTGGAGACGATATCTCATGAACAAATGGAGCGATTCGCATGAAATTTGGTACAAAAATCACAATCCGTGAATACTGGAAGCCTATTGTTTTAAAACACAATCGAATGTTCAGAACCCCCCTAAATTTTCGAGTGAAATTTGAAAACATCATCAAAAAATCAAACCCTTTAATAAAGTTACGCAAATAGACATTTCGTATGTAAATTTTCCTTAGAAAACGATTGACATAAACTTTAGAACGCTAGCATGAACCGTTCTCGAGATATTGCACATTTTAAAATAAATTTATTAAAAAATCCCATAAATTAAAAAAAAATATTAACTGTTAAGAAGCATGTTCACTTTTCATATGTAATATCACGCGATAAATTTGGTGATATCATTGTCGTAGATCTAACACGTTCCATTCATGAGAAAAGATACTTTGAGTAATACTTTTGTATTTGAACGTAAATAGTCATTTATCCGCTGTAAGAATAACTTATTTCTCCATCCATAACGCTTGGCGAGATTTTGGCGACGAATTTAGCGGAATGTCGCCAACGAGGCGACATTTTTAAATGTTGCCAAATTAATGAAAATCTCGCCAAGTGGATAAAAATGACGACTAATTGAAGAAAATTAAATATCTTGGAAAGAATATAAGTATCTACTATAAGAATAATATTTTTTTGAACTGTAAAAGTAGTAAATTCATTGCATTATATAAGGAAATTCATGTGCTGCCTACATCAGATTTTTTTATATGGTTAACAGATATGGGGCCTGAATGTTTTTTTTACCTTTATCAATCCATATGGTAAAGCTGACATGGGACCAATAAGACCCTTACAGACTAGACCATATGAGGTGAGGTCCATATGGAATCCATAGGGTCCCACATGGAGCCATTATAACTTTGCCCATATAGGTTGGAAATTAGCTAAACAATATGGTAACCACCACGCGGAGACATGAAACATTGTTACTGGTGATGTAGTCAAATTAAATACTTCACAAGCATGACAATGTTTGGCTACGGATTTATTGTTCATCTCCCAATGTTAGACCCTTTCCTTAGAGGAATGGAGTAAAATAGGAGAATTGAAACGTTAAAATAGTGAACAACTGAAACGGTAAAATTATTTTAACAATAATTTTTTTGTAGGTGGATCCAACGCTTACTTTTTCATGGTGGATAATTTCTCTTTAATTAGTGATTTACAATTTTTTAAATGTAATAATTCGAGCTCTGTTAAATGAACAAAGTTTTTTTAAACTCACCTCAGGGTAAGTCGAGTCGAATGTAGCCAAATCCAAAACTTTGCGAGGTCTAAATAACCTTTCGATTATTATTTCCCTCAGTTTGTATTATAATTTATGTTTACTTAAACTAACCATTCTAATTGGTTTGATTGACAGACCAGTCACCTAGCTAATCAGCATTTCTGCATTCCTAAGGTGAAATAGGAATATCGTGAGAGATTCCAATAGTAAGAAGAAGGATTCTAGTAAGAGTTTGAACGGGTGTGAGCTGGAGTGAAGCAAAAGGCACGATGATAGATATGAGGGAGTTCGGAAGTTCGCCCGCAGACCAGTGGAAGAAAATCCTATTCGATACAACGATGATAAGGAAGAGTCTAGTATCCGGGGTGTGACAGCAATACGGGGTTAGATAACAGAATGTCAATAGTAAACATATAAGTTAGACCTAGTCTCCATTTAAGAATTATCATCAGCCTAGTACAGTGGAACCTGGTTAAAGTGACCACCCTTGGGACCGTGAAAACTGGTCACTTTATGAAATTGGCAGTGGTTACTATATGAAAATGATACGGTCACTTTGAGAAAAGTGAGAGTACTCTTTAGCCAGGTTGTCAATATACCAAGGTGGTCACTTTACCAGGTTTCACTGTATATTGAAGTAGCTTGAATATTTGTAATTTATTCTGGGCGTGTGCAATAACAATTAGTTCATATGTTATCCGTTGCTTTAAACAGCTATCTGCTGTAATTTCTGTGAAGTCCCCAATAAACTGAGTTTGATTTAAAACAGTGCCGTCCTGTGTTATTGTCCTTGGATCGAAAGGTCGAAGTACTCTAAGTTTGAGTTAAATCACTTTTGACAGATTAAGTAAAAATCCTCTAAAAAGGCATCTGAAGAGGATAAAGTGACATTTGTTCTTTACAAGTTCACAAACATGATTGCGTTTTAACTGTGGGAAACTCTCAGCACTAGAGTTGGATAAAAAAAAACCTATAGACCTTTTCTTCATCCTCCATTTATTTATTTATTTATTTATTTTTAAAGAAATGAAGAAAATTCGGTGAAGCTGAAACATGACAACCGAGATGATAAGATGACTGCTGTTGTATTATTTGCTATGAACATTTTTCGTTCAAATACAAATTACACATTACGGTACGTGCAGTCAAATGTAGTCACACAATACTTTACACATATGACCGTATTTGAACTGCACTGCCTTCAATACTAGGGGGTGGGCAAAGAAAATAAGTAGTTACTACAATTTGGATAGCAAGTAACTGAAGTAATATTGCTGTTACTTGTGATAAAATAAAGTAACCAGACATTGCAGTTAAACGTATAATTACATTTTTCGAAAAATTACTTCATAAGTTACTAATATTTTGAACATATAATGCCCATTTAACTTTTTTTATCTATATCATACGCGCAGAATTCGCCTATTGAAGGTATTCTTAATGTTAGAATCGTGCTCCCATTAAAGACAATACAATCTATGGACTGGTTTCGTGCTTATTATGCGCTCGTCAGCATGCGATAGCGAATAGGGGATGTAATGGAATAACTTTATGGACTAACTTTAAAACTTGATATGTGCCCTAACGTCGACAGAGATTGACAAATGCAGTCTTACCATGCTGCTGGTAATAAATTTCTAGTAAGTTAAATTCAGGCTATCTGCAACGGTCAACTTCATACTCACAGTTTATACTTACAACCTCAACTTTTGTTCCGGCTAGTTTCTGCTGGAATTGGGTGGAAACGGTACGTACTAGTGAGAAACTAATGTCCCTGAAATATCTCTTGAATTGAGCGTGGAGATCCGTAGAAAAAAATTCACAAAGTTTACATGGATTAGCATGTTTGGTAGCTCTTATTTGAAGTATAATATGTATATTTACATAGTGCGTGTGATTAAGCAGAAACAAACGTACATGAGGTATGTTTATGTAAAATGACGCAATATTACACTCATGATTGTACATTATTTTTGTAATGGAAACCAAATATTTTATTACGAATACAAATTGCTGTATGATGAAATTACAAATATTCAACTTATTCTTCGCAATAATGATACCTTTCGCAGAAATCTGTGAAACAGAGGGGAGTTTTGCACCAAGAACATCTAAAAAAAAATCTGATGTGGGCAACACATGACTTTCCTTATATAATGTAATGAATTTACTACTTTTACAGTAAAAAAATAGGTTTTTCTTATAGTAGATACTAATATTCTTTCCAAGATATTGAATTTTCGACAATTAGTTGTCATTTTCATTGATTTAGCGTCATTTTCATCCATTTGGCGAGATTTTCGTTAATTTTGCAACATTTCAAAAAGTCGCCAAGTTGGCGACATTCCGCCAAATTCGTCGCCAAAATCTCGCCAAGCGTTATGCACTAAGAAATAAGTTATTCTTACAGCAGATAAATGACTATTGGCGTTCAAATACAAAAGTATTACTCAGAGTATCTTTTTTCATGAATGGAACGAACTAGATCCACGAGAATGATGTCACCCAATTTATCGCATGGTATTCAAAAGTGAACATGTTTATCAATAGGAAATATATATTTTTTATTTTATATGACTTTTTGATATTTTTTTGAAAAATGTACAATATCTCGAAAACCGTTTGTGTTAGCGTTCTAAAATTTATGTCAATCGTTTTCTAATGAAAAATTACATAAGAAATGTCTATTTACGTAACTTTATTGGTGGTTTTGATTTTTTGACGATTTTTTCAAAATTTCATTCGAAAATTTAGGGGGGTTCTGAACATTCGATTGCGTATAAAAACAATAGGCTTCCAGTGTTTGCGGATTGTGATTTTTGTACCAAATTTGGTTTAAATCGGTCCATTCGTTCGTCAGTTATCGTCTCCACAGACCCACTGACACACACACACACATACTTTCACACACACACACACACACACACACATACTTTCACACACACACACACACACACACACACACAGACATCACTTCAAAAATGTTCTATTTGTGATTAGGGATGCTTCAAACGAGCTCTCCCGTCGAAAACTCGAATTCGAATTTTCGACCCCGTCACAATATTTTCCTTATACATTATGTATATAAGAAAAGTAATAGAATGTTAGTACACAGTGCACATTGTGGATTTTCTATAAGGGTGTGACGGAAGCAAAATGTCAAAGGAGTTTCAAATGATTGTGGTCAATTCAAGAGATATTTCAGGGACATTAGTTTATCGCTAGTACCTACCGTTTCCACCCAATTCCAGCTGAAACTAGCCGGAACAAAAGTTGAAGTTCCCTTGTTAGTGATATTGACTGTTCCATACTAACGAGAACATAAGAGCGGAAACTGTCCACGAATGCTTTTCTTTGCAGTGGAAGCGTGATTACTGTTTTCTATAATTCATAAATCTATAGTTATACAGGGTTTATAAGAAATTCCTTAAGCACCCCAATAACCATGTAAGGAAAGGTCGTGTACTATAAGTGATCATGCCCGGTGAAGTGATCATGCCCGGTAGAAAAAAAGTGATTTCAGCGCCTCTAGCAGATAACCTATAAAGTTCGGATTATGAACTCAACAACAAAGCGATTCAGACGAACAAGTCAATTACGAAGATTTAGAGCATTATCCAATGAATAGGAATCGAATTAATTAAACGGTTACAAAAGCCATTTATTTGACACATTATGGCTATTAGCGAATTTCTATTCTATTCAAGAAATGCTAAAATACATAACACAGGAATCTAATGTTCATACATGAATGTACAGAAATATAATGTACATCCAGGAATGTACTGGAATCTAATGTACAGCCAGAAATGTACTGGCATCTAATGTACAGCCAGGAATGTACAAGAATCTAATGTACTGCCAGGTATGTACTGGAATCTAATGCACAGCCAGGAATGTACTGGAATCTAATTTACAGCCAGGAAAGAATCTAACGTACTACCAGGAGTGCACAGCAATCTAATGTGCAGCCAGGAATGTACAAGAATTTAATGTACAGCCAGGATTGTACTGGAATCTATTGTACAGCCAGGAATACGCTGGAATCTAATGTACAGCCAGGAATGCACTGGAATCTAATGTACAGCCAAGAATGCACTAGAATCGAATGTACAGCTTGTTCAAAATGCTTTCCGTCAACAACAATGCACATTTTAATTCGAGAAAGAATATTACCGCGTACTTTGACATACATTGCAGGTGTCACCGTGTTATAGGTCCTGGTGATACGACTTTTTGACAGATATATATATATTGTCTTTCATATACGCATTTAGTTCGCTTATGCCGTCGATTTTTGCTCATTAGACACGCTCTGCACCTTTGTAATTGACTATTTTCGTCAACTCGCTTTGTTGCCGAATTCGTTATCCTTTTTATATTCTCCACTGAGGGTGCTGCAATCTATTTTATTTGATCAGGCGTGGTTCCTTTACAATAAATAGACCTTACGTATACACTCGTGGACTTTTTTTTTACAAAGTTATTGTGGTGTTTAATGATTTTCCTAGGATCTCTGTATAATGAGGATTTATTAAGTTTGCAAAAAAAAGTCTGTTTGAGCAATTTTTTTTAGCTTTACTCAAAATATTTTTAGTATTGTTTTACCGGAATATTATTATTTTCTGGAACAATATTACCGCAGTACACAACCCAAATTGGCACTAAATTGATTCAGCGGTTTTTGAGATTACGATGGAACACCTATTTTGATAAAAATAAAAATCCGTCTTATATCTAAACTATATACATATTTGGATTTTCACTTTCCCTGCAATACATGGTAATGTACAGGGAAAGTTTTGGAATCATGTGGAATATCGCAACTTGAGTTTTCGACGGATCTACACGTTTCGAGATCTCTAGAATACGAAAAAACTATTTTTAGCGTGACGTCTGTGTGTGTGTGTCTGTCTGTGTGTCTGTGCAATGTATGTATTCACTAAATTGAAAACGAATGGACCGAATTCCATAAAATTTGGTTGATAAGACCCTTGGGTGTGACCCTGGTACTGATTAGTTTTTGGTATAATTCGGAAAAAAAGAACCCGCCTTTTTTTGCGAAATGGCTTGCAAAAATCTCATGTATTCATTTTAGCTGAAATAAAAATTGACCAAATTTCACAAAATTTGGTAGATAAATCACAGGTGGTATACTCTGGTGCTGATTAGATTTTGATACGATTCGGAAAAGAACAACCTGCCTTTTTTACGAAAGATCCCGCAAAAATCGTCAATATCTAAAAAAAGAATGCGTATGTTCAAATGTATCCAAATAAATTTTCAAATGTATCCATGTTTCAAATGTATAAATATTCAAATGTATCCAAATGTATGCAAATTTAGTGTCCTTTTGTGCAATTAAACTCAATTTAATGAGTTCTTGAAGAAATAAAGAAAAAGTGAATTTGAGTCTGCAGCGAAAGTCATGTGGTACCCACATCAGATTTTTTTCTGCTTCCATATCTGCGCAATGTATTAAACTTGTTACCCAACTTGGGATCAAACAGCTTCAGTGGTTTTCGAGATTGTGAATGTCCAAATGATTCGAAACAAACCCACACCTACATACCCAAAGATCGACCGGCCGCACACTTTGCTACCGTAAACCCTAGGGTTGGTCGTGCGGTCTGTGTCTTCAACACCCGAAGATCGCTGCTCACACCCTAGGATGAGTCGGGTGGCCTGGGTCTTCCACACCCACAAACCGCGCCTTTCTGGTAGGTCGGACGGTCTGGGTCTCAACAACAACAACACCCACAAACCGCAAAAGTCAGTTCTAATATTTCGGGACCTATGCATTTCACTGATAAAATGAAAAGCCGATTAAATCACGATCACCATACTTTTCTTAAGCTATATCGATTAAAATGAAAAGTTTGCTTAATCTACTGCTAAAAGCATGTCTATCAAGAAAAGTGATGCAAGTCACACTCACTATTATTATACTTTCCTCTATTTCTCAGCTAAGGAAGGTAAAAATATAGCAATGAAACGGAAAAAAATCAAAATAATAAGATGACATAGTAACAACGTCAGTACACTCTAGCAAAAAACTACCGATTCAAAACAATAAAATTAAAAAAAATTCATTGTGCTTATAAAGATAGTTGAATAAAAAATATGTTCGTTACAGAAGGTAATGTAAAGAACGTAAAAATATAGGATAAAAAAATCTGATGTGGGCAGCACATGACTTTCCTTGCAGACTTATATCCACTCTTATTTTAATTAAATTTAATTCACTTTTAATTCAATTTTCGTTCTCATTTGCTAACTGGACTTATTTTCAAAGGTGGCGTAGATAAAATACGAAAATATCTCGAGAACGGCTAGTCCTAGTGTAACAGGGTTGGTCTTATTCTTTTCTTTGTTAAAATTTACATATAGAATAAGCATTTAATGGATATGTTTGAGCATGCGTAGTTTTTTATTTCAGATTTTGACGATTTTTGCGGGCCATTTTGCTAAAAAAGGCAGGTTATTTTTTTTTCGAATCGTACCAAAATCTAATCAGCACCAGGGCGATCCACAAGAGACTTATCTATCGAATTTTGTGAAATTCGGTCCATTAGTTTTTAGCTAGAGTGGATACAAGCGTTTGCGGGCCATTTCGCAAAAAAAGGCGGGTTCTTTTATCACGAATCGTACCCAAAACTAATCAGCACCAGATTCGCCCACAAGTGACTTACCTACCAAATTTTAGGAAATACGGTTAATTAGTTTTTTAGTTAGAGTGGATACAAAATCTGCACAGACAGACAGATACACAGACACACACATATACGTCACGCTAAAAATGGTTTTTTCGTATTCTAGAGGTCTCGAAACGTGTAGATCCGTCGAAAACTCGAGTTGTGATTTTCGCTATGATTCCAATACTTTCCCTATACATTACCATGTATTGCAGGGAAAGTAAAAACTGACACAAATATTTTGAGAGATTAATATTTTTGAACTTAAGTGTGGCCAACTTCTCACGCCACCCGGTGGCAAAAACAGCTTCTTTCTTCATAATGGAGAAATAAATCAGTCAAGCAAAAGCAAGAAAGCGTCTTTCAGACGCCTCCTTGCACAGACGGTTTGTCGTCTTTGATGTTGTGGTTGCCCTGCGTTTTTATTTTGAAGAAGGAGGCTATTTTTTACCTTTGAAGCCGTTTAAACTGCTACTGGTGATTTTTAAATGCTGTGCTTTTAAGAAGTTTTTAATGTGCTTGACCAGTTTACCGACCTCTCAATATTTATAGCCAAAATAAGAGAGAATTAGCCAATTAGGGCGTCTTTCTGTGTGTGACATCGTTTGCCTATTTGCAAATCATTTCTTATATGTCAAAATTCAGGCTTATATTTTTGCTTGTATTTGTTTAATTTGAATATAATTAAAATATTCGATCGCATTATCCAGATTCTTATCAGAAAGCATCAGTTTGCAAAAATCTAAAATTTCTTGCGCTAATTATATTGCGGAATCGCTGTAATTTGGCCTCCAAATTCTTATTTTTGTGGTTACTTTAAAATAACAGTAGGCTTAAAAAATGTTAGCCATATGTTAGCCATATCAAGCAATTTGCCCTCTTTAAGCAAAACTTTTAAACTAAACAGGGCATTTAAATTTTAAATTATTTGAAAATACACAAGGATTTCTCTTATTTAAATTTTTATAAAGTAAACAATGATTTTAAATTTAATTTAAATTACTGAATAGTAATTTAAAGATTATCAAGATGTGAATTATGAAAAATCTGATGTATAAATATTCTGAGTAGCACATGACTTTCCATGCATACTCAAATTCATTTTCTACTTATTTCATTAATAATTCCTTAAATTCAGTTTAATTGTATTAAATAACATGCATAATTAATTAAAATTACACTAAATGTACACATTAAATTCAATTTCCGTTTTCATGTGGTAACAGGATTTAATTCTAAAGGTGGCATATTGAAAATTCGAAAATAATATCTCGAGAACGGCTAGTCCTAGAGTAATGGGGTTAATCTTATCCTTTTCATCGTCAAAAATTGAATATCAAACAAACATTTAATTATTTGAGCATATGCAGTCTTTTATTTTAGATTTTAACGAGTTTTGTTGGCTATTTCGCCGACCTCTTAAAAAAGACCGATTTTTTTAATTACGAATCGTACCGAAATCTAATCAGCACCAGGGTCACTTACAAGTGACTTGTAAAATTTTATGAAATTTGGTCATTTTGTTTTTCAGTTAGAAAGGGTACAATATCTGCACAGACAGGCACACAGGCGCACACACACAGACGCCACGCTAAAAATAGTGTTTTCGTGTTCTAGAGATCCCAAAACGTGTACATCCGTCGAAAACTCGAGTTGCGATTTTCGACACGATCCCCATACTTTCCCTATACATTACCATGTACTGCAGGAAAAGTAAAAAGTAAGCAAAACTATTATCAAATTTAAATTATAGATAAATGAACGAAAACGTTTTCAGATTGTAACTATCGAAAAACAAACAAATAAATAAAAAAAAATTAAAATAATAAAAACAGGAAAGATCAATCATGCTTAAAGCATTGATTATGAAACACTTTCCAACTTCAATGCAATTTTATTTAAACAAGTCTAAAATGCAATACATTCCTCGGTAATATTTTGAAACTTATCACAATACTGCATTAATTTATTATATTTGAAAACTTAAACCTTCATCGAAAAAAATGAACTTCATTCAAATGACTGCATTGAAATATAAATTGCCTGGTTTAAACATCTCTAAACTGTTATACATTCCTCGGTAATAGTTTTAGAATTATCATAATACTACGATAATTTATTATATTTGAAAACTTCATCGAAAACAACTGAAATTCATTCAAATGACGTCATAGAAAAAATAAGACGCCTGGATCTCTCTATAAAAACAGGATTTCATTCATAACTTTCTCCCATTCATTTCATTCATCACAATACTGTAATAATTTATTTTATTTAATCATTTTGTTTAAGACCATGGAGCTACAAAAAATTAAACTCTATGCTTGAAACTTCATCGAAAAAAATCGTCCTTCCCTTTATGAAATCAATTAATATTTCATTCATATCAGCCATGCAGACTCCATGGACTAAATTATTTTGTCTTGAAAAAATACAGGAATTCTAATACAACGCATTCTATATATTTTGCTGTTTACATTTTACATAGGTGAAAAATAGGCTTAGTTGTAGAAATAATCAAATTTAGATGAGCATTTAAACTCAAATATATTGTCATTGCGTTGTTTCAGTATGTAGATGCACAGAATTTAAGCAAAAATAAAATAGTTTTAGGACGGATACAACACTCAATACGAATTAAAAAGAACTTTAAAAAATCACGATTTTGAAACAAGATGGATGCCATATATCATTTTGAAGTGGGTCATGTGATCGTTTCATGTCATGGTCACGTGATCGTTTCATATAAGAGGTGTAATTATTATTTTAATTTTTATTTCAAAAACTTCTGAATATATTTCGCTGAATTTTTTTTATATATTTTATGGAACAATTTGAATATTACCTAAAATTTTCGAAGCAATTTGTGAATTTTAAATCCGCTTAAAAAATGTTTGAAAAATTAGGCCCCATAGGGCTCAATGTATTTCATTTTTTCGACCCGGGTTCAATCCAAAACTAATTGGGTGATATTATTCCTTTATATTCCCATAGGTTCTACTGACCGTCTGAACAACATACTAAAATTTCATTTTGATTACGTCATTTTTACGGCAGTTATCGTGTTAACGGACAGACAGACAGACAGACAGAATGAACAAAGTCATAAACACTTTTTAACTTTGTTGTAAAGTGTTAATAAGTAAAACGTTTTAAACATTTAAATTATGAAAAAAAATGCCCAAAAGCTTTTTAAATAATTATTTTAATGCATTTTTTTTCTATTTCCATCATTTTGTGATGTTATTTTTAACACTTTACAACAAAGTTGAAAAGTGTTTATGACTTTGTTCATTCTGTCTGTCTGTCTGTCTGTCTGTCCGTTAGCACGATAACTGCCGTAAAAATGACTTTATCAAAATGAAATTTTAATATGTTGTTCAGACGGTCTGTAGGACCTATGGGAATATAAATAAATAATATCACCCAATTAGTTTTTTATTGAACCCGGGTTGAAAAAATGAAATACATTGAACCCTATGGGACCTAATTTTTCAAACATTTTTTAAGTAAATTTAAAATTCACGAATTGCTTCGAAATTTTTAGGAAATATTCATATTATCCCATAGAATATATAAAAAAAATTCAATTATAAAATAATTCAAAAATTCAATCATATATATATAATTGAATAAATATTACAAATTGAAAATATAGTAAAAAATTCAATTATAAAAAAAATTAAATTATATTACTGAATAATATTTAATTAATGACAATTATATATATAATTTATATGTTTTAAGAATAAATTAAACATATAAGAAACATTTATTATAAATTTATAAATTTTATTATAAATTTAATTTATAATTTATAATTGAATATTTTAATAATTCAGTAATATAATTTAACATATTTAATTTTTCCATATATATTCTGACAATAATATATTTAATTTATATATTAAATTTTATAAAATTTGCATATAATAATAAAACAAATGGAAAGATATTTATTATATAACATATCTCTCTTTTCTTTCTGGATGATATCCCAAAGTCAGAATCTATATAAATAAAAATGAAAATCTGTCTGTCTGTCTGTCTGTCTGTCTGTCTGTCTGTCTGTTTGTCACACCATCACGGGAGAACGGCTGAACCGAATTTGATGAAATTTTGTGGGTAGCCCAGAAATAGCCCCACTTAAAATTATATCCGTGTTTTGAGTTTCTACGACCAGTGGTTCTCGAGATATTAGTAAAAAACGAAATTTTCGTTTGTCTCATCATCACGGAAAAACGGCTGAACCGAATTTAATGAAATTTGGTGAATAGCCTTAAAATATCCCCCATAACTTTTGTCCAAGTTTCGAGTTTCTAAGACCTGGGGTTGTCGAGATATTAATGAAAAACGGAACTTTTTCCTAGGAGTTCTACTCCCTAACTCCGTGGTTTATCCAAACGAAAAGCTTGAAAATCGTTTGAAAGTGAATTAAAATTCAATCTCTGAGTTTGATGGGAGATTTTTTGCGTTAATTAGTCACTTTCTGAAAACATGAATTGTTCGAAACATGATTTAAAGGGGAAATCTATCTCCATGGTTCATGGTTTATTTAAAACAAGCTTTTACGGAACAATGAGAAGTATAGAGAAATCAAAATCGTTATTTAATTTCGCAGTTTATGTTATAAGACATGACATATTTAACATGTTATAAGATTCTATCTTATATCATGTTACTCAGAAACGCAATTAAATTAAATCTGTCTGTTAATTTTAATAATTATTTTTTCGATTTGAATAATAAATAAATGGATATAAAAATATATTTTAGAAAAGAACGATTTGATTTTTCTTATAGCATTTTTGACTGGATAATATCAATTACGGTCTTCAGGTTTAAAAATTATTATTATTTATATATTCGGGGATAATTGATTCAAGGATTATTGATATTTTCAAGTTATTATGCAATTATTTTATTATGACAAAAATTGTTTAAACTCATATATTGTAAGTTGTACGAATCTTCTACAAATACACGTGTATATCTTTTAATCTACGAGAATATAAGTAGTACAGGTATATTGACATATGTTTTGATATATATTGGCATATATTGGAATCAATTACGACCTTCTGGTATAAAGAGTACGGATATTATTGATGTTTTCAATTTATTACGTCATCTCTTTTATTTTGGCAAATATTTTTGAGACGCATATTGTAATACGGGTAATCTTCTACTAACACATTGGCATATTTTCTGATCTGCGACAATATAATTAGTACGGGGTTGCATATATTCATTCAATTCCTATTTTTTCTTCTGTAAATTTGCTTACAAAAGGGGGCAGGATGTTTTATTCTTCAGATCTGATCGTGAAGATAATTTTGCATAGTGAGAACATATATTCTTAAACTTCTCTTTAGGAGAAATAAATTTAATATTTTAACAGAATTTGCACATGATTGCGAACTTTAAGTTTCTTTAAATTATACACTCCGTACGAATAACGGGTGTGCTGTTTGTGATTAATAAATTTTAACATTTTAGGAGGATATATCATGTTGCTCGGCATCGCAATTAAATTAAATGTATTTGTTAATGTTTTTATTATTTTTTTTCGATTTAAATAATAAATAAATGGATAAATGGATATAAAAGTATATCTTATGAATGGACGGTTTGATTTTTCTTTTAATTATATTAATTGCTGACTGCGTACATCAATTGCATTTATTTTGGCAAAGAGTTTTCAAGCTTATATCGTATTTAGCTACTAAACACATATATTGTGTTTAGCCAATAAATTCATATAGCCGATTGTTGAAACAGAAAAAGAGTAGAGCGGGTATATCTTCTAATACAATTGTAGTGTTTTCATTTAGTATATTGAAACGGGATAAGAATGTTTCATTCAGATCTGCAAATTCAAAGCTACGAATTTGGAGGGATATCGCTAATTTGACAACTTTTCTTAAACTTTGCCAAATTGACGGAAATGTCGCCAAATTGATATAAACGACACACAAACAGCTGCCATAAACCTTCGGGTAGGTCGTGTGGCTTGGGTCTTCTACATATCAATGAAATTTTTTTTTGTTTTGTTAGAAGAGAGTACTGAAATGATGTTTGGTTAGCATTCATCTGTCAGACCAACCATCCTACTTAGTAATACATTTAGCCAATTTTTAAAATGTCACCAAATTGATAAAAATGTTTTCAAATCTATAAAAATATCTTAAAATTGATAAAATGGCGCTACATAAATGATGTCAATTGTTTTTTGTTAGGGGATAGTATTGTGATGATATTTCGTCAATTTGTCGCAAAGTGGAACTGTCAGTTCTACAGTCCCACTTGGCGATAAATTTGGCGATTTTTTAAAATGTCGCTAATTTGACGAAACTGTCGCCAAATGTTCCATAGAAATATAACTATTTAGACGATATTTTTTCTACCAATTTATTTGAAGCAAATGATATCATGTCGCTTAGCAACGGATTTAAATCCAATGTGTTTATGCGGCAGACGATTTTTATTAAATCCTTTCCGATTTGAATAATGAAGATATGTATATAAAATAAATTTCATTACCATTTCATTTTGGACTGGATAATATCAATTATACTCTTCAGGTTTAAACATTATTATTATTGATATTTTCTGGAATTATTGATTCAGGGATTATTGATATTTTTAAGTTATTACGCCATTGTTTTATTGCGGCAAAAATTGCTGACACACGCATATTGTACGTTGTACGAGTAATCTTCTAGGAATGCACGGGTATATCTTCTAACCTACGAGAATATAAGTAGTACATGTATATTGGCATATATTTTGACATATATTGGCATATATATTGGAATCAAGTACAATCTTCTGGTATGAAGATTAAGGGGATTAATTATATATTCAATTTATTACGTCGTCTGTTGTATTTTACCAAAAAACATTTGTGACTCATATTGCAAAACGGGTAATCTTCTACTAATAATCGGACATTATAAGTAGTACATGTATATCTTCCCATATAATTTTAGCACTTTAATTTTGACATATATTGGAATAAATGACTGTCTTCAGATTTAAAGATTACGGGTTTATTGGTATTTTCAATTTATACATGTAATCTACTAATACAGGTTATATTTTCTAATATTCGCGTATATAATTAGTACGGGTCCCATACAATTTTAACGCTTTTATTTTGCATATATTGATTCAATTCCATATTTTTTTTATATTTGCTTACATAAGGGGTCCAAGATGTTTTATTCTTCAGATATGTCCATGAAGATAATTTTATATAGCGAGAACAGAGATTCTTAAACTTCTTTTTAGGAGCATTATATTAAATATTTTAACAGAATATTTTGATTAAACATGTCATTTAGTATACTATAAGAATTTGGGCATGATTATGAATTTCAAGTTTCTTTATGTTATATACTCCGTACGAAGAACGGGTATGCTGCTAGTATAATAATATATATAATGGTTAATATATAACAGTTTCTTAAACATTTTAAATAAATTTGGTAGATAACAATTTTTCATTTTTTTAAAATTTTATATAACTCTTCATGATATACTTATTTGATGGCATTTTTAATGCACTTTCCTACGTCCTAGAGAGTTAAAATTTGGTACACAGCTTAAATTTGTTGAACATTTTATTCTACAAAAATTTGGTGGATCTTTAAATATAGATCATACATTTTTTTCGAAATGGCCTGCAAATAATCCCCGTTCACTTCTATAAATCATTGTTGTAATATTGTTAAAAATTCTGATGTGGACAGCACATGTCTTTCCCTACAGTCTCATATTCACGCTCTCTTTATTTCTTCAATAATAATTTGAGTTTATCTGCACAAAATAACAACCATAAGTATTTTAAATGACATTGAATTTACACGTTAAACTTAAATTTGGTTCTCATTTGATAACTGGACTTATTGTCAAAGGTGGCGTAGCGAAAACGCGAAAAAACTAGAATATCTCAACGGCTAGTCCTAGAGTAATGGGGTTAGTTTTATTCTTTTTGTTGTCAAAAATCACGTATAAAATAGGAATTTAATTGATACAATTGAGCACACGTAGTCTTTTATTTTTATATATATAACGATTTTTGCGGGCCATTTCGCAAAAATAGTCCGTTCCTTTTTCCCGAATCGTACTAGAATAACCTACAAATGATTTATATACAAAATTTTGTTAAATTTGGTTTTTAAATCACTTGTAGGTTATTGAAATATTATACACCAAATTTTGTTAAATTTGTAGCTAGAATGGATAAAGGCAATTTCTGCGGCCATTTCGCAATGAAGGCAGATTCTTTTATTACAAATCGTACTATAATCTAATGAACATCAGGATTTCCCACAAAAAACATACCTACCAAATTGTATGAAATTCGGTCCACTAGTTTTTCAATTAGAGTGGATGTAATATCCACACAGACACACAGAAACACCCTTACACAGATACACCCTTACACATACAGACGTCTTCCTAAAAATAGTTTTTTCGTGTTCTAGAAGTCCCAAAACGTGTAGATTCTTTAAAAATTTGAGTTCCGATCTTCGGCACGATTCCAATACTTTGAGTACATACACATACACACATATATTATCTGTGTATCTGTGTATTATCTGTGTATCTAAATTCCGTGCCTATGCAATTACAATAGCTGTGATTTTAAATAATCCCTAAACTTTTATTATTTCTTCAACGAAGCCTAATTTTAACATATGCAGAATGCAAATATCTCAAGCGATTGTAAGATGAATTACATAAGAATTGCTGAATTTTTTTCACACAAAATTATTTAGCTCTGGAGTCTGGAATACAAGTTATAAGAATGAAATATTAATTGATTTTGCATAAACAATCAGATGATTTATATTTCGATACAGTTTTAAATATTTAAGTATAATAAATTACTGTAGTACTGTGATAATGTAAAAGATATCACCACTGAATGTATCACATTTTAGAAATTTTTAAATGAAATTGCATTTCAGTTGGAAAGTGCTTCATAATCAATGCTTATGCATGATTGATCTTTCTTGTTTATATTGTTTTCTTATATGTGTTCCTTATATGTGTTATTATTTTCTTATATGTGTTATATTGTTTTCTTATGTTGCCTTTTCCTGGCAACCATATAATTTTTTAATCGTGAAGAAGCGATTACCTGATGATAGCGACATTTTTTGAAGTGCGCCAAAGGTGATTGGGTAAGCTCCATAAGAACCGTTTTCACTCTACAATTCAAGTGTTTAACTAAAGAGCAATATTTCGAATAATGAATCGTACAGATAAATGGCATACGGATAATCAGTCAGCACGCTACTGTAGTAGAAATTTTTTTAAAAAACATAAGAATTTGGGGACATCTTTCAGAATATTGGACTTGACATCATGAAGCTGCAGTCGAATGTTCATTTCCCTGCATTCATTCTTTATGCAATGCGTAAGTAGTTTTACAGGCACAGTTGCGAAGAAGCGAAACGACGCATTGGACTTCATATGATACATAAAAAAATGCCTACGTTACATACATTTTGATGGGGAAATGCTGATATTGTTTTATTTTTCGAAATATGAGTTTAAGCATAGTAAAGTATGGAAATAGTACATAATATTTATTTCCTTTTTCGAGGACTAGGAATGTAGCAGTACGAGCACTGCTAACCAAAATTCAAATATTGTTGTAATATAACTTTCTAATACTTTCTTGAAGAGAGAGGGCATGAGAAAATTAGGTGACTACAATTATTTCAAGAGCTTTGTGAGTTATCTTCTTCAAATCAAGAACAGCGTGACCACGCTAAGATAATAAATAAACAACGCTGAGATATAAACAACGCTAAGATAATAGATAAACAACTTTAAGATAAAAACACGCTAATCTAATAAATAAACAACGCTAAGATATAAACACGCTAAGATAATAAACAATAAACGCTAGGATACAAACACGCTAAGATATAAACATGCTAAAATAATAAATAAACAAAGCTATGGTATAAACACATTGCGATAATAGATAAACATCTCTATATAAACACGCAAAGGTAATAAATAACAACGATAAAATATAAATACGCTAAAATAATAAATAAAAAGCGCTTAGATAATAAATAAACAAAGCTAAGATAGTAAAAAACACAAATTAAAAACGTAGAATGCCCCGGAGGTTATTGCAACGCGTTTAAAGGAGTTTTGTGAAAAACGTTTGAGAACAGTTTGAGATAAATCAATAAAAACTTTATATTTTTTATATCATGACCATGTCCTGATAATCTGACATCAATGGTCTTTTCAGTACTATTAATACGGAATTCATAATTATTATCATCATGGGAAATAAGAAGGTAAATATACACCCAGCCTGATTTAAGGGATTGATTTTAAATATATCAGTATGCATGCGATTAAACATAAATTACAGTAGATAGAAAAATCTGATGTGGGCTGCACATGATTTTCCCTGTAAACTCAAATTCATTTTTTCTTTATTTCTTTAATAATTCATTAAATTGGGTTTAATTGCACAAAATAACACTAAATTTGCATTTTTAATTCAATTTCTCCTTTTATTTGATAATTGGACATTTTTCCAAAAGCGGCATAATTAAATGCGAAAAATCTTAAATATCTCGAGAACGGTTACTCCTAGAGTAATAGAGTTCTTCGTATTCTTTTCCTCATCAAAAATTACGTATAAAACAAGCATTTAATTGATATAATTGAACATACGTAGCTTTTCTTTTAGATTTTGGCGATTTTTGAGGGCCATTTCGTAAAAAAAGGCAGGTTGTTCTTTTTCGAATAATACCAAAATCTAATCAGCATCAGAGTATTCCACAAGTAACTTATATAACAAATTTTGTGAAATTTGGTTAGTTAGTATTTTAGCTAGAGTGGATAAATGAAATTTTTGCGGGCCATTTCGTTGAAAAAGGCAGGTTGTTCTTTTCCGATTAATACAAAAATCTAATCAGCACCAGAGTATCTTACAAGTAACTTATCTACCAAATTTTGTGAAATTTGGTCGATTAGTACTTCAGCTAGAGTGGATACATGAGATTTTTACGGGCCATTTCGCAAAAAATCTGTTTTCACGAATCGTACCAAAACTAATCAGCACCAGGGTCATACCCAAGTAACTGACCTACCAAATTTTATGAAATTCGGTCAATTAGTTTTTGTGTTAGAGTGGATACATACATTGCACAGACAGACAGACACACATACACACACACAGACGTCACGCTAAAAATAGTTTTTTTCGTATTCTAGAGGTCTCGAAGCGTGTAGATCCGTCGAAAACTCGAGTTGCGATTTTCGGCATGATTCCAATACTTTCACTATACATTACCTGTATTGCAGGGAAAATAATAAGCAAGTTTAAAATTTAATTCCCGACAATACGGAACGAGATGGCGAAATTTCATCCACCTTGTTCCTCGTGATAATAATTATGAATTTTATGTTGGTAGTATTTAAGAAAACCAGTGTATAATACTACGTCTTCAGCAAACTGGAATAAAACTTATTACGATCTTTTAATGGCAATTTTAAATTTATCAGTGGTCAAAAATGGCTAGAGATAGTTTAGCATCTAAATTCCCGATTGGAGAAAATAACCCGATGCAGAATATTTCGAAATTATTCCAAACGATTTTTCCGCTTCTTCTTTCGTCGCTGTGCGATTTCGTGGCATCCGAGAGGAGTTTATGAGTTGGAGATTGGCAACAAGAAAAGCGAGCGAAATAAAAGCAGGATTTGATGAGCTAGAGTCCTTCCATTACGTGCAGCGAGTTGAGCACTTTATTGGCTTCCATATAAGCTGTCTGAAATGGGAGACCCGGATTGCTATTGTAGCGTGGAATCTGTGAAGGATGTCTTGTTATTCCTTTTTGTGGAAATGAAGTAACTTTCGCAATAACTCTGAAAAGCCATTAATGGAAATGGACGTGAAGTTATTTTGTCATATGTGAATCAACTTCAAAACATTCGAACTTCAGTAATTTGCATCGAATCTTTTTTCATTTTACGCATTGCTGTAACAGATGTTTGTTTCTTTCATACAGCTTATAAGTTTAGTGTTTGAAGGCAGTATTTTACAAAATATGGTCCACGTCACCATGGCAGTACCCGCTAAAGGATGAAACGGGTTACGAGAGGGAATAAAACAATATGAAATATGACTGTATTAGAAAGTAGAGCAGATAATAATTGATTTTACTTTCCCTGCAATACATGGTAATGTATAGGGAAAGTATTGGAATCATGTCGAAAATCGCAACTCGAGTTTTCGACGGATCTACACGTTTCGAGACCTCTAGAATACGAAAAAACTATTTTTAGCGTGACATCTGTGTGTGTGTCTGTGTGTCTGTCTGTGTGTCTGTCTGTCTGTCTGTGCAGATTTTGTATCCACTCTAACTAAAAAACTAATGGACCGAATTTCACAAAATTTGGTAGGTAAGTCACTTGTGAGCGAGTCTGGTGCTGATTAGTTTTGGGTACGATTTGGGATAAAAGAACCCGCCTTTTTTTTGCGAAATGGCCCGCAAAAGCTTGTATCCATTCTAGCTGAAAAACTAATGGACCAAATTTCACAAAATTCGGTACATGAGACACTTATGGATAACCTTGGTGCTGATTAGATTTTGGTACAATTCGGAAAAAAATAACCTGCCTTTTTTTGCAACATGGCGCGCAAAAATCGTCAAATTCGAAACTAAAGAACTAGGTATACTCAAATATATCCATTAAATGCTCGTTTAATACGAAATTTTTAACGACAAAAATAATAAGACCAACCCTATTACACTAGGACTAGCCGTTCTCGAGAAATTTTTGTTTTTCGTATTTTCTCTACGCCACCTTTGAAAATAAGTCCGGTTACAGAATGGGAACGGAAATTGAATTAAAAGTGAAATAAATTTAATTAAAATAAAAAGAACGTTAATATAAGTTTGCAGAGAAAGTCATGTGCTGCCCACATCAGAGTTTTATTTTTCCTGCAATACATGGTAATGTATAAGGAAGGTATTGGAATAATGCCGAAAATCACAACTCAAGATTTTAACGGATCTACACGTTTCGGGACCTCTAGAATACGAAAAAACTATTTTCAGCGTAACGTCTGTGCGTGTGTCTGTGTCTGTCTATGCAATGTATGTATCCACTCTAACTCAAAAACTAATGGATCGAATTTCATAAAATTTGGTAGGTAAGTCACTTGGATGTGACCCTGGTGCAGATTAGTTTTTAGTACGATTCGGAATAAACCGCCTTTTTTGCGAAATGACCCGCAAAAATTGCCTGCAAGAATATAAGTATCTACTATAAGAAAAACCTATTTTTTTTACTGTAAAAGTAGTAAATTCATTGTATTATATAAGGAAAGTCATGTGTTGCTCACATCAGATTTTTTTTTAATTTGAGCGAAAACTTCGAAATTTATAATTTATTTTTTTTAATATAGCAACGTAGAACAAAATTTGACATAATCATGCATAAAAGGAGTTATTTATGGCTCAATGATCACGAAACTTAATAGTTTCTATCATTGTAGTGAGAAATAGCCGCTATTCAATTCTAGTGTTCGTGACGTTATCAGCCCTCCTTGTGGGGAGACATGTTACTCCATTACATTATCAAACTTGGTACCAATCGAAATATTCAAGCTCTTTAAAATAAAGGATAACATGCTATAATATTGATCACTTGGAACAACGCCACAGATTTTTCAAACTTTTTCTTGTAAAATTTGAAAAAAAAAAAAAAAGAAAAATCACAAGCTGTTTAAAAAAGGATTTGGGTACGAGAAAGTCAAGGTGAGCCACACCCCAGTTATGCTTTTCATACTGTATTGCAACCTATTTGTTGTACACATTCGGTAATTGAAAAGAGCCACCATGCAACAGCCGAAATTCGCGCAATTTCTTAACCCTACTGCTTCGCCGGCCACACATTAAACTGCCGTAAGCCCTAGAGTTGGTTGTGTGCAGTTGTGTGGTCTGGGCCTTCGACCCTACTGCTTCGATCTGATAGGGTTGTTGTTGTTGAGACCCAGATCGTCTGACCTACCAGAAAGGTGTAAGGTAACTGCGATCTGATAAGGTTGTTGTTGTTGAGACCCAGATCGTCTGACCTACCAGAAAGGTGTAAGGTAACTGCGATCTGATAAGGTTGTTGTTGTTGAGACCCAGATCGTCTGACCTACCAGAAAGGTGTAAGGTAACTGCGATCTGATAAGGTTGTTGTTGTTGAGACCCAGATCGTCTGACCTACCAGAAAGGTGTAAGGTAACTGCGATCTGATAAGGTTGTTGTTGTTGAGACCCAGATCGTCTGACCTACCAGAAAGGTGTAAGGTAACTGCGATCTGATAGGGTGAAATTGCTCAAACGTCGTTGCAGGCAATTCGTGTACCGACCTGGACATCAACCCTGGATCTACGTCTGGACAGGCGATGCATTGATTAACTATTGATCAAATGGGATTAAATTATTGCTTTCCCTATATACACAGTACGGCAGTTGAAAATTTGAATTCGAGTTTTCGACGGGAGAGCTGAGGTGATGTCTGTATGTGTTGTGTATGTATGCTATTGTGTGTGTATATTTTAGTGTATGTATGTATGTGTACGTATGCATGTATGTATGTGCGTACATGTATGTATGTGCGTGCATGTATGTATGTTAGTATGTGTGTGCATGTATGTATGTATGTTAGTGCATGTATGTGTGTCTGTGGCCGTGATATCTAGTGAACAAATGAAGTGTTTAGAAAATAATTCGGTACGACTGCCACAATCGGTGAATATTGGAATCCTATTTATTTAAAACCCAATCGAATGTTCGAAAGACACCTCCCCCCCCTCGACGTTCGATTGAATGTTTGATAATAATCATTCAATCATTTAAATAATCATTTTATTGGTAATGTTTCATTATAAAACAAATGGTACAAATTTTAGAACGCTAGTATGAACTGTTCTCGAGATATTGTGCGAGATTCGGTAAATTTCTGAAAAAAAAAATTATGAAAATCAGGACATTTAATACTGTTAAATAAATATTTATTTTATATGTAATTTCTCATTACAAATCGAAGGACACAAACTATTTTGTATTAAACCGTTCTCGAGATATTGCACGTTTTCAAAAGAATTATCAAAACATTACATAAAATTAAAAAATTAGAAAATATTATCCAATTTATTCACTTCTCGTATCCAATAATATGCAAAGAATCTGTTAATACAATTCTCTTGGATTTACCTTGCTCCATTGACGAGAGAAAATATTATTTTTAATAGTTTTGTATTTTGGTGCCAAAGAGTTCGCCAATAGTCATTTGTTTTGCTGAACATTCTTTAACTTTCAATTGCATTTTGATAAGTATCTTTCCCTTGAGTATGAATAAACCATTTTATTTGAACTAAAAAGTCGCCGAAAGCGCCAAATTTCAATGTCAAGCTATAATGGTCAGAGTATCATGCCGTTAACATTTCTCGCCAAATGTGGGAACACCAAAGTACTTCAACCAAATCGGTCAAATCAATGCCCAAAAAATATTGTGTCTGTGGATCTTGTACACTATTATGTCATTGTGAAAAATTAAAGTCATTGCTGTTTTCCTCTGCAGTTGAAATACACCCTACACTTAACTGCCATCACATTTATAGGAAAACAAACCGTAGAACCTTTCCTTTTTATATCTCTTTTCCCTGGCAACATGCGGAGCTGGCAAAATAAAAACTTCATGGCCAGGTTTGTTTATTTTTTCTCCTATCTCTCGTTTTCATCCGCATCAGAGAGAAAGAGTTTATGGATGAGAGAAGAGCAACACAAAGTGCAAGGACGTAAACCGCTGGATGAGATGATGTGAAGTTCTTTGCGTGGTTTCCACTAAAGGATTTATCGACACTATTGAGGTCAGACGATATTGTAAGAAGACTGCGGATTTCTAAATGTGGCACAGTTTTCTCCTAATGTATAAGGATTTTAATTTCCCTACAGGCATAGTATAATGTATAAGGAAAGTATAGTGATGGTTTAGTTAGATGATAAAAAGAAGAAAATAAAAACGGATAAAATCCCTATGAATGAATGGAACAAAAAAAAATTGCAATAACTAAAAATTGTCATTGTCAAGTACGGAAGCTAAAGATTTTGTTCCCACCCATACTCCCTGTTCACTTTTATCAGATGGTGCTGAGCAGGTTTCGTAATACCAGCTCCTCGGCGAGAGAACTATTTTCTTGTTGCTCTAAATAAGTATGTATTTATCATTGGCCAAAGCTGCACCGTGGGGTAAATTTTGGGTGTCAACACGGGGATTCCGAGGGCATCAGAAGTCGCAACGGATTCCCGCTCGACACGGCAGACCGAGAAAGTCTAACTTTCTCCAAATTTTTCACACCCAGGTTCGAAACACACCTCCCGTCAGTTGGAGAATTCCAACTGATGACCTGCGGAGAAACCCAACAATTCCAAAAATACTAAAGAATTACCTTTACCTTCAAGATTTCACCAGAAGCTGAAAGCACATAAATCAATACAATTTCTACACAAATAAGACCACAATTTAAATTCAAATCCAATATTTATTAATTATTCAAGAAGTGGAGTTGCATATCAAATACAATTTCTGAATTAAAAACTGAAACCCACTGGACCTCTTCTACCAAGAATCATCGGCTCTTTGCCGGAATTAAAATATCAATTCTTAAATCCAATTTTTCCAGAATTACATATCACATATTCAATTATTCCACAAAAACATGGTATGGTCAGAGAGAATACACACTCGAAGAACGCTAAGAATTCGAATAATTTAAATTACTTTAGATGCATTTAATTCTTAAATTAAGGATGGTAGCTGAAGTTAAACAATATATAATACAATTAATGAAGGCAGCTGAAATCAAAGGCGAAGGGTTCTTCAGAGTCGACGCTCAAGTCCAGACGTCTGCCAACAGCACGTCTAAATAACCAAGGCTTACCTCACAAAACTTGAAAAGGACTCATGGTAGGAAAAGCGTAGGCATCCACTGGCAGATTCCATCGGGGCAAACATTGCCCCGCTCCAGCAGGAACGGCAGAACCGCAGTTTCCGGCAAGGTGCCGGATCAGGTACTCCAAGGGACGACCCGTTTCATTATTTGCTTTGACTATTCCCGGTCACGGATTCATGTCAGGTTCTCAATCATCATCCACACAGCGGTCGACGGTCGGCGAGGGCAAGGCATCAGAACTCAGCAGAGGCGACGGTGGCATCTCTCCCGACCCCCACAGCGACGGGACTCAACCTGGGGGATGAAATCCGCGCAGGACGTGGGTTCGAAGATGTTTCCAGGGAGAGAGCCCCGAATCAAGAATCACTCAGCTTATAAACACTCCGGGTGGATCCAGGACCCGGCCAATTAAAATTATCAAGGGGCTCACAACTTCTCCTTTCAGCCAATCGAAAATTCCTTCCACTTCAAAAACATCCAGGGATCCGCCCCTACCAACGGCAAAGTTTAAGGCACGTGCAGCTGCCACGTGAAGTCAAGAAGAACGAAGACACTTGTCTCCGCCAGCAAACAGGCGCGACTCAGACTAACGGGCGCCGTTCCCCGAGCGTGCGAGAATTATTATGGAATAAAAATGGCCACAATTTAATACAGATTTTGATACGTTTAAATATGCTGAAATATATACAATGACAAGAGGGTTCCAGGACACAGATTAATTAAATAAAAGTTTAAAAAGTACAGAAGTTATGCAATTTACAAAGGAGTGACGAATTCCGTCACGACATGGGTAAATTTTTTCTTGTATGAGAGTGCCTTCCTCTTGATCAGTAGCTGCATGGTCATTTATAGTAATACGTTGCATAACCTCATCATCATTTAAGACCTCGTATCCAGGCAGATTACAGTCCGCATTCATCCAATCCCGCGCTGTTTTCTTATCAGCATTCCCAAATTTCCTTTGTCCTTTGTAAATTGTGCAAAAATTCAGGCACTGCTTTATTTACACTTTGGACAAAACCATAATAAATCTCTTCATCTTTCTCTGGTAAAGGTTTGTGCCATGTTTTTTTTTTATAATTGAATATTTTATTAGTCTACAAGTAGCAAATATTTCGCAAGTAGTATCTAACACGGTAAGTGTTTTTTCTTCAAAAAGCAAGCAAATTTTCCCCATCTTCATTTATAAATTTCGTTAGTATTAATTGTTTTCTGTATATAGTTTTTATTTTAAATGACGCCAAGATCCATTGGTTGTAGTAAAGGTGTTACATTAGGAGGTAAATATTTTACAAATACATTAGCATTAGTGTATTTCATTCGTATGGTTAGACACGTTGTCAAACATTAAAGTAACTTCTTGTGGGAGATCTACAGATTGCAAATACTGGCGGACTTCGGGTACAAATTAAAATAAAAATCCATCCCTAAACATTTCTTTGTCCATACATGCTTATTTGTTGCTGTAGTAAACTATTGGTACATTTTTAATTCCTAATCCTTTGCAACTTTTGTAGTTTTCTAGCAGTTCCCACATTACACGGATTCAATTGATGAGAGCCAGAAGCATTTAACGCAACATAAAATGGTAAGAGGCTGTTTTTGAATTTTATATCCCGCTGAACTTTTCTCATTTTCAAAGGTTAAGAGTATTTTGCGGCAAACACTTCCAAAATTACCCCGTCTCATCTGAGTTGTAAATTTGTTCTGGCACGAATCCCCTTTATTGACGAAATTTCCCCAGCTGTCGGCGCCTTCGCGCTAAATTTTTCCCCTTCGATAAAAATGGGATGAATTCCATGCATTCGCTTAAATCTTGTTAACCACCCACGCATGATGCGTAGAAGATCCCAGTTAATTTTAATTGTTCGAAAATGTACTTCGCTTTTCCGCGCATGCAGTCCTAGATGCTAGGATTCCTTTAGTTCTCTGTTGAACAAACCACAATAGGATCACTTTGCCTAAATCATTATAGGTGAATGTCTTCATTCCGCTTAGACATGCCACTTGTATTATCAAAAAATGTGGCGCACGGAATCAACTGTTTTTTTGTTTCGTACAATATCACACACTGTTTGTTCATCAACTCCTTCATTAACGACCTCACCGATGTCCCTTTGTTTTTACTTTCCCTAAATGTACATAGTATAATGTATAAGGAAAGTGTTGTGACGGGGCTGAAAATTTGAATTAGAGTTTGCGTCCGACGAAAGAGTGCATTTCAAGCATCCCAAATCGAACGTTTTTAAGGTAATCTATGCGTGTGCATGTGTGTGCGTGTGTGCATGTGTGCGCGTGCGTGAATATGTGTGTGTATGCGCGTGCGTGCATATGTGTGTGTGTGTGTGTGTGTGTGTGTGTGTGTGTGTGTGTGTGTGGAAGCGATATCTCACGACCTAGTAGAGCGTTTTAAACGGAATTTGGTACAAATATTACAATATGTAAATATTGGAATTCTATTGATTTTAAACGCAATGGAATATTCAAACGGTTTCCCAGAACTCTCTAATGAAATTTTGAAAAAAACATTTAAAAATCATAATGTTACGTAGATGATCATTTCTTATGTATTTTTTACATTAGCAAACAAATAACATAAATTTTAGAACGCTAGCATAAACGATTCTCGAGATATTATACATTTTTCAAATAAATATAAAAAATCACATAAAATTAAAGAAAATATCAACTGTTGCGAAATATGTTCACTTTTAATAAGTAATATTATGCGATAAATGTGTTAACATTATTCTCGTGGATTTAACTCGTTCCATTCACGAGAGCAGATATTTTGAATAATACTTTTGCATTTGCAATACTTTTGCATATACTGACGCATAACAATTCGCAAAAAGTCATTCATAATAAAAGCTCTTCACGCATCTTGTCTGCACCCACCGCTTAGTGTTAAATTTGGCTAAATTGGCGATTCATTTAACAAAATATCGCCAACTTGGAGTTGTTTCACTCTAAATTGAAGAGAAGTTGTTGCACTCTAAATTGTCCTTCTGAGAGGTTGGTGGTAGGGGAAGGAGGGTACGGTCCCTGTGGATGCCTCCCCCACTGGGTTCCGGTCTAAATTGGGTGACACTTCCCGGCCGTCCAAACAGTTTCCTTACACCTTTCTGGTAGGTCGGATGGTCTGGGACTTAACAACAACAACTCTAAATTGAAGAAAATATTGTCAAACTTGCAAAAATGACGAAAAATGGATGAATTAATTTAAATATTTTAATATATGGGCTATATCGCTGATTGTGGATACTATCAATATTGATAATTATCAATTAAGAGTTGGGTGAAATAGTTAATTGCGTACATGAAATAGTTTTACATGTTGACATTTGGAAAAGCGCCAAATGTACAAAGGCATTGTGCGGTGGACGTTATACATCATTTTTTCTTTGTGAAGGAAGTAAATGCATTGCATTATATAGGAAAAGTAATGTGCTGCCCACGACCTTCACGTACAAATGTATTGGGATGCTTATTGACTTTCCTAGAAATACTGCAATCAGAAGGAAATTTGAAACCGGCAAAGTAGTAGGACTGAATGGGCTAAGAGTTTCGATATAGATGTTCGCAAAATTGTGACAAAAAAAAAAAAAAAAAAAAAAAACGGCCAGTAGATGCTGTTATCTGCATTGGGAGCGAAATTCTAACTTTTGGAACACACCTACAAGCGAGTTTTGTGACTCGGGACATGCATACAAATTCAATTACATCAAGCTTTACCAACCTTACATTCATAGAAAAATAAACCGCAGAACATTTTCCTTGCCTTCCTGGTTTCAGCAATCCGAAGATAACAAAATAAAACATTGACGGCCACGTTTGCATTTTTCTTACCTCTTGCATTTAGTCGGGAGAAAGGAGAAAAGTTTATGGGTCACAGAATAACAGCACGAAACTCGGGACATAAATCGACGGGATTGAATGATTTGGAGACCTTTACGTGCCTTCCGGTTCCACTGACGGATTTATTGACTGATACTATCGACGTCAGGATGCTTTAAGAGGTACAGATTTGTCGATGCGGTACAATTTTCCGATACTTGCTTTGAATACAAGCCTGATATGTAATGTATACTGTTTTAGAATATAACAATTTTACAGTATGGCTCATGTTATCATTCCGTAAATCAATGTATTATTTTATCTAAATTTTCTAATGTAATTTTGACATTGAGGTATTTCAATCTATTGATCCACTTCTTCCCGAGGACCTGTACCATTCTGCTCTCGATATAATTATCCCTATTTATGTATTTGGTGTCGGAAAATATCGTTCCCATTGCTTAAATAAGTCTTATGATTTTGGAAAAGTAGACTGTTTGCAACATGTTTAATATTTTTCGTGATATTGATTGAAGCCCGTTATGTCATTTTAATATTATTGATTGTCCCTTTCATATGTAGCGAATATGCGAAATCACCAACTTGGCGGTGACTGAGTTTGATCCCAGAGGTCAAAGCGTGGTAGGTCAGTATCATCGCGTTGAGCTAAAGACCTCTCCAGCTCAAGGCAATTAATACTGCCTTATGAGCGTTTGCTACACTTACTTTGATCATATACATGAGGCGTTATCAACTTTCACGTTCCTGTTTTGCATTATCCCAAAAAACATTTTTTTTTTGTGGTTCACTAGTGAAACTAGAAAAGAAATTAAGCTAAAAATTAAATACCATGACATGTATCAAAGGTCTGGTAATGATAATGGCTTTGAATTTTTTACTGAATGTAGGAAAATAAGCAAATTAAATAGTGAGCGTAATTATAAAAATTATAGCTTAGTTTGGACCTACTGGATTGGCTATTATATTTTTTGACGAAGAGGTCTCTATCTGTTGGTTTTGGTTTTGCAGTGCTGTATTCTTTTTTAAAGGGATCTGGTGTTTTTCAAGGATCCAACCTTGGACATATATGATTGGCTATTTTCTCTTTTAACGAAAGTTCTCTATCTGTTGGTTATGGTTTTGCAGTTCCGTATTCTGATTGATTATTTTCTTTTTTAACGAAAGTTCTCTATCTGTTGGTTATGGTTTTGCAGTTCCGTATTCCATTTTAAATGGCCACGGTGTTCTTCAAAGATCTAACCTTGGACATATTTGATTGGCTATTTTCTTTTTTAACGAAAGTTCTTTATGTGTTGGTTATGGTTTTTGACAGTGCCGTATTCTGATTGACTATTTTCTTTTTTAACGAAAGTTCTCTATCTGTTGATTATGGTTTTGCAGTGCTGTATTCCTTTTTAAATGGATCTGGTGTTTTTCAAGGATCTAACCTTGTACATATTTGATTGGCTATTTTCTTTTTTAACGAACGTTCTCTCTCTGTTGGTTACGGTTTTGCAGTGCCGTATTCTGATTGACTATTTTCCTTTTTAACGAAAGTTCTCTATCTGTTGGTTATGGTTTTGCAGTGCCGTATTCTGATTGACTATTTTCCTTTTTAACGAAAGTTCTCTATCTGTTGGTTATGGTTTTGTAGTGCTGTATTCTGATTGACTATTTTCCTTTTTAACGAAAGTTCTCTATCTGTTGGTTATGGTTTTGCAGTGCCGTATTCTGATTGACTATTTTCCTTTTTAACGACAGTTCTCTATCTGTTGGTTATGGTTTTGCAGTGCCGTATTCTTTTGCAAATGGATCTGGTATTCCTCAAGAATCCAACCTTGGACAGTTGTTATTCTTTCATTTTGTTACTGATATTCCCAGGATGCTTCAATTTTCACTGTATCTTCTTTTTGCTGATGACCTTAAACTTTATACGTGTATTAGCTGTAAGGATGATTGCGTTTAATTGCAGTTTCATTTGAATCTGCTATATCTCTGATTAGAAAATAATAAACTTAAGTTAAATATTGCTGTATACAGAAATGTCAGCATTACACATAGCCATATTTATCAGTACTATATTAATTATGGACTGTTGACTCGAGCAAATGGTTTCAGCGGCTACGGATTTTATATTATATTCAGAGTTTAAGTTTAATATTCATATTCAAAACATTGTTTTCGGAGCATTATTTCTCAGATTATCCCGAAGGTGTTAAGTATCTGTTTGAATGGCCCGAACATACACATCTATGGACCAGAATCCAGTGTGAGGGGGGGGGCGACATCCAGAGGGGACCGTACCATACTTTCTCTGCCACCAATCTCTCGAAAGGATTTTCAGATCCACAGATTTAACGTGCCCGTACTCCACGTAGACACGGGATAGTTTTGGACATCTCCGGGAATCGAACTCGTGTCTTTGAATGCAATCCAGATGCTCTAACCACTTTGCTATCCCGCCTGCTGTTTTCAGAAGTTTCTTGGTTTTATTTTTAAGAAGACTAGGAATTTCACCGATATTAATATTTTAGTTCGCTTGTTTGATTCTTTCGTTCGACCCACGTTAGAACATGATTCTATCATTTGTGATCCGTATTATCCTGATTCGTCTCATGCTATTGAAAATGTTCAAATCAAGTGATGAGTATTCACGTGATGAGTATTACAACAGTGGCATATCTTTTCTTTATCTCAGGGACACATTTGGCATTAAATATTTGAATTCCAGGAGCAACATATTGTGAATATTTTTTTTTTTTAGAAAAATGCTTAATGATTAGAGTGATTAGTTCCCTTTTAAATATTGTGGATTTTTATATTAGTAGGCCTTATTTAAACTGGTGTATGCTATTTCGCGTTTCTGTTAATGCTAATCATATATTTTTTAAAGAAACATTTCTGTTTTTAAATGTTACATTTTATATAATTTACTTTTAGATAATATTCATTTGTTTTCTATTTCGGAAAAATTAATTTAAGAATGTTTGTTTGAGGATTGTGCTATGACTTATGATTATTTTTCTATTTTATTAATGTCTTTTTATTGTGGTCATTATAATTGGATTTGTTGCGTTTTGTATCGAGAAATAAATATTAATTATATGGAGAAACCTTTTCTTCATCTGAAATTCCCCCAAATCAGTAGGCCTTTGAAGTTCCTCCATTGAAATAATCGTACCAAATTTCATTTCTTTCATTCAGTTCGCTAGAGAGATATGTTATGTAGTAAGACATTGCTAAAGAAACGGTTGATTTGTATTCAGAAGTGACCAAAACGTATAAATTTATAAATATCTGAGCATCGAGCATTTGATTTCATTGCAAAACTGTCACTTTGCATAATTTATAGCGACTAAAATAAAATTGAAATTGTCATTCAATTATTAGCATTTGATCGACTATAATTCTTGTATCTAAAGCATAGTTTCGTAAGTAAAACTCTGTGATGTGGGCAGCACATGACTTTCCCTGCAGACTTATATCCACGTTCTCTTTATTTTAATTAAATTCAATTCACTTTTAATTCAATTTTCGTTCTCATTTGATAACCGGACTTATTTTCAAAGGTGGCGAAAATACGAGAAAAAACTAAAATATCTCTAGAACGACTAGTCCTAGTGTAATGGGATTGGTCTTATTCTTTTCTTCGTTAAAAATTGCGTATAAAACAAGCATTTATTGGATATATTTAAGCATATGTAGTTTTTTATTTTAGATTTTGACGATTCCTCCCCCTGGACCATTTTGCAAAAAAAAAAGCAGGTTATTTTCTTCCGAATCATACCAAAATCCTATCAGCATCAGGGTAATCCACAAGCGACATATCTACCAAATTTTGTGAAATTTGGTCCATTAGTTTTTCAGCTAGAGTGGAATACAGGCAATTTTTGCGGGCCATTTCTCAAAAAAGGGCGAGTTCTTTTATCCTGAATCATATTAAAAACTAATCAGAACCAGGGTCACATCCAAGTGACTTACCTACCAAATTTTATGAAATTCGGTCCATTCATTTTTGAGTTAGAGTGGATACATACATTGGACAGACAGGCAGGCACACACAGACGTCACGCTAAAAATAGTTTTTTCGTATTCCAGAGGTCCCGAAACGTGTAGATCCGTCGAAAACTGGAGTTGCGATTTTCGGCATGATTCCATTACTTTCCCTGTACATTACCATGTTTTGCAGGGAAAGTAAAAATGTTTCCTTGATTCCATATAGTTCGCAATTTTTACTTTCTCATATGAACGATTGAGAATGTATCGTTTTCATGAAAATTTTCGATTTCGAGATTTTGATGCCAATATATGTTGTATGACCTCCTGAAACTGGTTTGATTATTTTCGCAGTGATGTCTGTCTGATATCTGTGGTCGATTCCTTGTGTCCACAATGGCTGCTACAAATGTAATTGGATTTCCACGAAACTTTATATCCGGCTTTGTTATCGAAAAACCTAGAACTAGATAATTTTTTTTAATTCGAGTGAAAACTTCGAAATTTATTCTAAATTATATATATATTTTTAAAATGACAGCATAGGACAAATTTTAACATAATTATGTATAAACGAGATTATTTTATGATCCAAGGATCACGAGATTTGATATTTTCAATCATTGTGTCAAAAATAGCCGCGATACAATTTTTCGTGACGTCATTGACCCCCCCCCCCCGGTGGAAGGGGGGGGGGAAGTTACCCCACCGAAGGGGTACATTGTCAAGTATTTTATCAATTGAAAGATTCTTTCAAGCCCTTTAAAGTGAAGGGTAACACGCTATAATTGTAATCATTCGGATCAACGATATCGATTTTCAAAATCTTACTTGTAAAATGTAAATAATAAAAAAAAAAATCCCACAAGCTACTTAAAAATAGATTATGGTATGAGAAGGTCGAGTAGAGCCACACTCCTGTTGATTTTATTACTTTCCCAGCAGTACATGGTAATGTATAGGGAAAGTATTGGAATCATGTCGAAAATCGCAATTCGAGTTTTCGACGGATCTACAAGTTTCAAGACCTCTAGAATACGAAAAAAACATTTTTAGCGTGACGTCTGTGTGTGTGTTTGTGTGTCTGTCTGTCTGTGTGTCTGTCTGTGCAGATATTGTATCCACTGTAACTAAAAAACTAATAGACCGAATTTCACAAAATTTAGTAGGTAAGTCACTTGTGGGCGAGTCTGGTGCTGATTAGTTTTGGGTACGATTCGGGATAAAAGAACCCGACTATTTTTGCGAAATGCCACGCAAAAGCTTGCATCCACTCTAACTAAAAAACTAATGAACCGAAGTTCACAAAATTCGGCAGATTAGTCTTTTGTGGGTCACTCTGGTGCTGATTAGATTTTGGAATGATTCGAAAAAAAATAACCTGCATTTTTTGCAAAATGGCCCGCAAAAATCGTCCAAATCTAATCTAAAGAACTACGTATGCTCAAATATATCCATTAAATGCTTGTTTAATACGTAATTTTTAGCGAAGAAAAGAATAAGACCAACCCCATTACATTAGGACCAGCCGTTCTCGAGATAGTTTAGTTTTTCGTATTTTCTCTACGCCACCTTTGAAAATAAGTCCGGTTACCAAATGAGAACGAAAATTGAATTAAAAGTGAAATAAATTTAATTAAAATAAAGAGAACGTGGATATAAGTCTACGGGGAAAGTCATGTGCTGCCCACATCAGATTTTTTTAAATTTGTTTTCATATAGTTCGCAAGAATTTAACCAAAATAAAAACTCGAAGACAATGTTGGCTTTTCTTTTTCTCTCTTGCGTTTCAGTCGGGAGAAAAGGGGAAGGTTTATGGGTCACAGCATGGCAGCACGAAAGTCGGGACATAAACCTCGGGATTGGATGATTATACTTTTACGTGCCTACCACTGTCAGATTTATTTGGCACTATTTAGGTTAGGATGCTATAAGAGGCTAAAGATTTGCCGATGCGGTACAATTTTCCGACAGTTGCTTAAATTATAAATTTGATAAAGTATGCTGTTTTACAATATTGGATTGAAGTTTGCGATGGCAAAGCTAAAAAATCCGATGTGGGCAGCACATAACTTTCCTTATATAATGCAATAAATTTACTACTTCTACAGCAAAAAAATAGGTTATTCTTATAGTAGATACTTATATTCTTTCCAAGATATTGAATTGTTGTTAATTAGTCGTCATTTTCATCGATTTAGCGTCATTTTTATCCATTTGGCGAGATTTCCGTTAATTTGGCATCATCTAAAAAAGTCGCCAAGTTGGCAACATTTCGACAAATTCGTCGCCAAAATCTCACCAAGCGTTATAGACGAAGAAATAAGTTATTTTTATAGTAGATAAATGACTATTGGCGTCAAAGTATTTTTTCAAATGAATGGAACAAACTAGATCCACGAGAATGATTTCACCAAATTTATCGCATAATATTACATATGAAAAGTGAGCATGTTTCTCAACAGTTAATATTTTTTTTATTTTATGATTTTTTAATACATTTATCTGAAAAATGTGCCATATCTTGAGAATGGTTCATGCTAGCGTTCTAAAGCTTATGTCAATAGTTTTCTAAGGGAAAATTACATGAGAAATGTCTATTTGCCTAACTTTATTAAAGGTTTTCATTTTTTGATGATTTTTTCAAAATTTTACTCGGAAAATTTAGGGGAGTTCTGAACATTCGATTGCGTTTAAAAACAATAGGCTTCCGGTACTCACGGATTGTGATTTTTGTACCAAATTTCATTCGAATCGCTCAATTCGTTCGTGAGATATCGTCTCCACAATCTCACTGACACACACACACACACACACACACACACACACACACACACACACACACACTTTCACACACACACACACACAGACATCACCTCAAAAATGTTTGATTCGTGATCAGGGATGCTTGAAACGTGCTCTCTCGTCGAAAATTCGAATTTGAATTTTCGACCCCGTCACAATACTTTCCTTATACATTATGTATATAAGGAAAGTGATATCGGATGTGAGCAGTATTTAAATTCCCATATATAATACAATAATACCATTGATTTGTGTACACCATTACTTCTTTTACAATGAAATAATGGTGTACAAGATCTACAGAACAATGTTTCGGGTATTGAAAAATTGCCACGTAATTTTAAGTTGGGTCCTTGCGGTAACATAACATTCGAACTAGAATGAAAGTGCGCTTGTGATAACAAAAGGTCGAACTTATTCATACTCACGTGCAAAATCCTCCACAAAATGCCGTGGATATTTCATTAATATCCCTCGAAATAAATGAGTATTCGTAAATTGTTAGGCGCTAAGATACAAAACTATTATACTAAGTATTTTCTCTCGTGAATGGAACGAACTAGATCAATGAGAATGATATTCACAGATGTGTTTTTTAATATTGTATAAGGAAAGTGAACTTATTTGGTGATACTTATCACTCTTTACTGATTTTATTTATTTATTTTTTTTCTGAATTTATTTGAAAAACTTTCCATATCTCAAGAACGGCTTACATCTGCTTTCTAAAGTTTGTGTTTTTCGTTTTCTAATGAAAAATGAAATTAGAAATGATTAATTATTTTGCTGTATTGAAAGTCCTACATTTTTAATGATTTTTCAAAAATTTATTTGAAAATCATGCAATTTTTCAAGAACGGTTCATGTTAACGTGTGTGTATTATTTGTTCAATGTGTATTATTCGTTTTCTAATACATAATTGCGTATGGAATGACTATTTATTTATCATTATTGAGTGTTCTGATTTTTTGATAATTTTTGTAATATTCATTCGAAAATTGACAGGAGGGGGGAGGTAGGACATGGTCTCTGGAAAATTCAATTGAGTTTAAGATAAGAAAAAGTTTCAGTAATCACTGATTGTCATTAATCGTATCAAATCATCGAAACTCTCCCTTCGTTCGTGAGATATTGCATCCACACACACACACATACACGTGCGCACGCACAAACACACACACAAACAAACATCACACTAAAAATAAGTTATTCGTCTTCTAGATGTCCCAAAACGTGTAGATCCGTCGAAAACTCGAGTTGCGATTTTCGATATGATTCCAATACTTTCCCTATACATTGCCATGCATTGCAGGGAAAGTAAAAATCTGATGTGGGCAGCACATGACTTACCCTGCAGACTTATTTCCACGTCCTCTTCATTTTAATTAAATTTATTTCACTTTTGATGCAATTTTCGTTCTCATTTGGTAATTGGGCTTATTACTTTCCCTGCAATACATGGTAATGTATAGGGAAAGTATTGGAATCATGCCGAAAATCGCAACTCGAGTTTTCGACGGATCTACACGTTTCGAGACCTCTAGAATACGAAAAAGCCATTATTAGCGTGACGTCTGTGTGTGTGTCTGTGTGTCTGTGTGGCTGTCTGTGTGTCTGTCTGTGTTTCTGTCTGTCTGTGCAGATTTTGTATCCACTCTAACTAAAAAACTAATAGACCGAATTTCACAAAATTTTGTAGGTAAGTCACTTGTGGGCGGGGCTGGTGCTGATTAGTTTTGGGTACGATTCGGAATAAAAGAACCCGCCTTTTTTGTGAAATGGCCCGGAAAAGCTTGTAGCCACTGTAGCTGAAAAACTAATGGACCGAATTTCACAAAATTAGGTAGATAAGTCACGTATAGGTCACCCTGGTGCTGATTAGATTTTGGTACGATTCAGAAAAAATAACCTGCCTTTTTTTGCAGAATGGTCCGCAAAAATCGTCCAAATCTAAACTAAAGAACTACGTATGCTCAAATATATCCATTAAATGTTTGTTTAATACGTAATTTTTAGCGAAGAAAAGAATAAGACCAACCCCATTACATTAGGACTAGCCGTTTTCGAGATATTTTAGTTTTTCGTATTTTCTCAACGCCACCTTTGAAAATAAGTCCGGTTACCGAATGAGAACGAAAATTGAATTAAAAGTGAAATAAATTTAATTAAAATAAAGAGAACGTGGATATAAGTCTGCAGGGAAAGTCATGTGCTGCCCACATCAGATTTTTTTCGTAGGTGCAGTAGAGAATTTACGAAAAAACGAAAATATCTCGAGAACGGCTAGTCCTAGTGTAATCGAGTTGGTCTTATTATTTTCTTCGTTAAAAATTACGTATAAAACAAGCATTTATTGGTTGTATTCGAGCATACGTGGTTTTTTATTTTAGATTTTGACGAGTTTTGCGGGCCATTTGGCAAAAAAGGGCAAGTTATTTTTCTCCGAATCGTACCAAAATCTAATCAGCACCAGAGTGACCCAGAAGTGACTTATTTACCAAATTTTGTGAAATTCGGTCCATTAGTTTTTTAGCTGGAGTGGATAAAAGCTTTTACGGGCCATTTAGCATAAAAAGTCGGGTTCTTTTATCACGATTCGTACCCAATACTAATTAGCATTAGATTCGCCCACAAGTGACTTACTACCAAATTTTATGATATTCGGTCCATTAGTTTTTTAGTTAGAGTGGATACAAAATCTGCACATACAGGCAGACAGACAGACAGACACACAGACACACAGACAGACACACAGACACACAGACAGACACACAGACACACTCACAGACGTCACGCTAAAAATAGTTTTTTCGTATTCTAGAGGTGTCGAAACGTGTAGATCCGTCGAAAATTCGAGTTGCGATTTTCGAAATGATTCCAATACTTTCCCTATACGTTACCATGTATTGCAGGGAAACTAAAAGTCTGATGTGTGCAGCACATGACTTTTCCTGCAGTCTAATATCGACGTTCTCTTTATTTTAATTAAATTTAATTCACTTTTAATTCAATTTTTGTTCTAATTTGATAACTGGACTTATTTTCAAAGGTGGCGTAGAGAAAATACGAAAAACTAAAATATCTCGAGAACGGTTAGTCCTAATGTAATGGGGTTGGTCTTATTCTTTTCTTCGCTAAAAATTACATATTAAACAAACATTTAATGGATATATTTGAGCATACGTAGTTCTTTAGTTTAGATTTTGACGATTTTTGCGGCCCATTTCGCAAAAAAAGGCAGGTTATTTTTTTCCGAATCATACCAAAATCTAAATCAGCACCAGGGTGACCCTCAAGTGACTCATCTGCCGAATTTTGTGAAATTTGGTCCATTAGTTTTTTAGTTAGAGTGGATACAACCTTTTGCATGTCATTTCGCGAAAATAGGCGGGTTCTTTTATCCCGAATCGTATCCAAAACTAATCAGCACCAGATTCGCCCACAAGTGACTTACCTACCAAATTTTGTAAAATTCGGTCCATTAGTTTTTTAGGTGAGTGAATACAAAATCTGCACAGAGTCGAAATGTGTAGATCCGTCGAAAACTCGAGTTGCGATTTTCGGCATGATTCCAATAATTTCCCTATACATTACCATGTATTGCAGGGAAAGTAAAATCTGATGTGGGCAGCTCATGACTTTTTCTGCAGTCTTATATCGACGTTCTCTTTATTTTAATTAAATTTAATTCACTTTTAATTCAATTTTTGTTCTAATTTGATAACTGGACTTCTTTTCAAAGGTGGCGTAAAGAAAATACGAAAAAACTAATATATCTCGAGAACGGTTAGTCCTAGTGTAATGGGGTTGGTCTTATTATTTTCTTCGTTAAAAATTACGTATTAAAAACGCATTTTATGGATATTTGAACATACGTAGCTTTTTATTTTAGATTTTGGAGATTTTTGAGGGCTATTTTGCAAAAAAAGGCAGATTATTTTTTTCCGAATCGTACCAAAATCTAATCAGCACCAGGGTGTCCCACATGTGACTCACCTACCAAATTTTGTGGAATTCGGTCCATTAGTTTTTTAGCTAGAGAGGATACAAGCTTTTGCGGGCCATTTCGCAAAAAAAGGCGGGTTCTTTGGTCCCAAATCGTACCCAAAACTAATCAGCACTAGATTCGCCCACAAGAGACATACCTTCCAAATTTTATGAAATTCGATCCATTAGTTCTTTAGTTAGAGTGAATACAAAATCTGCACAGACAGACAGACACACAGACAGACAGACACACAGACAAACAGATAGACAGACACACAGACACACACACAGACGTCACGCTGAAAATAGTTTTTTCGTATTCTAGAGGTCTCGAAACGTGTAGATCCGTCGAAAACTCGAGTTGCGATTTTCGACATGATTCCAATACTTTCCCTACACATTGCCATGCATTGCAGGGAAAGTAAAAACGGTTTGATTCTGGTGTTAGAAAAGTCAGTGCTGCCCCCTCCATCCCCTATCAGATTGTTTTTTGTGGTAACACAAAGATAGCAAAACTAAAACTCAGGTCACCATTGTTTTCTCTTTATCTCTTTAGTGTCGACAAGAGAAATGGGAACGTTTTATGGGTCAGAAAACTCGATGCACAGGATATAAACGCAGGATTTGATGATTCGGGGCTTCTACTCTGATATTTATTGACACTATCTAGGTCAGAGAACGTTATAGGACATACACTGTTACATTAACTATCTGTGCTATGGAACTGAAGATTGCGATAATCCAATAAACAGAAAATTCGTAATTGGCATGCCATTAACATCTATCTTTTCCTATATATTGTTAAACTGTTTTTCCTGGAACCGCCCCTCTCCCCACTCCCTCATTCCAAAAAATATCAACCGAAACATCGTCTTTTCTTTTCTTCTGCTTCTTTCTCACGACTCAGATCCTTCGACCTACCCGAAGGTGTAAGGTATCTATTTAGACGGCCTGGGCAGTGCCATCCACTTTAGACCGGAACCTAGTGGTAGTGACAGAAACAGGGGCCGTACTCCCCTTCCTCTGCCACCAATATCTCGGAAGGACTCTCGGACCCACAGATTTAAATCGACCGTACTTTGCGTAGAAACGGAGACAGTTTAGGCAGCGCAGGGAATCGAACTCGGGCCCTATGAGTGCAATCCCCGTGCTCTAACCACTGGGTCATCCTCTCCCTCTCTTCTGTTCTTTTTCCACCCAGACCGCTGACCTACACGAAAGTGTAAGGTATTTGTTTGGACAGCCGGGAAGTGCAACTCAATTTAGACCGGAACCCAATTTATCGGAATTTAGATCCAATTTAGATAGGGAATTTAGATCCAATTTAGAACCCAATTTAGATCATAACAATTTAGACCATCCACAGGGACCGTACCCTCCTACCCCTATCACCAACCTCTCGGAAGGACTTACGAACCCACATATTTAACGTGCCTTCACTCGGTGTGAATGCAGGGGCAGTTTGGGCAGAGCTATGAATCGGACTCATGTCATCCGAGTGCAATCCCCACGAGCTAACCACTGATTCGTCCCACACCCAGGACCGGAACTGGAAATCCTTAGTTACCACCTTCCCCTGTCTCCTCTGGAATTCAATGTTACACCCATATCAGTCATCATTTAAAGTTCTATCCACATCCAATCCTGAGAAATAGATCATTCAAGAAGATGTTTTGAACCGGAAGTGGAAATAAAAACGGACGTGGAAATCCTTACTAAAACCCCAACCTTCTTCGGAATTTGATGATGAATTCATACCAGTCATCAGCTAAGCAATGAATCCTGAAATATAGGTGTTTCAAAAAAATTGTTTTGAACCGGAACTATAGTGGAAATCTCCTCCAGAATTTGATGCTAAATTCATATGAGCTAACATCTTTATATTCAATTTTGTGAAATAGTTTTTTTAAGGAAAATGAAAATTTTTAAATCGAATATGGAAACACGGCGGCAGTTTGAGCACAGACGCTTCTCTTCTGGTTGGAAACATCAGGTACATCGTTTACTTACTTCTTTATATTTCGGTAATTTTCTTCCTATTTTCTGAATTTTTGCAGCCTTTGTTGACGATGATAGATATTTCAGTTTCCAAATTCTGTTAGTTATTTTTACTTTCCCTGCAATACATGGTAATGTATAGGGAAAGTATTGGAATCATGTCGAAAATCGCAACTCGAGTTTTCGACGGATCTACACGTTTCGAGACCTCTAGAATACGAAAAAACTATTTTTAGCGTGACGTCTGTGTGTGTGTGTCTGTGTGTCTGTCTGTCTGTCTGTGTGTCTGTGCTGATTTTGTATCCACTCTAACTAATAAACTAGTAGACCGAATTTCATAAACTTTGGTAGGTAACTCACTTGTGGGCGAATCTGGGGCTGATTAATTTTGAGTACGATTCGGGATAAAAGAACCCGCCTTTTTTTGCGAAATGGCCCGCAAAAGTTTGTATCCACTCTATCTGAAAAATTAATGAACCGAATTTTACAAAATTCGGCAGATTAGTCACTTGTAGATCACTCTGGTGCTGATTAGATTTTGGTACGATTCGAAAAAAAAATAACCTGCCTTTTTTTGCAAAATGATCCGCAAAAATCGCCGAAATCTAAAATAAAAAACTACGTATGCTCAAATATATCTATTAAATGCTTTTTTCACACGTTTTTTCACACGTTTTTCCCCTAGTTTGAATGACTCATGCAGCTTCGGAAATCAGTTTGTCGTCTTTCTTTAATTTAATTGTTTGTTGTTACTCACTGAAGTGTTGTGAATACTATGTTTGACGTTTAGTTTTCTCTTTTGTAGTGTCCTACCTCTTGTTCCTTCATCCTTGGTTTTTTATCTATTTTTCTCCTCTTGTTGTTGGAAATTCTTTTTTCCCATATTTCTTAATGTATAAAATTAAAAAAGAGAAATAACCGTACAAGCTAATTGATTTGAGTACTTTCGTTTTTATATACTGTCGTTCAATTATTTTTGACTTTATGTCAATTCCCTGTTTTGACACTTTAATCCATTTAGTATACTTTTCTAAATAGATATTGTACCTAACTCCTTCAAAATTGTTGTTGTGGCCAAAAGATATATTCAATAATAATAATAATAATAATAATAATAATAAGTATTTTGCGCTTTGGACACAAGAATGAAAGAATGGCATGTTAACAATGAACAAATATTAACAATGAAATTGCGGTATGTAAAACAATATTTCACTTTCGATTATTGTATGTTGCCGTATTTTCAACATTTTTATAGACTAATCCAAAAATTAATCATTAATAAAATATAGTTTCAATTGATCAGAAGAATAGCCAGTAGACAGTTTCGGTATTTGAAATACGTCGCTGTTACTATGATTACAAATGGAATCAAAGACAGTATAAAATATTGAATGATAAAATATAAAAAAGTCGTCTGCTTTAACTATAAATTAAAATACCTCAAGAACGGTAATCTGTACATAAATATAACTAAACAAAAATATTTAGGATAATTCTTTCAGCGTAGGATAATATGAAAACGAATTTTGTGCATTTCGAGTTATATATGAAAGAATGTTCGAACAAAAATTTCGGACATTTATAAATACTTCGAATAAAATCACAAGATTATAGATTTTTCTCATTGCTTTTAAGTCAAGTGCCACGTCTATGCAAGCTTTCAAGTTTCTACCTTTAGCAGTTTGGACAGTGTAACCTATATAAATGAAATTGAAAATCGGTCTGTGTGTGTCTCATCATCACGTGAGAACGGCTATATCGAATTTCAAGAAATTTCATGGCTTCATTTACACATTTTGAACCCCACTTAAAATTTCGTCCATGTTTCTAAGATCAGGAGTTGTTGAGATATTAATAAAAGACCAACTTCCCATAGAAATACCATTATGCAAACGATATTTTTTCAGGAAACTTATTTGAAAAAATTGATACCATGTTGCTAAGCAACGGAATTTGACCCAATGAGTTTATATAGCAGACGATTTTTAATAAATCTTTTGCGATTTAAATAATTTTGAAATGTATGTAAAAATAAATTTTATCAGAATTACATTTCTGTCTGCATTATATCAATTACGGCTTTCTGATTGAAAGTTACTGGAATCCTTGATATTTTCAATTTCTTAAGTTATCTGTTTTATTTTGGGGAAAATATTTTAAAACTTATACATTGAGTTTATCAATATCATTTTAGAGCTTTCATTTTTGCATATGTTGATAAAATTTCATATTTTTTGTAAATTTGTTTACAAACGGGACCAGGATGTTTTATTTTTCGGATCTGTTTGTGAAGATAATTTTGTATAGCGAAAACTGATTCTTATACTTCTTTTTAGGATAATTAAATTAAATATTTTAATATAATGTTTCGGATATTAATGTTATTTAGAATATTATAGGAATTTACTCATTATTGTGAATTAAGTTTCTTTATATTATATATTCCGTACGAAGAATAAGTATATTGCTAGTCCATCATATAGTCAGCTAATTTTACTCTGTACAATATAGATATTGCTGAAATATGCAACTGAATAAAATTGTACTCGTACTTCCAACAGTATACTCAAGTAAGTTTTGCGCAGAGTATAGGATACTAAAAATGTGTTCATACATTGGAAAATTAATTTTAGGTTATTTCCATGGTCGCTAATATTTCTTTCTTTTGTGGCAACACGAAGCTAACAAAACAAAAACTCTATGGCCAAGTTTGTGTTTTCCTTATCTCCGCGTTTCGTCCGGAAAAAGGGTTTTTATAGGTCAGGGAATGGCAACACGAAACGCAAGATATAAACCGCCGGATTGGATTAGTTTGGAGACCTTTTACGTGTTTCCCACTGAGGAATTGATTGGCACTATGCATGCTGGAGAATGTTATAGAGGAGACTACGAATTTCGGAAAGGAATGCCATTTCCTTCGACAGTCGCTTAGATTTCGAAGCTGATAAAATTGATAAATATTCACAGTATGTAATTGAAGTTTGCGGTTACACAGTAAAAAGAAAATTCGTCTGTCGCCTGTCAACAGCTTTGGCTCATTCTGATATATAGGGTTTTAGAAAAATCCCTTAAGCACTACCATAAAAGTTGTAAGGTAATGTCCAAGAGTGTACGCGTTTGGTCTAGCTACAGTAAAGTGACCAAGCCTGATCGAACAAAAGCCATTGCAGCGCCCTCAGCGGAGAATTAAAGAAGTTAGTGTTTGAAACTCGGAAACAAAGCAATATAGAATGAAAACACTAATGAAAAAGTTGTAGATCATTATAAAATTAGTAGGAATAGGCATCAGGAACGCACAAAACTCATATATGAAAGGCACTAAATACTCATCATACGTCATTGCTAGATGCTGTAATACAATAAAACCTGTAATTTTGACCCAAAGTAATATTATTTTTTGAAAACAAATGTGCATTGTTACTGATAGAGGACGTTTTAAACAGACTACACATTAGATTCCGGAGCATATAAGTATGGTCATTCGCCAATAACCCTATTGTATTAAATAAATTTCTTCTGTAACAATTTTATTATCAAATCCTACAACAAAATTTACCGTCATTCGCCAATAATCCTACTGTGTCAAATAAATACCATATATAGCAATTTTATTATCAAATCTTGCAACATCTGACATTCAAGCTCTGGAACTTGTTGGGGTTCTTCTAGATCGATATCTCGAAACCAACAATATTCATTTTCTTCAATGTCTGTTCTCTCTTCTTTCAGTACGTCTAACCACCTTTCTATGTCCTCTACCTACAACCAACTGTGACTAACAATCTTACAACCATGCATCGTTTAATAACACTCTTACATTTAATACCTGTAATTATAATAGATGTAAAAAGTGAAAAAGTGTCCGCATGCTAATCGTAACCAAATTAAAAGTAGTAATAATCTATCCCTCTGTAAAGCTTATAACTGTATTTACAAAATTGTTAGTAAAATTTGTATATAAGCCAAACCAGCAATCCTCTGCACCTATGAATTAACGTATGCAGGAATCATATAAGAAAACTTCAAATAATGTTACAACAAACTTTGATGAATCAAAATTTGAATATGAACATTTTTCTACACATGGGTTCGACAACATAGAAATCAGCATTATTTATATTACAAAAAATTATTATGACAGATTGTTCCTTGAAAATGAACTAATATGTACAGACAAAGCTGTTTTTCCATATGGACTCAATCAATTATTTAATCATCATAATATAGTTAAAATCCTTCAATTATATCTATGATGACTTTAATGTATATAATTCCCTCTATCAATCTACTAATGAATCAAAAAGAACTAAAAGAGCAAGTAAATATAATAAAAAATTGCCTTCATTTTCTGATCTAAAAAATAATATACTATACAGCAGCATGCAAATTTCAAAATTACTTTTGATTGGAAACAATGTAAGAACTGGATTTTCGCAGTTGAAAATCAGCAATTAAATCTGGCACATAACCTTTTTCTTTCTACTGAATTTGATAACATACATTTTTGTGATGCATTCTATGATTTGCTTATTACCAGAAGTAAAATAATCATCCGGAAAGGAAGATATGCAAAGTTATTAATACGTGTGTGTCTGACTGAATCCCTACAACAGCAGGGTAAAGGGGACCACATATAGTGGAAATACATGTCTTGATTAAACTGTAAAAATAAGCAATAAAAGTTATTGACGTCTGGGATAACATAAAGGTTCAGAAATATATAATACAAAAAACACAATAAAGACAATAAACTATTTGCCTGCCAAGAGATGTCAGCACTACACACACATAAAAAGAGTTTGGCATCGAGTTTGAAAACAAACCAAGAATAGCAATAATCCGCAGAAAAATTCATAAAAGCGATAAGTGAACTCTAACCAAAATACTCCATAATGCAAAATGGGAATACATACCAAAAACAATCAAATTAATCAATTTATCAATAAGGAATGCAAGGGTGAGCTAAATAAAAACGTTATCAAAAAAAGAGGTCCATGTTAAGACATAGATGGGCTGGTAGTTATAGCACAGAAATGCGTTAGTGATAATAAACAAAATAAATTAAAATTAAAAAGAGAATAAACTCTAATATATATTGTCATTTTAATATTTTGAGCCTCCAGCTTCTGACATTCCTTTGATGCTCGTGCTTAGTTTGTATGTATCACTCTTGAATGTTAATTTATTCTTATGTATTATTAATTATATTACCTTATAGTTTAAAATGAAGATCCATTTAAATTCTCAGGTATCATTGGTTTCCTCTTATTAGATATCTTATTTCAAATCCTCTTTTACATTAACCTTCTTAATGTTATTGAACCAGGGTATGCTACTATTCGTGTTCTAAATTAACCTTATTATATTTATTTATATATATATATATCTATATATATATGTATATATATATATATATATATATATATATATACATGTATATATATATATATATATATATATATATATATATATATATATATATACATGTATATATATATATATATATATATATATATATATATATACATGTATATATATATATATATATATATATATATATATATATATATATATATATATGTATATATATATATACATATAAATATATATATATATGTATATATATATATGTATATATATATATATATACATAAATAAAAATTGAAAGATTTTAATCGAAAATTATGCATAAACTACTGTATGTACAAAAAAACCCATCTCCAGCATATCTGTTACAAATGAGTAACTATAGACCAAGACTAAGAATAAAAATAGAAGGTAACAATCACTACAATGGAAAGGGGGATGAGAAGAATATTAGGATACAAAATTCACAATTAAAAGTATATAAATATAAATAAAAATAAAAATAAAACAGGGCAAAAATGAGAAAAGGCAATAATAATTAGCTCAAGATAAAAGATTAAGACATAGAGAACAATCAATTGAAACTACACAAAAAATGGCGGTTAGTTCGAAATTGCATTCTCATCAGGACAGCCATACAATTCGAATTAAAACCGGTAGAATAGCCAGTTTCTGACAATGGCGATAGTATTTAACTATAGACACCATTGGAACTGTCTACTGGCTAGTGGAAGGAGAAAAATAAATCAATTGAATTACAAATCAGAAAAATAATACCTCCTCGAACAGAAGTATGAACTCACAAGCATTGTTACCACGTGTAAGTTGAATAAGCGACTGAGCATTTCACCTCACTTCGTCAATGCGAGTGGGCACCGGAATGAATACATTTGAACGATACATAATATGTATGGAGACTTTCAAAAATAGTAATCAGTATAGGACTCAGGACAAGTGGAAAATAGTCATTCGAAAATAGTAAACAGTATTAGACTCAGGCCAAGTGGTAAGGTAGGTGATAAGAATGGGTGAATTCTCAAAATTGAGTTACCCAATCAAAGATAAATAATGCATGTGTAAAATTATTACGTGGTATATTTGAAATTATTAATAATATTATTTACAAATACTTCCGGATATTGGTAATTTTGAAAAATGCGTTTAAGATTATTGATGTGGAGAAAGTGAAACCGAGGATCAGAAAGTCGATGTATTCGAAATAGCTGGTTTAAAATGATGTTTCTAAACATCTGAATAGAATTACAAGATTGATATGATAGCAGCTTCATGATAGTGAAGTTGTAAGAATCTTTTTTATCATATAGATTGGTGATTACATGATTATTGAGGGTATTTAAATTTAGGTATAAAAAATTTACAGTTTGACTAACGCTAGGCTCATTAGGAATTAATTCTAGGTTAGATGGGTAAAAATCAATATTAATTGGATAGGAATCATCAATGATAATACAAATTAAGTCGTCAACATATCTATATATAATATATGAATTAGAGTTAAAATGACATTCATAATAATAAAGATATAAGTTAGCGAGTATACTACTACTACAGCCACCTTGTGGTACTCCAGATGTTTGTAAATAAATGTTATCACCTTGGATAATATAATTGTTGTATAACACAAAGTGCAAGAGCATAGGAAAGTTTTTGACATTATATGCAACATTATTGGAAGATAGATAGTCATGATGAAGAGAGATAATAACTTTATATAAATCTTTAATGACAATATTATTAAATAGGTCTTTAAAATCAAAGGTATGGAAAAACTAGAATTTGTGGAAGCTTGCTAAGGTGATTTACTAAATCAAAACTATTGTTCAAAATGAAATATCCTGAATTCCTATATTTAAGAGATTCATTAATTCTATTTAAACAGTTCAGCAAGTACTTACTAGCTGTAGTGGTAAAGGTATTATGTCCACAAGTGACTGTTCTAAAACTGAGAGGTGATTTATAGAATTTAGGAACCAAAGTAACATAAGGAAATTTAAAAAACTTACAATTAATATTTAATTGTGTATATAATTTTAGCATTTTAGTTTTGATTTTGATAGACTGATTATTAAGTAATTCAGTAACAGAGAAACATAATATTTTTTACAAATGATGGCATAATTATTAGAAGCTTTGTCTACATAAGTTATGGCAAAATGTTGTTGTAGTTCTTTAATAGCAGATAGGAGTTGTTTATAAGGATACCTAGGCTTCGTTAATTTAATGTTTATAATAACATTTTTAAGTAGATGTAAGGTAGTATACTTCCATATGTATATATATATATATATATATATATATATATATATGAGAAAAATTCTACAAAGAAATCTCAAAAAAGGGGGGGGGAGGTGGAGAAAAGCCAACAGGGAAATTTGTAAAGGCCTAGGGGGGTGGTGACCCCTAGTTCCCCGGTTAATAGTCGACTTTTATTCCATAGGAAACACTCCCGGAGCCGAAAAATACCTGAGGCCAATCTCCGTACAAACGTCAAAGCAAAAGACGCACAAAACAGTCCGAACAAGGAACAGATGGACACCATTACGAAGCAGTAAAAGCAAGTATATACATTTAAAGTCGGAATCCAAATTGACAACACGCAAGAAAAGTAAAACTTCCAACTAAAATCCTTCAGTCAAAAGAGAAAAGGGAGTAGAGTGTATAGGTCTAGCACCAGCGTTGCCATTTATAACCAAAAACAAAACGTTTGCCAAAATCGTTTTCAAATGCGTTGACTGTTTTATTGTGATAGGCATTATAATTATGTCTGAGGAATCCAAGGGGATAGTCTTGTTTTAAAGCCTCCGTGATAAATATAACATCACTTTTTATACGATCGTTCTTGAAAGTATGCAAGCGGGCATTCCGTATAAAGTGATTCATTACGATATTACGAAAAACTTTCTGACTTAAATTAGACCTCCAATTGATAATATAATTAATTTTAATCTTGAAATGTCGTCTTTTATCATAAAGCATCGTATACAAGGGTTCATCTTCAGCAAAGTGAATGTTTATATCAAGGTAATTAATTTCATCTGCAGAATCTGCAGGAGTTTCGATTAAATCTAAATGCTCAGGGTAAAAGTCGAAGTTATATATATATATATAAATATATATATATATATATATATATATATATATATATATATATATATATATATATATATATACATATATATATATATATATATATAATATATATATATATAATATATATATATATATATATATATATATATACATATATATATGCACACACACACACAGGAAGAGGAAGAGAAAATGTTTCTCTTCGATTAAAATTTTCTATACAATCCTATTCCTTTCACCATATAATCGAAACCAACAGGAAAGCCCCGCGGAAACAAAATCGAGCTCAAATACAATAACTCCGTCAACATCGCTCGTCTAGCGTTTCGGATTCGCGGTAGAAGTCTTGTAGGAAAACAGAAACAAATAGAAAAGCCGTTCTATCGATTTCCAAACAAATGGGCGCTTTTCGCGGGGCCTTCTATCTTGTTGAGTTGTTCAACAACTGATTGGAGACTTTCAGTTCCGATTCTTTTCAACTTCTCCGGCTGAAATCGGCAGCCTTCCTGTTTTATTCTCGTGCACTTTGCACCTATTGGATTTGCGCTCGTCATACATAAATGGCGAGTACCAAAGATTTAAGTTTTTGTTTGTGCCGTTCTTTTTTTCTTTCTGAAAAGGCTAAGTTTAAGTTAGCTCAAAAGAGTGGCGCCAAACAAAAAAATTTGTGGGCAGCGCATAACTTTACCTACAAACTTAAATTCATTTTCTCTTTGTTTCATTAATAATTCATTAAATTGAGTTTAATTGCACAAAATAACACTGATTTTGCCCTTTTAATTCAATTTCTGTTTTTATTTGGTAACTGGATGTTTTTTCAAAGGTGGCGTAACAAATATACAAAAAAAACTAAAATATCTCGAGAACGCTTAGATCTAAAGTAATGGGGTTGGTCTTATTATTTTCCTCGTCAAAAAATGAAGTATAAAAAACAAGCATTTAATGGATACATCTGATTATAAGTAGTCTTTTATTTCAGATTTTGGCGATTTTTGTGGGCCATTTCGTAGCAAAAAGGCAGGTTCTTTCTTTCCGAATCGTACCAAACTCTCATCAGCACCAGGGTATCCCACATGTGTGAAATTGGTTAATTCGATTTGTAGCCAGAGTGATGGGCCAGAGTGAATACATCAAATTTTTGTGGGCCATTTCGCAAAAAAAAGGCGGCTCTTTTATCGCGATTCATACCCAAAATCTAGTCAGCACCAGGGTCATACACAAGTGCCTTACCTATTAAATTTTATGAAATTTGGTTCATTAGTTTTTAAATTAGAGTGGAGTGGATACATACATTGAACAGACAGACACACAAATACACAGACACGATGACGCACACACAGACGTCACGCTAAAAATATTTTTTTCGTGTTTTAGAGGTCTTAAAACGTGTAGAACCGTCCAAAACTTGACTTGTTATTTCCGACAGGATTCCAATACGTTCCCAATTCGTCACCATGTATTGCAGGGAACGGAATAAGAAAACTTTAAATTGCTGCGCAAATAAAGAGATAAAAGTAGACGATCATTTTGATAACGCCCGGTTTTTTCTTCTGAGTAACAAACAAAGCGATGAGTGCTTGTTACTCAGGAGAAACTGTTGTTACTTACTTCATATTTTCTTGTTTTTATTTATTTATTGTTCTGAATAGAAAATAATTGAATTACACTAATTTTTAATGAGTTTTGAAATGCTGAATTTTAATAAAACTCTCATAAAATAATGTATATATGGGAAAACTTCAAGTGCATAAGTACCAATAAGAATAACTCATCTTTTTAACAATTTGTTGAAAAGTGTTTATGACTTTGTTCATTCTGTCTGTCTGTCCGTTAGCACGATAATTGCCGTCATAAAATTGCTTTATCAAATTGAAATTTTAGTATGTTAATCAGACGGTTTAAGGGACCTATGGGAATGTAAATGAATAATATCACCCATTTAGTTTAGGATTGAACCCGGGTTGAAAAAATGAAATACATTGAACCCTATGGGACCTAATTTTTCAAACATTTTTAAGCGAATTTAAAATTCACACATTGATTCGAAAGTTTTCGGAAATATTCAAATTATCCCATAAAATATATAAAAAAAATTTCAGCAAAATATATTAGGTCGTTTTTTAAATAAGAATTATTTAATATAGGGAATTATTTAATATAGGTTTTTAAAATAAAAATTAAAATAATAATTATATCCTTTATATGAAGAGATCACGTGACCCATTTCAAAATAAAATATGGCATACATCTTGTGTCAAACTCGGGAATTTTAAAGTTCTTTTCAATTCAATTCATATTTAGTGTTGTATCCGTCCTAAAACCGCTTTATTTTAGCTTAAATTCTGTGCATCTACATACTGAAACAACGCAATTGCACTATATTTGAGTTTAAATGATCATCCAACTTTGGTTATTTCTACAACGAAGCCTACTTCTCTCTTATGGAGAATGTAAACACTGAAAGATATAGAATTAATTGTATTAAGAATTGCTGCATTTCTTTAATGCAAAATTATTTAGCTCATGGAGTCTGCAATAGAGCTGATATGAATGAAGCATTCATCGATTTTACACACAGAACCAGACGATTTTTTCGATGAAGTTTTAAGCATAGACTTAAATTATTTGTACCTCCATGGTTTTAAGTTCTTAAATGAAATAAATTATTATAGTATTGTGATGAATGAAACAAATGGAAAAATTTTATGAATGAAATGATGCTTTTATAGAGAGAGCCAGGCGATTTATATTTCGAAGACGTCATTTGAATAAAGTTCATTAGTTTTCGATAAAGTTTTCAAATATAATAAATCATTGTTGTATTATGATAATTTTAAAAATATTTCTGAGGAATGTATCGCACAAAAAGAGATGTTTAAACCAGGCAATTTATATTTCAATGCCGTCATTTGAATGAAGTTCATTTTTTTCGATGAAGTTTTAAGTTTTCAAATATAATAAATGAATGTAGTATTGTGATAATTTTAAAAATATTACCGAGGAATGTATCGCATTTTAGAGATGTTTAAATAAAATTGCATTGAAGTTGGAAAATGTTTCGTAATCAATGCTTTATGCATGATTGATCTTTCTCGTTTATACATATTATGTTGCATACAGAAATAAAATTCTGGCCCTATTCAAGACTTTCCCTGACTATTAAGAATGATTAATTTCGTTGTAAAACTTTAAAACATAAATTGGAGCTTTAATAAACCTTGATCTCAATGAAGAACGACATGTTTATTCGAGTTCCTCTTACATCAAGCGTTCTCTATTTTAAGGTAATCGTTGTTTATCTTAAGTTATCTTTCACCTATGAAAAATTACATTTTTTTAAGATCTCGAGAGCGACTCGTGATAAATCCTAAGCAGTAACGACCACTCATTTCCAGTTAAAAGTGTTTAAAAACTATTCAATTATTTGATAATAGAGCATTTTAATATTTTTATTGATTTATTTTTCATTTTTGAGAAATGTGCAATATATCGAGACTGGTACGTGTCTATATCTTATACATGATATCCTTTGCGTTTACATGAGAAAGTGCATATAAAATGCGTGATATGGAGTTTCGATTTTCTAAGAACACAATTAATTTGTGACAGTTGTTTTCGATTCACGAGTGATACGACGAACAGGAATCTATCTTGTATTAAAAAGGTAAAGGAATGAAGAGATCTGTCAAATTAAACACTTCGTTAATGGAATACAGAGTTGATTAAAAATACTGACATGTTTCGAATTCAAAATATACATTATCTTCTTCAGGATATAAAAAACGCAGCACCAACAAAGGCAAAAACACGTCTGTCTTGCTTTTGTTACGTTTGCAGATGTATTTTTGCCCCTTTGCCGGTGCTGGTGTTGTGTATTTTATATCCCGGAGAAAAAGGCTATATTTTTCTCAGGTATGTGATTTTAATCAACTTTGTGTGCTGTTAATCAACAAAGTATTTAACTTTTCAGATTGATTCACAGACAGCAGTTTGCGCGATTATTTATTTATACGAAATAACGGCTTGAAAAGATCTAAATTTATACTTAGATCGGATATCTGAAGGAGAATAATGTGGAATAAAATTAAGAATGTCATCTCAATATCTTAATGGATGTGGCATCAACTGTGTTAATGTTCCCCTAGGTGCAGATCAGTGGTTTGAACCCTAGTTATGGCATGAGGATTTTACTCGACTTTTTATATGTGACGTTTGTGGAATAATAAACCAAAATCTAAAAAAAGCCTTCTTATCAGTTCCGAAGCACAAATCGCTCTTTTCCGTGTTCCTAGGCTAGACATTTAGTTCCGACTTTTTCACCTACTCAGAATGAAATGGAGAAATGTGTTCCTGTTTTATTTACCTGAGTTTTGCACTTATATAATGTGTGCTCTTTTCATCAAAATGGAACATACCAAAGATTTCAGTGATTTATGTTCCCTGCATCAGGGCCACACATGCAAATGTGGAACTCCTACAGACATTTATCCCTAACCTCACCTTCAATTTTGATTTTCCCCTTTTTGCAAGTTTTTCTGTCTTCCCCTCTCTCAAAAATCAAAAAATGGGGATGCCCTTAAAAATACCCGATAAAAATGGGGATGCGAGTGGTGTTCTTCGTTCTATGGGCGGACATGCCTACATACATAGTATAATGTATAGGTAAAGCATTGCGACTGGTCAGAATTTCGAATTACAATTTAGAGATTTCTGTGCTTTTCTGGCTTTGTTTTTGAGATGATGTCTGTATGTATGCTTGTACATATGTGTGTAGACGTGTGTGTGTGTGTGTGTGTGTGCAAATAGTCGGAGATAAAAGATCAGAAAATGGGGTTTATTGATTGAATTGAGACGCGGGAAAGGGAGTACAGTGCTAATAATCGTTTAGCCAATGGGGACCCATTGGACTGTTAATGCAATTGTTCAGACAGTAAGAAAATTTCGAAAAGCTTGATTTTTGGAACATGATTTTTGAAATCTATGTACAATGTAATTATATACTAAATTCATTTTAACAGTGCATATACTAGATTGATATTAATTGATCGTTGATTTGAAAGACCCCCTCCCAGTTCAACAGTTTTTGGAATATTTTCTTGAAAAATTCTTATAAATTCAAGACCGTTAAATGTTAAACAATCGGTTGATAAGCTACATTATATTAAAAAGCAAATATGATTTATTTAATATGTTGGCATAAACTATTCTCGAAGTGTTGCGTGCTTCTTCGAATTAATTTGTTGCATGAAATTTAACATGCATGAGTACGATTAAACCATCTGGCTTATTAGTCAGCAATTCTATTAATATCTGTATTGATGTCATTCATTACTGTGAGGATACATTTACCTGAACCGCATTTGTTTAATTTTCTTCATGGAAAATAATCCTTAATCTCTAGCTCGTCTAGCTGTTACGATTCTTCCCAATTGTTTATATATATATATATATATATATATATATATATATATATATATATATATATAAAGTACATATTCTGCAAAAAGGAAGGTTTATACTTTTTTAGAAAATGGTAAAACAGTTAGAAGTCTTTTTAAAATGCATCGAAAAGTAATTTATTTAATTTGCAAAAACATTAGAACTACTTCCAATTATTTTAGTATTTTTTAAAAAAACATAAACATTTCTATTTTTAGCATCTATGGTCGGAAAAAACATCAGAAATTGTTATAAATTTAAACGAAATTTAAGAACTATTTTCCATGAATTAACATGGGAGAAATAAAACAAGCAACTAGAGGAGAAAATATCATCTTACGTCTCCATTCTAGTTGAACAGAATTGCAGTAATGTATGTGATGAGTCCTTAGAATCATCCTAAAGTCCACTTGAGTTAAAGTGTGCTAAAGTCTTTAGAATCATCCTAAAGTCCACTTAAGGTCCGCTAAAGTCAGAATCGTCGTAAAGTCCACTTAAGTTAAGGTTCAGCTAAGGAATATAAGATTAACTTAAGGTTTAGACACAGCACTGATTGTTTATGGAATTTACTTTCCCAACTATAATTATGTAAAGGAAATTATTATAATGGAATCAAAAATCTCTCGTATTTTGATGGATCCATTTCGGACTCGAATACGAATTTTCGACCCTTTTCTTATACATTACGAAGCATGTAGGGAAAGTAATTATATGAAGGAATTTCGCATTTAATTTAAACAAAGCTACAAATTTAAAGTATGTTTCTAAAACCGATTGCCCAAGCATGAAAAGCGAGGTCAATATGTTAAAGCATCCTGTACATAGAGGATAAACTTTTGCTAATTAAATACCTCAAGATACCTTGAGGTATTAATTTAGTAAAAGGTGTAATCTAAAAATACAAATGTTTGTCTAATTTTTGCACTTTCATTATTTTCGCACATAAACAAACTTTTTTTTTATCTGTGTGTGTGTATAAATAACAAAATAGACTTCTAGTCAAAAAGAAAAAACTATGTTGGCCACATCAGAAATTTAAATAAATCGGTGCAAGCAAGTAGAAAAAATAAAATACATATTTCTTTCTATTCAATCAATTTCTTCCATCGTTCAGATGCCTTTGGCATTAAAGCTTCGCCACTTCATATCGGGACGCTCTTAAAGATTGGACCGAAAAAAAAATGAAAAACCACTGCCAACAAGAAACGGAGTTAAAAAGCAACACTTCGACTTTGAGATGTATGCACCCCCTCCCCACCAAATTGATCCGAATCTTTTTTACTGCCGCCGAAATCGTTTTCCTCCCGTTCGATTTTCCTTTCTCTTTTCTCTCTCCCCCCCCCCCCACCCTCTCTCTCCCCCGGAAGATCCAGTGGGATTGACGATTTTTCCAGAAACATCTTTTTTCGGATATATAGTTTTTATATATATATATTCGGCTTTAACTTGAAGCACATTTTTTTTTTTGCAAGTGAGTTTTTTTTTTCCTCTTCGTGTACTTTCGCTCCTTTTTTGCATCTTGTTCTCTTTCCCAAATGACTCGCGAAGCCCAGCTTCTGTACGTACACAGAGTGCTGCGGGGGATCGTCCACTAAATGCAGGGAGAATAATGTTTGCGGAAACTTTCGCTATGTCAGAGAATGCAGTTTTGTAAGTTGAGAACGTGGCTTTGTGCACGATTAATAACAAAGTGGATCACAACGTAAAATGCAATGCAAATAAAGATAAGAAAGCATACGTACGTAGCAGAAATGAATGGATTTTCTTCTCCAGTGCAACAAGCCGCGATCAAAAGTTCCGAATGAAGTGCAGATTAAGCCCGTATTCTGAAGCTTCTGTGCTAATTACTGTTGGATGACTAGTCACCGGTTTGATTTTTCTTTAGCCTCTATTATTCAAAAGTGCTTTTCAGTTTTCAATTTGGATTTCTTTGAAGCTTACCATATTAATAAAATTACCTTTAATCTGGTTAATGACACCCTATTTCTTCAAGGATTCATTTGACTCAATTAATTTTTGCTTCTCTGCTTAGCTCTTTTTTTCTGAACGTTGAGTTAAGATGCTCTGCATTTGATAAAAATACTCTGCATTTTTAACACTTTACATCATAGTTGAAAGTGTTTATGACTTTGTTCATTCTGTCTGTCTGTCTGTCCGTTAGCACGATAACTGCCGTAAAAATGGCTTTATCAAAATGAAATTTTAGTATGTTTTTCAGACGGTCTGTGGGACCTATGGGAATATAAACGAATAATATCACCCAATTAGTTTTTATTGAACCCGGATTAAAAAAATGAAATACATTGAATCCTATGGGACCTAATGTTTCAAACATTTTTTAAGCAAAATTTCGAAAATTTTAGAAAAAATTCAAATTATCCCATAAAATATATATAAAAAAAATTCAGTAAAATATGTTAGATAGTTTTTTAAATAAAAATTATTTAATATAGGGAGAAAAACAAATTCAATTAAATTCTGACTCTCGTTATATCCTCCAGAAGGAAAAAAGAGATATATTATATAATAAATATCTTTCCAAGAGTTTAATTATTTTATGTATGAGAAAGGTTTCACCTTTTAAAATAAATATGGTAGATAGCAATTTTTCAAATTTTTAAATAAAATAAATTATTATAGTATTGTGATGAATTAAACGGTTGGAAAAATGATTATGAATGAAATGCTGCTTTTATATAGAGGCGATTTATATTTCGATGACGTCATTTGAATAAAGTTCATTTATTTTCGATGAAGTTTTCAAATATAATAAATTATTGTAGTGTTATGATAATTTTAAAAATATTACCGAGGAATGTATCGCATTTTAGAGATGTTTAAACCAGGCAATTTATATTTCAATGCCGCCATTTGAATGAAGTTCATTTTCTTCGATGAAGTTTTCAAATATAATAAATTAATGTAGTATTGTGATAATTTTAAAAATATTACCGAGGAAGGTATCGCATTTGAGAGATGTTTGTATAAAATTGCATTGAAGTTGGAAAGTGTTTCATAATTAATGTTTTATGCATGATTGATCTTTCTGGTATTTTTCTTATTTGCTTCTCATGCTCATTTTTATTCTTGAAATTCAATTTCCCCTCATTTTACTTCCCTTTCGTTACACTAGGTAGTACCACTATATTAGATTCTGTCGTTTAGCCATTTTATGTTTGACCGGCTTAGCCTCTGCTCGTTTGGGCGTTCTGATTTAAGCTTTCTATACTGAAGAACGAAATCCATTAATTTTCAAAAATGTAAATATGCTTTTTTAACACTTTACAACATAGTTGAAAAGTGTTTATGACTTTGTTCATTCTGTCTGTCTATCCGTCTGTCTGTCTGTCTGTCTGTCTGTCTGTCCGTTAGCACGATAACAGCCGTAAAAATGACTTTATCAAAATGAAATTTTAGTATGCTTTTCAGACAGTCAGTGGGACCTATGGGAATATAAATAAATCATATCACCCAATTAGTTTTTTATTGAACCCGGGTTGAAAAAATGAAATACATTGAACCCTATGGGACCTAATTTTTCAAACATTTTTTAAGCACATTTAAAATTCACAAATTGCTTTGAAATTTTTAGAAAATATTCACATTATCTCATAAAATATATAAAAAAATTTTCAGTAAAATATGTTAGGTAGTTTTTTAATTAAAAATTATTTAATATAGGGAGAAAAACGAATTCAATTAAATTCTGACTTTTGCGATATCCTGCAGAAAGAAAAAATAGATATATTATATAATAAATATCTTTCCAAGTGTTTAATTATTTTGCTTATGAGAGAGGCTTCACATTTTAAAATAAATTTGGTAGATAACAATTTTCAAATTTTTTTCTTAATTTTATATAACTTTTCATGATATACTTATTTGATGGCGTTTTTAATGCACTTTCCTACGTCCTAGAGAATTAAAATTAGGTACACAGATTAAATTTGTAGAACATTTTATTCTACAACAATTTGGTGGATCCTTAAATATAGATCCTACAAATTTTTTTCGAAATGGCCTGCAAATAATCCCCGTTCATTTCTATAAATCATTGTTGTAATATTGTTAAAAATTCTGATGTGGACAGCACATGTCTTTCCCTGCAGACTCATATTCACGCTCTCTTTATTTCTTCAATAACAATTTGAGTTTATCTGCACAAAATAACATCCATAAGTATTTTAAATGACATTGAATTTGCACATTAAACTTAAACTTGGTCTCATTTGAAAGATGGACTTATTGTCAAAAGTGGCGTAGCGAAAACGCAAAAAAAAACTAAAATATCTCAAGAACGGCTAGTCCTAGAGTAATGGGGTTAGTTTTATTCTTTTTGTTGTTAAAAATCACGTATAAAATAGGAATTTAATTGATATAATTGAGCACACGTAGTCTTTTATTTTTATATTTAACTATTTTTGCAGGACTTTTCGCAAAAACAGCCCGTTCCTTTCTCCCGAATCGTACTAGAATAACCTACAAGTGATTTATATAACACATTTTGTTAAATTTGGTATATAAATCACTTGTAGGTTATTGAAATATTATACACCAAATTGTGTTAAATTTGTTCCATTAGTTTTTAGCTAGAGTGGATAAAGGAAATTTCTGCCGGCTATTTCGCAAAGAAGGCAGATTCTTTTATTACGAATCATACTATAATCAAATGATCCTCAGGGTTTCCCACAAAAAACTTATCTGCCAAATTATATTAAATTCGGTCCATTAGTTTTTCAGTTAGAGTGGATGCAATATCCTCACAGACACAAAGAAACACACACAGATACACTCTTACACACACAGACGTCTCGGTTACCTTACACCTTTCTGGTAGGTCGGACGGTCTGGGTCTCAACAACAACAACAACAACACACAGACGTCTTCCTAAAAATAGTTTTTCGTGTTCTGGAAGTCCCAAAACGTGTGGATCCTTCGAAAATTCGGGTTCCGATCTTCGGCACGATTCCAATACTTTGAATACATACATACGCACACACATATATTATCTGTGTATCTAAATTCCGTGCCTACGCAATTACAATAGTTGTGATTTTAAATGATCCCTAAACTTTTATTATTTCTTCAACGAAGCCTAATTTTAACTTATGCAGAATGCAAATATCTCAAGCGATTGTAAGGTGAGTTACATAAGAATTGCTGAATTTTTTTCACACAAAATTATTTAGCTCTGTAGTCTGGAATGCAAGTTATATGAATGAAATATTCATTGATTTTGCATAAATAATCAGATGATTTATATTTCGATACAGTTTTAAATATTTAAGTATAATAAATTATTGTAGTACTGTGATAATGTAAAAGATATCACCACTGAATGTATCACATTTTAGATATTTTTAAATTTAATTGCATTTCAGTTGGAAAGTGTTTCATAATCAATGCTTATGCATGATTGATCTTTCTTGTTTACCTTTATTTGCGCGTCATTTTACGTTGCAATTCAGTTCATGTACACAGTTTTATGTTTGTCGAAATTGGCGATTGATATTAACTTTTGGCTTTAAATTTTGTCCTTTTAGCCAGTTTATTCAACATTTAATTTAAAGTCTTATGCATCCCTCACATGACTTTCTCTGCTTATTTACTCATTTTGAAATTGCTGGAAGACAATAACACAGAATAAAACTATTTTTACTTATTCGATCTCACTAAAATTCAATAAAAATTTTGTTGAATTAGATCATAACGTAGAATTCTGTGCAATCAATTATGATTTCGTCCCGTGATTTCGTCAGCAAAATTCACAATTTCAAATCAACTGTATTATTATTATTATTATTATTACTATTATTATTTTGACGTCAAATTACTTTTTTCTAATGTCCTTGTTGAAGGCTGTTTGTTGATACATAAAGGTTACAAGAATTTCATTTATTTGAGTTTGAAATTTTTGACCTCATTTCTTTGATAGGTATACTTTCGTACGTATACGTATACGTAACAGCACTTCAGACTTTCAAGATGAGTACTTTAAAATGTTTTATGACTTGGCCGAGGGTAATCTTCTAAAATCCACTTTTATCTAAGATTTACATGCACTATTTAAGTTTCATTGTTCTATCTTATTCAGTTTCCCTTTATATTTGTTATATTAATAAATGTTGATGATTGTCGTCGATTACTCAGATGCTTTATTTCCTTAGAGAGCGAGAATTTTGGAGTGTTTCAAGGAGATGAGCTGGAGATACCATCAAAAAAGGTGGTGTTATTTTGGTGTGGGAAAAATATCTCCGAAACATCAGTTGGACAGAAAGTTGGCCCCACTGCCATATTTTCGGTGAGTCAAATTTTGAATAATTATTTCTTCTCTCTGCTATTCAGCAGATAAGCTTTTAAATTTAGTTTCGGGTTATCATCCCTCCGTCCCATTTTATTTAGCCTTTAAGACTCATTTAAGTTGTTTAAGGGATTTAAAACCCAATGAAGGGTATTAAGGCTAACTATATTTGTATTACACTTGTAAATAATTTTATGTGTTCTTTTTTATTTGTAATTAAATTATGTTATGTATTTGTTAAATGTACACGCGGCTTTGCTATTTTCGCGCTCTTACCGGGAGTGTTCTAAAAGACGTAGATACCTCAGGACAGTATTAATCGAAATATTTTCTCGAGCCCTTCAAAATAAAGGGTAACATGCTACAATTGTGACCATTTAGACCAACGATACTTTTAAATTTAATCTTGCAAAATTTAAAAGAAAAAAAAAGTAAAGAAAGAAAGAAATGAAATAAAATAAAAAAAAATCATATGCTACAAAAAATGAATTCTGATATAAGAAAGTCGAGTGTTCACTTCAGTTAGTTTATATGAAAGTTGGCTGAGTTTGATTTTACATTTTTCAATTTGATTCGTTCACACTTTCAAATTAATTTAAATTAATTCGTGAATTTATTAGCGGCGGCCACTGTATAGCCGTTTTTGTTTAATTCAACTCTTTTACTTTAGAATTCATTGCCTTTTATCAGATATTTTTAATGATGCAGGTCAGGTAAATGAGTGTGGAATTGCAAACCATTCAGGCTTTGAGATGTATGGCCAGAGCACATTTTCGGAAGGCTCCGCATTTCTTTACAGCTTCAGGGATCGTTTTCTCCCTATTCTGTACAGCTTCATTTTTCTCTTTACTTGTTTCTCTTTTTCGCCGAAACCTCTCCGGAAAAAGGCAATTTTTCTGAATATATTCGGTTTCTTTAATTTGTAGTATCGTTTCCAAGCGAGTTCTGCTTTAATATTACAGAGCTATAACATTTATATTTTTTTCTAAAAGTAATACAGATTTCAGACCTTCTAAAAAGTTAAAAGACGCCCCCCCCCCCCCAATAAAAAAAAAAAAAAAGAAGGAGAGAACTTTTGCTCTAAAAACAAAATCTATATAAATAAAGTTGAAAATATGTCTGTCTGTTTGTCCCATCATCACGGGAGAAAGTCTGAACAGAATTTGATGAAATTTTGTGCGTAGCCTTGAAATAGCCCCACTTAAAATTTGAGTAAGTTTTGAGTTTCTACGACCAGGAGTTCTCGAGATATTAGTGAAAAACGAACCTTTCCTTTGTCTCATCATCACGGGAGAACGGCTGAACCGAATTTAACAAAATTTTTGTGAGCAGTCTTGAAATAGCCCTACTTAAATTTAGTCCAATTTTCGAGTTTCTAAGACCAGGAGTTCTCATGATATTAGTGAAAAACGAAACTTTTTCCTACGAGTTCTACTCTCCAACTCCCTGTTTCCTCCAAAAGAAAAGGTTGAAAATGAATTCAAACTTGATCTCTGAGTTTGGTGGGAGATTTTTTGCGCTAATTAGTCACTTTCTGAAAGCATGAATTGCTTGAAGCATGAATTCAAATGGAAAATCTATCATCATGGTTTATTTTTCGCAAGCTTTTACTCGACAATAAAAAGTATTAAGGAATCAAAATGGTTATTTTATTATTAGCATTTTATGAGAAAAATTCTATCTTATATCATGTTGCTCGGCAACGCAATTCAATTAAATGTGTGTGTTAATGTTTTTTCTTATTTTTTTCGATTTGAATAACAAATAAATGGATATTAAAATATATCTTATAAATGAACGGTTTGATTTTTCTTTTAATTATATTAATTGAGGACTGCGTACATCACTTTCATTCATTTTGGTAAAGAGTTTTCAAGCTTATATATCGTGTTTAGCTAATAAACTCATATATTGTGTTAACCCAATAAATTCATTTATCCGATTGCTGAAACAGAAAAAGAATAGAACGGGTATAACTTTTAATACAATTTTAGTGTGTTCATTTAGTATATACAAACGGAAAAAGGATGTTTTATTCAAATCTGCAAATTCAGAGCTACGAATTTGACGGGATATCGCTAACTTGGCAACTTTTCTTAAACGTTGCCAAATTAGCGGAAATGTCGCCAAATTGTTAAAAACGACGCAAACCAATGAAATTTATTTTGTTTTGTTAGAAGAGAGTACTAAAATGATGTTTCGCTTCCGTTTGTCTGTCAGGCCAACTGTCCTACTTAGTAACACATTTAGCGAATTTTTAAAATGTCACCAAATTGATAAAAATGTTTGTAAATCCATAAAAATATCTTGAAATTGACAAAATTGCGCTAAATAAATGAAATGAATTGTGTTTTGTTAGGGGATAGTATTGTGATGATGTTTGGCCCATTTGTCGCCAAGTGGGATTGTCAGTTCTACAGTCCCACTAGGCGATAAATTTAGCAATTTCATATAATGTCGCTATATTGATGAAAATGTCGCCAAACCTTCCATAGAGATAGAATTATTCAGACGATATTTCTTCCACCAATTTATTTGAAGGAAATAACATTATGTCGCTTAGCAAAGGATTTAAATTCAATGTGTTTATGCTGCTGACGATTTTTATTAAATCTTTTTCCGATTTGAATAATGAAGATATGTATATAAAATAAATTTCATTTCCATTACATTTTTGACTTTATAATATTAATTACGTTCTTCAGGTTTAAACATTATTATTATTGATATTTTTGGGGATTATGGATTCAGAAATTATCGATATTTTCAAGTTTTTATGCCATTGTTTTATTGCGGCAAAAATTGTTGAAACACTTATATTGGACATTGTACGAGTAATCTTCTACAAATGAACGAGTATATCATCTAATCTACGAGAATATAAGTAGTACAAGTATATTGACATATATTTTGACACATATTGGCTTATATTGGAATCAAGTACGGCCTTCTGGTATTAAGATTACGGAGATTATTGATATTTTCAATATATTACGTCATCTGTTTTATTTTGGCGAAGATTTTTGAGACTTGTATAGTAATACGGGTAATCTTCTACTAACACTCGGACGTATTTTCTAATCTTCGACATTATAAGTAGCGCGGGTAATGTTCCCATGTAATGTTAGCACTTTCATTTTGGCATATATTGGAATAAATTACTGCCTTGAGGTTTAAAGATTTCGGGTTTATTGATATTTTCAATTTATACATGTAATCTACTAATACAGGTTATATTTTCTAATATTCGCGTATATAATTAGTACGGGTCCCATATAATTTTAACGTTTTTATTTTGCATATATTGATTCAATTCCATATTTTTTGTAAATTTGCTTTCAAAAGGGGACAGGATTCTTCAGATATGCCCGTGAAGATAATTTTCTAAAGCGAGAACATGGATTCTTAAACTTCTTTGTTGGAGCATTACATTAAATATCTTAACAGAATATTTTGATTAAAAATGTCATTTAGTATACTATAAGAATTTGCACATGATTGTGATTTTCAAGTTTCTTTATATTATATACTCCGTACGAAGAATGGATGTGCTGCTAGTAATATATATGTATTATAAAAATTTTGATTATGATTCATTTAAAATAATGTGTTTTAAGAATTTTTTGCCAAGTGACGACAGATTATCATGGATATCTGTTCCAAAATGATAATTTTCAATATTTTGAAATTTTAACCATTTTATTTTAACTCAAGGTAGCATAAATGATAGCTTCAAATTCAGTTGTTATATAAGCTGTAACCTCCATAACTTATGCTCGAAAATTTTTATTGTAATCTCCTACGTTGGAAAGACATTCCGGGACGATTTGTACTTTCTCTGCAATACATGGTAATGTATAGGGAAAGTATTGGAATCGTGTCAAAAAGCGTAAGTTGAGTTTTCGACGGATGTACACGTTTTGTGACCTCTAGAACACGAAAAAACTATCTGTAGCGTGACGTCTGTGTGTGTGTCTGTCTGTCTGTGCAATGTATATATCCACTCTAACTCAAACACTAATGGACCAAATTTCATAAAATTTTTTAGGTAAGTGGGTGACCTTGGTGCTGATTAGGTTTTGGTATGATTCAGAAAAAAAGAACCTGTTTTTTTTTTTCCTCTTTTTTTTGCTAAATGGCCCGCAAAAATCGTCAAATCTGAAATAAAAAACTATGTACGCTGAAATATATCAATTAAATACTTGTTTTATACGTAATTTTTGACGAAGAAAAAACTAAGACCAACCCCATTACTCTGGTCGGACGGTCTGGGTCTCAACAACAACAACAACCCCATTATACTCTAGGATTAGCCGTTCTTGAGATATTTTTGTTGCATTTTCGCAACGCCACCTTTGAAAATAATTCCAAACACCAAATGAAAATGAAAATTGAATTAAAAGTGCAAATTCAGTGTAATTTTAAATAATCATGGCTGTTATTTCGTGCGAAACAAGAGAACGTGAATATGAGTCTGAAGGGAAAGCCATGTACTGCCCAAATCAGATTTTTTTTTTTTTAATTCGATTCAATTTTTTTTAATTTTATTGAACTGAAATGTCGAGCAATTTTCACACTAATTTATTTTGAAGCGACGGGAAATTTTTCGCAGGAGATTGACGACAGCGCCCCTAATTGCTAAATTCTGAAGAACACCGTTGTGAAGTACGAAGACCACGAAAATCGCGCTTTTCAATGGACTTCGTACGTCATCCGTAACGTTTTCCGGATGTTCAATGTACTTTTAAAAAGCATATCATATGTAAAAAAATACGCTTTAGGCAAAAATTGGCATTAAGTTTCCAAGAATTCTTGTGGACAAAAACGTCGTTAGAACATTAATATATAGGGTGCTACTTACAAGTAGTTCAAATAAGTTTTGAATGGTGGTAGATAGAGTTATGGAAGTGACGCATTGGTGTATATATAATTGGTGTATATATAATTGGCCATGCACTACTAGATGAGATTGAATACAGCGCCCCTAGCGGCTAACTTTGGAAGTTAGCACTCCTATCTCTGAAACTATGCAAGATATCATTATCGATTAGTAAAAAATGACATTTTGTAGAAACAAATGGTGTAAAGATAAAACCCTCTACTGCAGATAAAATATACGAGAAAATTTGCAAATGATCTTCTATCATCAGGTGTGTGTACTTTGATGAGCATCATATCAGAAACAAATCATGGCAATTCGAATGGAGATTATTATGGTGCTATACCACATTTTCAGACGAAGCGCTGTGGATCCTTACGATTCCTATTCCTCTACATTCACCCGTAATGCCGGTAAATGTGCAACAGAAAGTTCTTTAGGCAAAAATTGGCATTAAGATTCCAAGAATTCTTGTAGACAAAAACGTCGTTAGAACATTAATATATAGGGTGCTACTTACAAGTAGTTCAAATAAGTTTTGAATGGTGGTAGATAGAGCCATGGAAGTGACGCATTGGTGTATATATAATTGGCCATGCACTACTAGATGATATTGTAAACAGCGCCCTTAGCGGTTAACTTTGGAAGTTAGCACTCCTATCTCTGAAACTATGCAAGATATAGTAGATCATTATCGATTAGTAAAAAATGACATTTTGTAGAAACAAATGGTGTAAAGATAAAACCCTCTACTGCAGATAAAATATACGAGAAAATTTGCAAATGATCTTCTATCATCAGGTGTGAGTACTTTGATGAGCATCATATCAGGAACAAATCATGACAATTCGAATGGAGATTATTATGGTGCTATACCACATTTTCAGACGAAGCGCTGTGGATCCTTACGATTCCTATTCCTCTACATTCACCCGTAATGCCGGTAAATGTGCAACAGAAAGTTCTTTCCTGCATACAAATATGTATTGTGGCAGATGGTTGGATTGCTACGGACGAGCGAAACGAAGTCCATTCTCCATTCCCATAACAAAGCGATATCAACATTTGCCTGAAATTTGGTATCGCTTTTGTTCGAAAACTACAATAGGTAGGAAGACGAAAATTTGGACACGTACACAAAATGGCACACAGGTGTGCAGAATCACAATTTCAATAATTAAAACGAACTGTAAGAGGGTA
>OX578144.1:51977262-52099762 GCA_951213105.1 Amaurobius ferox
TATGAAATTTTGAAGGAACTACATGAAATATATGACTTAAAAGAGCATATTACATTCAGAAAATACAAGGACTTGATTCGCATTATGTTGTTTGAAAATATCTTATTTGATGGCACCAACTATTTTCAACAGGTTAAGGGTATTCCCATGGGAGGGGGATGTTCATCCCTGCTCGCCGATCTATACTTGTATAAATTTGAAAATGGCACTCATATATTACATGAAATACCATACTTTCGTTATGTTGACGATGTCCTTATTGGGCAATATAAGAATACACCCCAATTTGATTTTACTTTTTATCCAAAAGAACTGGAGTTGATCGAGAATATAAGTAAAGAGGAAGATAGTGTTGATTTTCTAGACATCATTCTAAAACATGACAGTAGATATGGTACTTATACCGTCTTATATGACAAGAGAAACAATTTCAATATGGAAATCAATCACATTATTGATTGGAGGTCTAATTTGACCAAAAACATTTTCAGAAATGTCGTCATTGGCCACCTCAAAAGAAATCAACGGATTAATACTTTCAAGTCTGATTGCATCATGCATAATAGGAATATTATGAAGGAAGCAATAAAACGGAATTATCCATTTGGCTTCCTGACATGTTATTATAATTCCCTATTTAATACAAAAAAGGGAGAAACTGCTTACTTAAAGGATATGGCAGAGGTATAGAACGATGAAGGTGAAAATAACGAATTACGCATGCGTAAACTGCTTTTATATATAATGCACTCTGGCATTTGCTGCATTTCCATTATTTTCCTCTCCTTTGCGATCCTGGTTGATTCCTATTTGTTTACTTTGCACATTTTCGAGTGTTTTTGACTTGACACATTTACGACTTGACATATTTACATTTATATATATATATATATATATATATATATATATATATATATATGTATATATATATATGTATATGTATATATATATATATATATGTATGTATGTATAATGGGACTTTTTTTTGTACATACATGTTTTGTACATACTGTTTATGCGTAATTTTCGATTAAAATCTTTCAATTTTTATTTATAAATCCCTTATGTTATTAGCTGCTTTGCGCAATATCATGATGAAAGTTTTATATTCTGTATTATTTTGTGTTTTATATTCTGTTTTCTACACTGACTTCTATTACATCTTTTAATTGTACATTTACATTTATTATTTACTTCTGAATTCAACCTCTACCTTTTGATTTTTATATTTGCATAAAACTTTTTTAAAAAAGGTAAAACCTGTTGTAAAGCTGCATTTGCGCTTATTACAGAGTTTATTCTCTTTTTAATTTAAATTTAATTTTATTTTGATTATTATTATCGATAACACATTTCTATACTTTAACTACAAGCCCATCTATGTCTTAACATGACCCTCTATGGATATTGTTTTCATTAGCTAATCCTTTCAATCCTTCAATTGATTGATTTTGGTATGTCTTCACATTTCGCATTTTGGAGTATTTTGGTTTGAGTTCTCTCATCGCTTTTATAATTTTTTCTGCGTGTTATTGCTCTTTTTGGTAGATTTCACACTCGATTCTCAAACTCATTTTATATGTGTGTGTATAGTGCTGACATCTCTCGGCAGGCATTAGAATTTATTGTGTTCTTTTGTGTTATTTATTTCTGTATCTTTTAGTTAACCCAGACGTCAATATCTTTTATTGCTTACTTTTACATTTTAATCTAGACATGTATTTCCACTATATATGGCACTCTTTGGCCTGCAGTTGTAGGGATTCAGTCAGACACATACGTATTAATGGCTTTGTATATCTTCCATTCCGGATGATTATGACTATTTGTCCACACTTCGCTTATTTATGAATGTTTCGTATGAAAATCTCATTTAGATCTTATCTACTACGCATGTTTTGTTACTCTCCGAAATTTCGTTTCAATTCTTTATGGTATTAGTTATAAATTGAAATTCGTACCTGACAAAATAGTTTTTGAAGGGGTTTATATTGGGAATTTTAAAAAAAATTCGTGGTATAAATTTTATTCATTACCTTGTGTCCGGTCTATTATTATTATGAATTATGATAATTATAGATCGACAAACATTGACCAATTTAGCGTTATAGACGATTTGGAAGAATACCATATCTACTCTCAATCTATATCATATTCCTTCAATAGATGCAATAATCTTAGGTGTAAAACTTGTCCTTATGCTGACCCATTACAAATTAATAATAATTCCCCTTCACAAAAATTCTGCAAAGTTTTTAATTGCATATACAAACTTAATTGTACTATTTGTAACTTATCCTATGTTGGCCAAACCAGCAACCCTTTACATCTGAGAATGAATGTCCACAGGGATCATATTAAAAAATTTGACCATAAAGTCTTTAATGATCTCCCTACTAAAAATCAATTTGAATATCAGCACTTTGCTATACACGGATTTAAAAATGTATCCCTTCATATTTTAGATATTAAAACTTCACTCACTGATAGATTAGTATTTGAAAATTATTACATTAAAAAATATAAAACTCTCTTCCCCTATGGCTTAAATCAAATTTATAATAATAATAATGTTGTTAACAATAGTTTCGAATACAATTCTAATAAATCTTCAGTGTATAAACATCTTTTTCAAAATTCAAAGTCATCAACGTCTAGTAAAAAGCGACATAAGCGCTGAAAAGGAAAAAGTAACTTAAGTAAAACTATTGATTACAATGCAGACATTTTGAAATAACAATATAATTATTCTCAAACTTTCAATTTTCTACCTGTTAGAACTTGGTTATATAAAGTCAGAAAATGCAAATTAAGTATTGTTTATACTAATTTTTTAAAATTAAAATTAACTCATGAGCATTTTAAACACTTATTTTATGATTTGCTTCTTTCACGTACAAATTCTTAAATTACCACCTTCTCCATTCACCAAATCCACATACTAAAATAGCTTACTGTATAATTTCTTTTAAACACCTATTCTTAATTATCTTAACTTCAATAATTTATTTGCAAAACATCAGCACTTGTTACCCGTAAAAGAAATCAAAATACAAAAATCCTTCAAATATAATTTACCTATTGGTAGAACCATTTACAATTACAATGAAGTTTCCAGGACATTAAACTCTGATGACCTTACATCATGTGTATGCAGCAATAAAAATCTTGCCCCTTATGTCAACTCCTCTCATGGACACATTATTACTGGGGATCTCAGTATAGTTCAGGATGATATACTTAGGGATAATATGAATAAAGGGTCTAAATTTCGCATTCCATTCTGCCATCACCCTAAACAACTTCTTCAGTCTATATCATTTGATTTTGATAAATTCATATATCAACTTGCTTGTTCACATTCCATTCCTATTGAAGCATTCCATCTATGGAAATATACTACCTTACATCTACTTAAAAATATTATATTAAAAACATTAAATTAACGAAGCCTAAGTATCCTTATAAACAACTCATATCTGCTATTAAAGAACTACAATAACATTTTGTCAGAACTTATGTAGATAAAGCTTCCAATAATTATGCCATCATTTGTAAAAAATATTATGTTTCTCTGTTACAGAATTACTTAAAAAATAATCAAATTTTTAAACCCATTAATAATCAGTCTATCAAAATCAAATGAGCCAGAAATCATCGATGCCAGAATTGATTATTCGCTCCTCAGGAGGAATCTTAAGTTAACCTAGTATCCATTTATGTGCCGGCATTTAGATATATTTTTATAGGTCAAATAGAAAACTTCCCCACCTCCTAAAATTTCATGCCCCCCGGCCAAAAAGTCCTGAAAGAAACACTGCCAGCGATTCGAAATATTCTTTTCTGAAGTAATCCTGGGGTGTTTTTTTAAAGAAGGTGACAATTCCTCATCGTATATTTTGGGTATTTTCTAAATTCATGGCAATATTGGTGGATTTGTCAAATTGTTAGATGAATTCGGAATAAAATTGCAAAGTTTGTCGAAACTTAAGTCCTCAAAATATGAGTACTGATATCAATAGTGTGTTTTGATAGCAATGGTTCTTTTTTGATAATTAATCGATTTTGATTGTAACTGTTTACTGACCTCATCTACTGGTGAAAACAGTTTCACACAAACATTTAACCCAAAGTAGATGACATAAAACCGCTCAATTGATTACTTTAGCTCTGTGGCTTGCCGACCGAAATTTTCAGAAAAAGTTCCTCTACTTCTATGAGAACTTCGTAATTAAAAAGGATGCTTTGAATAGAATCTTTTTAAACAGTCCATCTAATAGGACACAAGGGTTTTAAAGAGGTAGATGTAATCATCAGACTCATGAGAATCAGCTTAAATTACTTTGAATTTGAAGGTTTTTAAAAAGTGCAATGCATTTTGGAGAGCTACGAAGCAAAGTGGCTATTTTATGGAGTACATCCAAAGTTTCTTTGATTACCTTAGACATTTTTACAGCATCCTGTAAAGTTAATTGAAGTTCGAGAGCTGCACAATGTACATAAGTAGCTTTAGGCTTTCGCGCTGAAATGCGGACTGCTACTCTTGAATATACCACTCATTGTTGATGCATCATCGTAACCTTGCTTATAGCATTGGTCTAATGACATATTAAGTCTCAAAAGAACGTCAAGTGTTACATTTTCGCATTATTGCATTTTTAAGGTGGCATCCACAGAGACCATACCATCCTTCTCCTAGCCTATCCCCTTTCGAAAGGACTTTTGGACCTGAAAATTTAATGTGTCCATACTTTACGTAGACCGTTTTGGAAAGTTATGTAGACCGTTTCGGATTCACCGTGGGTGAATCTAACGCCTTAACCACTGAATATCTCCGCTCCCTATATCCTTTATGCTACATTATAAAACAATTCAAAAATGTAAAAAATCAACAATACACAAGTGTAAAAAAAATAAGTTTTATATCTGCGACATCTGTGCATCAATATCTGCGATATAAGCTAGTATGTACTAATGGTTTGTGCCGACCGTCCGATAGAGTGACTGTGAAAATTACACGCAAATATTTCATACTCGATAACGTCGTCGTTTGTAATTCAATCCAGACGAAATAAACCACATTCTATCAATTTATTAATACTGTATAATCTTCCAAAATAAAATAAAAGATTTTCAAAAATCAAAGAATATCGGCATTTTTTCCTAGGTACCTTGTACTATCGTCACACACAGCTTGTGAAATATTACTTTCCAAAAAATTTTACTGATTTTTTTTTCATCTGATGCTTGACCTAAATTTAAATAATGAAATATTGATATTTCCGGAATTCATGCAGTGTATAATCAAAGAAACATTATTTCAAACTATAAGGCTATTCTTTCGGTTTGCAGGAGCGTCCTGAGGGCCAAGTGACCGGTTGGGCTTCGTTTGACGTTTCACTGCATATATTATTCAGATAGGGCCTCTCCAGGAAACTCGCTTGCTGCCTCAAAAAAGACACAGGGACGCTACTGGATGTACTGACTCTTGAAATATATGTCTATTATACTTTTATATCAAGTAAATATACAAATCTAGAAAATTGAGTTAAACGGAAGATTACGATTCCTACTTTCCTATGAGTACAAAAATAATAACAAATACCAATTAATCTGCTGAAAAATTAGTAAATCGTTTCACATACTTTGCAGTACCTGATCAAGGTATAAATAATATCCGATAAAATAATCACAAACAAAAATGCATTTCTGCACTTACCATTTCTATAACTACCTCTAAATCCTTTACCCGTTTCGGATTGAAAACTATACAAAATCTAAGCATGCATCCACCTACTTTTACTTTCCCTGCAATACATGGTAATGTATAGGGAAAATATTGGAATCATGCCAAAATCGCAACTCGACTTTCGACTGATCTACACGTTTCAAGACCCCTAGAATACAAAAAAACTATTTTTAGCGTGACGTCTGTGTATGTGTGTGTCTGTGTGTATGTCTGTGCAGATTTTGTGTCCACTCTAACTAAAAAACTAATTGACCGAATTTCATAAAATTTGGTAGGTAAGTCCCTTGTGGGCGAATCTGGCGCTGATTAGTATTGGGTACTATTCAGGATAAAAGAATCCGCTTTTTTTTAGCGAAATGGCCAGGGAAAGCCTGTATCCACTTTAGGTGAAAAACTAATGGACCGAATTTCACAAAATTCAGTAGATAAGTGGTTTGTGAGTCACCCTGGTGCTGAATAGATTTTGGTATGATTCGGAAAAAATAACCTGCCTTTTTTTGCAAAATGGCCCTCAAAAATCGACAAAATCCAAAATAAAAAACTACGCATGTTCAAATATATCCATTAAATGCTTGTTTTATACGTAATTTTTAACGATGAAAGGAATAAGACCAACCCCATTACACTAGGACTAGCCGTTTTCGAGACATATTAGTTTTTTCGTATTTTCTCTACGCCATCTTTGAAAATAAGTCCAGTTACCAAATGAGAACGAAAATTGAATTAAAAGTGAATTAAATTTAATTAAAATTAAAAAAACGTGGATATAAGTCTGCAGGAAAAGTCATGTGCTGCCCACATCAGATTTTAGATTTTGCTCTGATGTTTTAGATTTGGAATGTTGGTTTATATTATGCACTTGAAGTGCCGTGGCGTCGGTCTGGCGATGCCAGTAATATTATTATTATTTACAAGTTTAGTCTAGGATGATTAATTTCGCTTCTCGTCTGATGCTTTACCACATGAATAACGTGTGCTTAAAAAGTGATACTGGAGAACAATAAGAAACGAAATATTCGTTTTCTTAATAGTCCCTACAGTTTCCTCTGGTAAAAGTTGTGTGGCAATATTTATCTCAATTTTTCTTACTGGCTTTTATTATTTTTTGTAGGGAAGGGCAACTATAAATTTCAGTATATATATATTTAATTTTTAGGGGGGGGGGGGGGGGGGCATTGTTATTCGGTCCCTCAAAGTGGCTAAATTATCCACATTCCCTTGGTATACCAAGCGCTTTACATGACCCCACAACCAAAAGTCACAAGGGGTTAGACCAGGCGAACTGACTGGCCACTTCATAGGAAACGCTCGACTAATTATTCGGTTGTTGGTAAAATGTTGTCGTAGGACTTCCTGTAAGCGGAATCTAATCCGAGAGGGGTGTTTCATCCTGCATAAATATCGTAGATTCAAGACATTCACGCTGTTGAAGTCGAGGGAATAACAAAGTTCAGCAGCATTGTTCGATACCTCTCAGCATTGACGGAACTTTCTGTACTTCCTATGCCTATTTTACTTCCAAAATGGATCTTACAGCGCCACTTTGGACCGCGGTGGCAAAATTCCGAACTATATATTTCTTTTTAAAATCGAAACCCCATGGTCTAAATAGTATTTACTGCAAATTTGGTTGATTTTGGTCCACCAGTTTTCTCACTATCAGGCTCTAAACGAACCTCTACTTTAATTATGGCCACCCTGTACATGAGTTTTCTTAGCCCTCGAGGTGCTCTTCCACAACCCAGACCCGAGGTACAGTGTCTAGAAGGAAGTTCTAGGAAGTTAGTTCTAGGCACTGTACCCGAGGGCTCGCCTGTGAGGCTGAGCACCCAAATCTCTGGCCGAGCATTTGGTGCTCTGACAAACTGACACTGCGCTTTTAGAGAGGTGCACCACTCTGATTAAGTTTTAATTTGAAATCCTTCAAGGTCGCATACTTCGTATGCACGAGTTCATTCAAAGCCCGGCTTTCCGCTAGTTAAATATACTTTACGTTAAACTGTACGTTATGTAAATAGCGTTTTTTATTAAATGAAATAACGTTGTCTACTAATTTGGTGATCCTCTACAATTTTCTAAGTGATTTTTTTTTCCTGTATCTCACAGTTTTCGAGATAGAAGTACTAACTTCCAAATTTTGGGAACGTCATCAACCTCATCTGGTAGCGTATGATCACTTTACTACATCGATACCACATTCTCTTAGCTATGCCATCATTCAAAACTTATTTGGTCTATACTTAAAACTTTACCGTGACATTATATATTAACTTTTACACACAAATTTCCATCCGGTCGTCCATTCTGTTGCTCCAAGTCCTATGGACGAGCCGGACGGCCTGGGGCTTTCACACAAATTTCCATATGCCAACGACCCTAGAGTGCTGAAAACACCGGTTCTCGTTAGATCACCGAAGTCAAGCAGCATAGGGCGCGGTTAGTACTTGGGTGGGTGACCACCTGGGAATACCGCGTGCTGTTGGCACATTTGGGCTGCGGTAGCCCGGTGGTTTGCGCGCTGGATTTGCACGCTGCCACAACTGCCGCCGTGTTCATGCGGAATGCGATCACGTTAAACATGTGGGTTCGTAAGTCCTTCCGAGATGTTAGTGGTAGGGGAAGGAGGGTACGGTCCCTGCGGATGCCACCCCCACTGGGTTCCGGTCTAAATTGGGTGGCACTTCCCGGCCGTCCAAATGGTTACCTTACACCTTTCTGGTAGGTCGGAAGGTCTGGGCCTCAACAACAACAACACAAATTTCCTTGATAAATCGTTATAATGTTTTTAAAGGAAATAAATATAAAAAGAAGATCATTGTCAGAAAAAAACTTCTTGGTTGGGTCACTTTTTTCTTGTATTGCAATCAGACTTTGCCGTTCAGAACTTTTCTTATTTGAACAGACTTGACATTAAGCAAAAATGTTTCTAGCAAAAGGCGCCGTTAAAATCTGTCTTCTAACTCAAAGCCGCATGACCAAGAGTTTCCTCGAAGTACAGATTATTTTTTACGGATAGAAGATTCTTTTTTTCATGTCTTTGACTCATTCTATTTTACTTTTGCATTTTTCTCTTGAACAATCGTCGAAACAAGCGATATTTTTCTCCCTTTTCTGAAAATTCTAGTTTTTATATCGTATATTATCTGAGAGGTAGGTGTTTTTGTTTCAAGTCTCTTATTTTTTAACACATTCTTTTGTAATACTTTAACTAGCCTCCTTATTCGTCAACAGTATAAGTATAAAATGTAATGCAGGTAATTAGGAGAAGGGAGGTGAAAGAAAATATTACTTTCCCTGCAATACATGGTAATGTATAGGGAAAGTATTCGAATCATATCGACACTCGAGTTTTCGATGGATCTAAAAATGTTGGATGCTCTAGAGCACGAAAAATCTGATGTAGGCAGCACATGACTTTTCCTGCAGACTTATATCCACGTTCTCTTTATTTTAATTAAATTTAATTCCCTTTTAATTCAATTTTCGTTCTCATTTGGTAACTGGACTTATTTTCAAAGGTGGCTTAGAAAAAATACGAAAAAACTAAATTATCTCGAGCACGGCTAGTCTTAGTGCGATGGGGTTGGTCTTATTCTTTTCTTCGTTAAAAATTACTTATGAATCAAGCATTTAATGGATATATTTGAGCATACATAGTTTTTTATTTTAAATTTTGACGATTTTGGGGGCCATTTTGCAAAGAGAGGTACTTAATTTTTTTCCAAATGATACCAAAATCTAATCAGCACCAGGGTGACCCACAAGCGACTTATCTACCGAATTTTGTGAAATTCAGTTTAACAGTTTTTCAGCTAGAGTGGATACAGGCTTTTGCTGGCCATTTCGCAAAAAAAAGGCGGGTTCTTTTATCCCGAATCGTACCCATAACTAATCAGCACCAGATTCGCCCACAAGTGACTTACCTACCAAATTTTATAAAATTCGATCAATTAGTTTTTTAGTTAGAATGGATACAAAATCTGCACAGACAAACAGACAGACACACACACAGACGTCACGCTAAAAATGGTTTTATTGTATTCCAGTCGTCTCGAAACGTGTCGAAAACTCGAGTTGCGATTTTCGGTATGATTCCAATACTTTCCCTATACATTACCATATTGCAGGGAAAGTAAAAATCTGATGAGGGCAGCACATGACTTTCCCTGCAGACTCCAATTCATTTTTTCTTTATTTCTTTAATAATTCGTTAAATTGAGTTTAATTGCACAAAATAACACTAAATTTGCATTTTTAATTCAATTTCTGTTTTTATTTGGTAATTGGACATTTTTCCAAAAGTGGCATAACTAAATGCGAAAAGTCTCAAATATCTCGAGAACGGTTAGTCCTAGAGTAATAGAGTTGTCCTTATTCTTTTCGTCATCAAAAATTACGTATAAAACAAGCATTTCATTGATGTATTTGAACATGCGTAGCTTTTTTTTAGATTTTGGCGATTTTTGAGGAACATTTCGTAAAAAAAGGCAAGTTGTTCTTTTCCGAATAATACCAAAATCTGATCAGCACCAGAGTATCCCACAAATAACTTATCTACCTAATTTTGTGAAATTTGGTCAATTAGTATCTTAGCTAGAGTGGATACATGACATATTTGAGGGTCATTTTGTAAAAAAAGGCAGGTTGTTCTTTTCCGTTTAATGCCAAAATCTAATCAGCACCAGAGTATCGTACAAGTAACTTATCTACCAAATTTTGTGAAATTTGGTCAATTAGTATTTTAGCTAGAGTGGTTACATGACATTTTTACGGGCCATTTCGCAAAAAAAGGCGGGTTCTATTTTCGCGAATCGTACCAAAAACTAATCTACACCAGGGTCATATCCAAGTGACTTACCTACCAAATTTTATGAAATTTGATCCATAAGTTTTTGAGTTAGAGTGGATACATACATTGCACAGACAGACACACACACACAGACGTCACTCTAAAAATAGTGTTTTCGTATTCTAGAGGTCTCGAAACGTGTAGATTCGTCGAAAACTCGAGTTGTGATTTTCGGTATGATTCCAATACTTTCCCCATACATTACCATGTATTGCAGGGAAAGTAAAAAGCTATTTTAGCGTAAAGTCCATGTATCTGTCTGTTTGTCCAATGTATTTATCCACTCTAATTAATAAGCTAATTGACCGAATTTTACAAAATTCGGTACGTAAGTCCTTTGTGGATGATCCTGGTGCTGATTAGATTTTGGTATGATTCGGAATAAAGGAACCTGCCTCTTTTGCGAAAAGGCCCGCAAAAATTACCTGTATACACTCTAGCAAAAAAACTAATAGACCAAATTTCAAAAAATTTGGTAGATAAGTCACATGTAGATTACTCTGGTGCTGATTAGATTTTGGTACGATTTGGAAGTAAACAATCCACCTTTTTTCTGCGAAATGGCCCGCAAAAATCGTCAAAATCTAAAATAAAAGACTACGTATGCTTAAATATATCAATTAAATGTTTGTTTTATACGTAATTTTTGTCAAAGAAAATAATAAGATCATCCTCATTACTCTAGGACTAGCAGTTCCGGAGGTATTTTAGTTTTTTTTGCATTTTCGCTACGCCACCTTTGAGAACAAGTCCAGTTACCAAAACGAAAATTGAATTAAAAGTGCAAATTCAGTGTAATTTAAAATAATCACGGATATTATTTTGTGCAATTAAACTAAATTTAATGAATTATTGAATAAATAAAGCGAACGTGAATATGATTCTGGAGAGAAAGGCTTGTGCTGACCACATCAGAATTTTTAGGTGAAAGCCTTATGGTACTCAGCCTTTGGACATACTACCAAGGGGTTGGCGTTTTTAATGGAAGACTTAGTTGAGTCCTTCTCCACTATGCAACGATTTAAAAGAAGATAGATGCCTGATAGTATCTTTGTTCGTTTGTTAATCGCAGAGCGAAACATCAAAGCGACCCACGCCTGCGAAATTCGTTATGCTTAAACTTTAGGTGACTTCCGGATGTTTTAACATTCGAATTAGTTTTACAGCTATTTTATGTTGAAGCGAAATTTTAGCTCATTCATATTAAATTAAATATAAATTTATAGGAAATTTATTATCAGAACTTATGGCATTATTTTTAGGACGCTGGCGTAAACTGAGATATTGCACTTTTTCAAATAAAAGTAACAAAAAGTCACATTAAATCATTTTCACAATGACAGGATAAACATTTCTCAAGATCGTTTCCTTTTCTGACTTGTGGGGCAGTATTTGGCGATTTAGCATTATTTTAAACAGTCTAAAATTAAAAAAATTAAACTGTTGAAAAATTTGCAAATTTTATGCAATTTCAAATGTATTTATCTGACATATATATTTACATGACAAAATGCATATACCATAGATTTCTGTCGATGCGCCCCCTCAAATGTAACCAAAATTTTTGAGAGGGCGGTGTTATTGGGATTTTTCTGGTAAAAGATGTTAGAAATGAATGATCTCTTATCACTGCGAAAAACGTATCATGCACTTTTGACATTTTTTTTTCATCCCCCACTCTCTCCCTTTCCGAAGAAGAGGAATTTGTTTATATCATGTGATCTGCGCGCACTATATAAAAACATACACAGCATTTCATTTGCGTGATTTCTAAGTTCCTTTTTTTTTCGTTCTTCTGCTTTTGTATTACTACAGAGCAAAATGCTCGTTTCTTTTAAGTGTAACTTTTAATGCAGAATTTAATAAAATAATCTCTTTTTTTCAATCAAGTGCAATTATTCCGTGTCATAAAGATGTCTGACATCAAGAAAAAACCAAACATAATAAAACGATATTTTTTAAGACTTTAAGGGAATTGGATCGAAATAGTAAGCTACGCCCTTTCTACAGAAAAGGTAAGCTTCTTTACCTTATTGTTATTATTATGCTGTTATAAAAGAAAATATAAATAATGACATACTTCTTATTGGTGAGGCAGTGCGCAATTACCTCTGCACAACCTATGTTCGAATATTTCTATTAAAAGAAACAAGTAGAATTCCGCCTTCTGAAATGCGACGAAAAATCGCAGTATATATGGGGAGGATTCAAATCATAAATCAATTTATGATTACCTTATGTTTGCATGATTATATAATAATGATATTTCTATCAATATTTTTTTTTATTCGACAACGAATTTTTTTAATTTTTTTTCCGATCTTTAGTGTCAGACGGGGGGGGGGGGGCGAGTCACGAAATTTTTTCAGAATTTTAAATCGAGATAAAAAGGGGGGGGGGATTTCCTGAAAACAGCGAATCGATATAGTAATACTGTAGTTCACTACAATGAATATAAATAACAAATGAAGCTGTTTGCTAACTTGCAGCCATTTATTTGCACATTGGATATTATTACGGCAATCAAAGGCTGTCCTACCGAACTTTTCTATTTATATTGTCAAAGCTGTCCCAGATTAAACCAAAAAGTGTCTTGCTATAAAAAACGCAGTTAAAGTCTGTCTTTCGACTCTAAGCCTCACAACCAAGAGTTTCTTTGCATCGCAGCTTGTTTTTTACGGACAAGAGATTAGTTGTTTTTTTTCCTGTATCCAGGACTCATTTATTTTTCATCTTTTTACTCCCGTGAAACTCGACGAAACCGACGATAATATTTTAGCTTCCCAAAAGTTTTTGATGTTTACTACGGAGATTGTCTAAGCGGTATTCTCTTTTGAATGTCTTACTACTTCTTTAGCATATTCTATTTTAATAATTTAAAATTATTAGATCTTCGACGAATCTACGAAAACAATATACGATTTTAGAACGTATTAACCTTTTGCTTAGGGGTGGGACAGCTTCCATCCCAAACGTAGACCCTCTCAAATACCTGTCTTTTTGAGAGGTTCTACGTTTGGGATGGACGCTGTCCCACCCGTAAGCAAAAAATTAAAATGATAGAAAAGTGGAAATTGTCTGTCATGATCGTAAGATGTTGATATGCGTATTCATCCTGATTCATTATCATTATGGGGTGTGATATTAAGAAGTATTGTGCATAGTTAAACGATTTAGCTAAGTTTCGGGAGCTGTAAATCACTGGCGACTTGTCAGGTGACGCAGGTGAAATGGCGCTTCACCCTGCGTCACATAAACGTTATCGGTTGAATGGGTTATTATTATTATTTGGAGAATTTTTCAGACTCATTTGGCTATTTTTAGATATTATTTGATACTTGTGCCAGAAGCGCGATGTGTTTTGATGATCCTCGTTGTCGAGAAGGAGGGAAGAATCCCGCCACTGAATCTGCTTCACCCATTAATGAACTCACGATCCGCCACTGCTGCAAATATATAATTACATTTTTGTATAAGTGATACAAGGGATAGGAATTCCAATGTTGGAGGAATTGAAATGTTATAACAATCGTGACCATGAAAAATTATTTTTTGTAATTACTGTGTTTAATTGTTTATGAGACTAATATAATTGTTTACAGCAATAATAATCACATTTTAAACGTTCTGTTTATAAGAATCAACAATAAGGCATATTATGGTCCTCTGCCATCTTTGTGACGTTCCTACCAGCACCCCATTCACAGGGAGATTAAAAATTGGTTCGACTCATTCAATATTTACCCATACCGGCAATGCAAAATTCTATTAATTATTTTTTAATTAACTAAGGACAAAATTAAAATTTGAAGTCTTGCACATCTACAGGTTCATAGTATTAGTCTATATGCAAAATTTCAGAACTTTATTTTACAGTCTGTTCGTAATGCAGTGTTAAATTAACTGGCGTGTAACTCAACTCAACTTTCTCATAACAGAATCTATTTTTAAGAACTTTTTGTGTTTCAAATGTTACAAGAAATATTTCAAAAAATCGCTATCATGCATCAAATCAAAAATAGTCAAAACGTATTCAGGGGGATTTGAAACATATATAGGCATCGAAATCTCGAAATCGAGGCTTTTTGTGAAAACAATGCTTTTCAATATTATGAGAAAATAAAAATCGGATTATTTTTAATATATCGAGACACCGCTATTGAATGAAGGCGTTTCAATTCTTGCATTGTTTTAACATCATTTTCACCATCTTGATTTAATTGCTCCTAATAAAATAAATAGCGAACTCTATCTCGGATTGTCAAGTCTCTCGCACTATGCTACAATCGAAACCCAATTTCAGTAGCGCCTTGATGGCGATGTCACCAAGTCGGGTTGTTGTTGTTGAGACGCAGACCGTTCGACCTACCAAAATCACCAATTTGAGTGTAGTAGGGAGGGTTCTTAATCCAGCAATCTTTTTCAACTCTCCTTTTCGGCTGGAAAAGCAGCTGAAAAGATCCGCTTCGCATCTTTCTGACAACGGAAGTACCTTGATAACCCAATTTATAAATACGACCCCCCCCCCTTCCTCAAATGAATTTTTTCTGGCGCCCTGGACTTCTAATGGCACTTCCAGTTAGAGGCTGTCGCGGAGCGAAGTGAAAATTTTTGATGACTTTAGAGGAAAGGTGGGATTCGAAGGCAATCAGAAATGGCCAGAAGATAGAGTCAAATTTCGGGAAATTGTAAATCCGCATATATGAGATTTGTGGAAGGAAATGTAAATCGAAACTAGCGTGTAAAGTTAAAGTATTTTTTTTTAATTATCATCATTAAATATGATACCAATACAAGAATATATTTTATTTATCTCAGATAAAATGGTATTTAGAAAAAATATCTATAATGAAGAATAGGCTTTAAATGAACCTTAAGTATAAAATACTGTAACTTTTAAACAGTTTTAGCAACGGGCGTATGCTTTTGAAGGAAGTCGAGAAAAGCATGTGCGTCATTATAACTATGTCTTGGCCTTCAATTAGAGTCCAAACCCAACTTTTTTTTAAGTCATTACCAGGTTGTACAAAGCATCCATGAAAGTTCCATAAATGTTGTTAATTGATTACAGACAACAGCCCAAAGCTCAGATTTTGAAACCTAACTATGGTATTAGATTTAAAACTAGCCGAATACCCGTTGAAAATCAACAGTCTCACAATAAGTAATCCCTGAATAATATAATTTTTTGAATAATTCGCGTTTCACATTTATTCGGCAAATCGAATATTTTCATGTGTTGAACCCCCTAAAGAAGAAAATACTGGAAAAATTAAATTGCCCACTTCTTCCTTTCGAACTATCTACCCGTACACCAAGTCTGTATCTCATCCCGAAGCATACTATTTTACCATTTCCCCTTTCGAACATTTGTCTGTAGAGCACACCTATAAATGAAAATTTTTAAATAACTCTGTTCGTATTGGTTTTTTTTATCAGATGATTAGCCCATAGGCCAAATATCAAACCTTTAAAAGGAAGCGTGTCTCATTTATTCGGAAAATCGAACATATTGGTGTGCAGCACCCCCTACAATAGCAAATATTGGAAACCTGAAATTGCACACTTTCTTCCTTTCAAATTATCTGCCAGTACACCAAATTTGAGGTCTCTATCCTATCGCGAAACATGATTTTTCTATCACTTTACCTTTCGAACGCTTTTCTGTGTAGCACTCACTTAAATGAACATTTTTGAAAAACCGTATTCATCTGGGTTTTTTCATCAAATGATTAGCCCATATACTAAATTCCAAGCTTTTATCACATTGAAAAGGAGGCGTTTTTCATTAGTTCGTTAAATCAAATATTTCAGTGAGCGGCACTCCCCTACAATAATAAATGTTGGAAAACTGAAATTGCACACTTTCCTCCTTTCCAACTATTTACCCGTACACCAAATTTGAAGTTTCATCTCATCATGAAGCATATTTTTCTCTCATTTCACCTTTTGAATGTTTTTGTGTGGAATACCCACCCCCTTAAATATACATTCCATTCTTCTTGGGTTTTCGATCAGAGATGATTCACCCATATACCAAATATCAAGCCTCTATCACGTTCTTAAAGGGGAGTTTCTCCTTTATTCCGAAAATTGAATATTTTGCTGTGCGGCACACCCTAAAGTAGAAAATAATGATAAACAGAAATTGCACACTTTCTTCGTTCTAAACTATCTACTCGTACACAGAATTTGAAATCTCTATCTCATCCCGAAGCATGTTTTTTTTTATCAATTCACCTTTAGAACGTTTTTCTCTGGAGCACCCCCTTAAAAGAACATTTTTGAAAAACTATATTCGTCTTGGTTGTTTTCATCAAATGATTATCCTATATACCAAATTTCAATCCTCTATCAAATTTTAAAGGGGCCATTTATCATTTATTTGGTAAATCGAACATTTTGGTATGTGATACTCCTTAAGTTAAAAATATTGGAAATCTGAAATTGCACATTTTCTTCCTTTCGAACGATTTGAAATTGCCCAAATTTGAAATTTCCATCTCATTGCAAAGTATGCTTTTCATATTATTTCACTTTTCGAACGTTTTGGTGTGGAACACCCTCTCTACAGAACATTTTCGAAAAATACGATTTTTCCAGAAGGTTTTATCGAACGATTGACCTGTGTACCAAGTTACATGTCTCTATCTATTCGGGAAGTACCCAAAAAAGGCGTGACAGACAGACAGACAGACGGACACTTGGCAATCAGTATATACTAGCCAAATACCCGTTGAAAATCAACGGTCTCGCAATAAGCAATCCCTGAAAAATGTAAATTTTATAATAATTCGCGTTTTACATTTATTCGACAAATCGAATATTTTGGTATGCAGAACCCCCTAAAAAAGAAAATATTGGGAAACTAAATTTGCGCTTTTCTTCCTCTGTTTGTCTTGTGTTTTTCATCAGATGATTGGCCCATACACCAAATAGCAAACTTCTATCACATTTAAAAGGAAGCGTGCCTTATTTATTCAGAAAATCGAACATATTAGTGTGCGCACCCCTTAAAGTAGCAAATATTGGAAATCTGAAATTTCACACTTTCTTTCTTTCAAACTATCTACCCTTACACCAAATTTGATATCTCTATCTCATTTCAAAGCATGGTTTTTTATCAATTCACTTTTCGAACGTTTCACTCTGGAGCACCCCCTTAAACGAACATTTTTGAAAAACTATATTCTTCTTGCGTGTTTCTGTCAAATGATTAGCCCATCCATATACCAAATTTCAAGCCTCTATCAAATTTTAAAGGAACGTTTTCTCATTTATTCTGTAAATCGAACATTTTGGTGTGCGGCACTCCCTTAAGTCTCTACCTCATCGCAAAGCATGATTTCCTATCATTTTACTTTTCAAACGTTTTAGTGTGCGGCACCCCCTTAAGTAGAAAATATTGGAAATCTGAAATTGCACACTTTCTTCTTTTCGAACGATTTATCCATACACCAAATTTGAAGTCTCTATTTCATCGCAAAGCATGCTTTCGCATCATTTCACTTTTCGAACGTTTTGGTGTGGGGCACCCCCTCTAAGGAACGTTTTCGAAAAAATTCGATTTTTCCAGGGGGTTTTATCGAACAACCGAGCCGTGTACCAAATTGCAAGTCTCTATTTATTCGGAAAGTGCCTAAAAAAAAGCGTGACAGACGGACGGACACTTGGCAATTAGTATATATGGATAGATAGATATATTTTTTGGTTTCGATTCTATTATCGAACCGGGGAATATCTTAAAATTTTTCCTGCAACTATATTAATTTTAAAAATATCCTTAAATCTGAATTTATGCAAATTCTCTAACTATGCATCAAATCTGTTGAGGCCTGAATTTTTATTTATCATTGAAAACGTTTAATTTTGCATACTGAAATGGTTTCTGGGTTAGAGTAATAAAACTATACTCAAAAAATAAATTTCGTATCTTAAATAAAAAATTTTAACAATATACTATTTGGAATCCTCTAAGTTTGTAACTCCATATAAACAAGAAATTCAATTAAATATTTATTAATATTCTATAGGTAAAAATGTAATATATATACGTATATATACACTCTAAGACAAAAAAAAAATCGACGCACCAAGAAAGAATTATCCAAATGAGACAAAATTTGGCACGTGTAAGGTGTATGTACAGAAAAAGAAACGATTAAAATTTCAGAACAATTGGATGATTTATTGCACTGAAAGATCTACACAAATTGAGCACGTCAATATGGCGTTGGTCCACCTCTGGTCTTGATACAATCTATTACCCGACGTGACATTGATGTATAAAGTTGGAGGATGGTGTTCTGAGGGATGTCGTTCTAAATAATCTCCAATTGAAGAGCTAATTCGTCTACATTCTGGGATGGTCGCAGGCGACGCCCCATCTCAGCCCAAATGTGCTGAATAGGCGAGAGATCTGGGGATCCGACCGGCCAAGGAAGTGTCGAAAGCCCAAGCCGTCTGACTCATTCGAAAACATAGAGAAGCCTTAAAGGGCGACCGATGGGCAAGGAAGTGTCGTAAGCACGCAGACAATCAATAGAGAGGCGTGCTGTGTGTGGCCTGGCATTATCTCGTTGCAAACTCAGACCGTGGCGCTCGCTACGAATGGCATTGAGCCGCTATAAACCCATGGTCGTGGCATTGATGTATAAAGTTGCCGGATGGTGTTCTGAGGGATGTCGTTCTAAATGGCCTCCAATTGACGAGCTAATTCGTCTATATTCTGGGATGGTCGCAGTCGACGCCCCATTTAAGTCCAAATGTGCTCAATATGCGAGAGATCTGGGGATCTGGATGACCAAGGAAGTGTGTATTGTGCACGCAGATAATCAACAGAGAGGCGTACCGTGTGTGACCTGGCATTATCTCGTTGAAAAGTTAACCCGGGGTGTCGCGAAAGGAATGGCAATACAACGGGTAGTAGAATGTTGGCAACGTACCGCTGTGCTGTGATCGTGCCACGGAGGACTATCAAAGGTGTCCGGTTATCAAACGAAATGGCACTCCAGACCATAACTCCCTGTTGTCGGGCCGTGTGGCATGTGACAGTATGAGAATGATCCTGACGATAGCCGGGATGTCTCCAGACACGTCTGCGCTGGTCGTCGGGACTCAGTTCGAAACGGAACTCATCACTAAAGACAATTCGCTCTCAATCCGAACAATTTCACGTTGGTCGGGCCTGGCACCATTGCAATCGTTGTTGACGGTGCATATTGGTCAGTGGTAGGCGGCGTAAGGGGCGCCGCGAGTCCAGATTCTGCTCCCATAGTCTTCTATTAATAGTCCGGGTGGTCACTTCCGTGTTTGTCACACGTTTGATGGTTGATAACTACGAATTTCGTGCTGTCACAGCTGCTCTGACAATAGCTCTATCTTTCCGTTCTGTCGTCGCTCTAGGCCGTCCGCTTGCCGCTGAAATCTGTCATTCCGGCCAACATTGTCTAATTGCTGCATCGCTCCTACCCAAATGTCGAGCGATTCGTCGGTGTGCCCATCCAGCCTCATGCACTCCGACCCCACGCCCTCTTTCAAACTCCTTCATATGCTCGTAGTGTCCGCGAATTCGCCGGAGAGGCATTGTTACAATCAAGGTACGTAAACGCAATCGAAATCCACTTCACATTTTGTTTCTAACAGCGAGGTTCGCTTCTTACATACACCACCATGATTCTCAGTTTCAATGCGCTGTAGTTTCGACTATTCATTCATTGACTGCAAATTTCTGATCATTTGCATATTCGATCGATAGGTGTTTGCCTGTACAGTTTCATTACTATCGGATTATTTTGAGGGTGCGTCGTATTTTATGTCTTAGAGCAGTGTTTCTCAAAGTGGGGTACGCGTACCTCCAGGGGTACGGGAAGAGTTTAGTGGGGGTACGCGTTGCACCGGAGTTTGGTGGGGATATGCACTGCACCGTGCTTAGCTGCGCCTAATTCTAAGTTCTCATGATTCAAGTCAAGACAGTCTTGTTAAGAGTGAGATGGTCCGGTGTGACACGGTGGAAATATACCTCACTTCGTTACAGAAACAACTTACTTCGTTAATAGTTAATGGCTTCTCCAGGCGTCTGTGTATTTTTAGCTTATGTGTCATTTTCCTTATAGGAAATGTTTATGTGCTTTAGTAAGTCCCACTGATTTTGATTATTTTTATAAAATATAATTTTTATCCCTAACATAGATTATGGATCGCTGGTTGAAATCTGGAACTACTACACCAAAAGAAAGTAATGGTTATAGTAGCAATCAACTAACAGGAAATAATGCAATTAACGATGAATCAACTTCAATTCTGAAAGAACCTGTTAAGAAAAAAGTAAGGAAAACTCGCAAGTACGACAAAACAAAGAATATCTTATTTGGATTCTCATGGACTGGAGATGAAAATAAGCCTATTCCATTTTGCGTCATTTGTTTTGAAAATCTAACAAACGAAAGCATGCCATTTTGAGATAAACCATAATCAGTGGATATAAACCCATAGATTTTTAAGATAAACCCATAGATTTTTTTGAAAATAAACTTAAGGATTTAAATCAGTCTCGAAAAGTAATGCGGGGTTTGACAGGAGGTGACAATCAAAAAATGCTAGAAACTTCGTATCGCGTGTCGCTTTTAATTGCAAAATGTAGTGCAGCGGAAACCATTGGCGAAATTTTAATCAAGCCTGCAGCCAAGATAATGGCAGAAGTACTGATAGGAGATAGAGCGAAACAAACTTTTGACCGCGTTTCTCTCTCAAATAATACAGTTCATCGGCGAATCATTGATATGTCTAATAATGTGAAACATATGTTATTATCTGATATTTCTCAAAGTCGTTATTATGCATTGCAAGTCGATGAGTCCACTGATATTGCGAATTTTGCAAATCTTATGGCGTTTGTTAGATACGAAAAAAATCAAGAAATTCATGACGGCTTTTTATTTTGCCAGCCTTTATTAGGTCACACAACAGGAGAAGATATCTTTAATGTCATGAAAAAATTTATGCAAGAGAACAAAATTGATTGAAATAGATGTGTTGGAATAAGCACAGATAGAGCAAAAAGTATGGTCGGAATTAATAAAGGACTCGTTGCAAGAATTCAAAATGTTGCCCCAAATGTCATATCCACACATGTTGCATACACAGATAGGCTTTGGCAACACGTAAGATGCCCGCTGATCTACAGAAAGTTCTGGATGAAAGCGTGAAAATCGTTAACTACATTAAAAACCGTCCTTTGAATGCACGACTTTTTTCGCATATATGCGAAGAAATGGAAAGTAGTCATACCCAGCTTCTTTATCATACCAATGTTCGTTGGCTATCTCGAGGAAAAATTCTAAATCGATTGTTTGAACTTAGACATGAACTTCAATATTTTCTTAATGATAGATTTGAGTTGAGAAATTGTTTACATGACTGGAAATGGCTTTGTAAACTAGCATACTTAGCAGGTATATTCTCTGTTTTAAATTGCCTCAACTTATCGTTATAAGGCAAAGAAATTTCATTGTTTCACGTTCAAGATAAAGTGAACGCTGCCATCGCAAAACTAAAGTTATGGCAAAAGAGAGTTGGTAATGGAGGGAAACTAGAAGTAGACTAGTTTCCCTCTCTTCATGAGTTTATAACAAGTTCGACGCAAACACAGTAGTTACACAACTACTAAAATTGATGCTGATACTCTGAAATGAATAACACAGCATTTGGAGAGTTTGCAAGTGGGCTTGAAAAACTATTTCTCTGATTTAACCAAAAATATTGAATGGATAAGATATCCGTTTAACATTAACACAACATCCATGCCAGAAGATTTGTCGCATGCGGAAGAAGAGCAATTGTTGGAATTGGCTTCAGACTGATTCTTGAAAAATAAACATAAGGAGAGTACTTTAACATCATTCTGGCTACAAATGCAACTTGTGTATCCGGTTTTAACAGAAAAAGTTCTAAAATACATCTTGCCTTTTCCAACTTCATATTTATGTGAAGTTGCTTTTTCAGCATTTGTAGACATTAAGTCGGAAAAAGGCACAGACTACTGGACTTGGAACCACATCTCAGATTAAAATTAACAACCAGGGAACCAAATTATGACGATCTGTTATCTCAGCACAAACAATTTCATCCTTCTCATTGATCCAAATAAACGGTATTTATAATATAACTTTTATTTATATTTTATTATGAATAATTTTATTTCCCTTTTTTTATTATTTTGTGTATGTCACAAAAAAAGAAAAGAAAAATACATTTTGATTGTTATTAAAATACATACATATTTTTTTTTTGACGAGGGGTACTCAGCGTTACGAAAATTATAGAAGGGGTACACATATGTCAAAAGTTTGGGAAACACTGTCTTAGAGTATATATATATATATATATATATATATATATATATATATATGTATATATATATATATATATATATATATATATATATATATATATATATATATATATATATATATGTATATATGTATATATATATATATATAATTGAAGAATTTAAATTTACTTGTATTATATATATCAGAGATTGATCATTTATTGAAATGTTCTGTATAGCAAAAATGAAAATAAGATGGTCTGAAGTATATTTGCTATCAATGGTGACTATACAACAAGCTTATAAAGATGATAAAGAGATCATTAAAAATAAAACATTATAAATAATACATTATAAATGAAACAGGTTCTAAATTGGTATAAATACCCTTTTTCCCTGTTGTATATATAAATTAAGGAATTGAAAATGAATGACATGTGATAAAGATTGGTCAATATAATCCCTTAAGGTGACGGTGGACGTTGAAATTTTTATTATTTATTTATTGACTTAGAAACATGAAAATTTGTATAAATATTCCTCTTAACATTACTATATAAAATACCATTAATTTTTTTCAATTTTGTTATAATTTTGTATTTTTTTTATTTATTTAATTTTTTTAACGAAAATTTGAAAATGCTCCTTGCTTGCCATTTGTTCACATTTTTGATTCATATTTTACATTATGATCACTCAAAAACACATTATGAACAAATTTGTGAATTCATTTTTAAATCCCTTAGAAAGTTAATTTTTTAAAAATATTTTTCTGCATTAAAAGTTAATTTTCTTCATTTAATTAGGTTCTTATTAACTTTTAATTATCTTAATAAAGTCCAATTATAAAATGCATACCCAGTTTCATTAAGAGGTATGAAAGGTGTCTTCTTGCAAAATTTCATGCATTTCAGACAAAAATTAAGACGCATGGAGTATTTTAAAAATGTAAAACCTTTGAAAATTCCGTTTAAAAAAAATGCATTCAGCCTTTTGCTTACGGGCAGGACAGCGTCCACCTCAAACGAAGAATCTCCCCAAAAGACAGGTATTTGACATACCTTATCCCAAAGAGTTCGACCCCCTTTGCAGGCATTGGCGTTCATGGAAATCGCCAACAGAAACATTGCACCTGCTGCAGCAGGTGCAACAGCAGGTGCAATGTTTCTGTCGGCGATTTCCATGGACGTCAATGCCTGCAAAAGGGGTCGAACTGTTTTGGATAGGGTATGTCAAATACTTGTCTTTTGGCGAGGTTCTTCGTTTGGGATGGACGCTGTCCCAACCGTAAGCAAATGTCAAATGTGTAAAGTAATGTTAAAAACGTTTTTAGTCAATTTTTGCTCATTTCAACGTCCACTGTCCCCTTAACTACAGCCGTAGATTAAATTTTTATTGTGTTATAAATCATATATGTAATGCAGGTACTTAAGGTACTAATCACCTTGTTTTCTGCATAAACATACATGGTGTAAAGCAAGAATAGTGTATAAGATAAAAAGTTGCAAAAGAGAAAACATTCTTTTGCACGTGGAGCTAGGCCTTTCTGGCTCCCAAAAATTTTTTTTGAAAATGAATAAATTGAAAAAAAGTGAAAAGCATTTCCAAAACCATGTACGTTATCAAGGCCATACCTGGTTCGTTAATGCTGATTCTACGCTTCTGTGTACATTACTGTAAATTGTATTACAGAAATAATGCACATGACCCAATGTAGAAGAAAGTAGAAAATGGATCAGCTATAAATATAAACATAATCGAATAAAATAATGAAATATATCAGCGTATGGTTGTGTATATATGAGAATACAAAGTTATGTATATGATAAAAATAATAATAATAATAATATAATAATAATAACATAAATTGAGTTACCCCATGTGTTTCTAACATTGTGGAGTATATATATATATATATATATATATATATATACTCGAATGAAAACATACTATATGACGGTACGCATTACTACAAACAAGTCAAGGGCATACCCATGGGTGGTGCATGCTCATCAATATTGGCGGATATTTATCTATCCAAATATGAAAGAGGAACCCATATATTATCGGAAATACCTTATTTCCGTTATGTTGACGATGTGATATTAGGGGGTTATGCAAACACCCCTGACATAGATTTTGCATTCTACCCAAAAGAATTAGACTTAATTGAAAACCCTATCAATGAGGATGGATCGACAGACTTCCTGGATTTGTCAATAAAAAAACACCAACAGTATGGAATTTATACAACCATACACGACAAGAGAAATTCATACAATATCAAAATTAATAATATTATTGATTGGAATTCAAACCTCACTAAAAATATATTAAAAAATATATATATATATTCAGAAATATTATTATCGGATACTTCAGAAGAAACAGAAACTACGGTACTTTTAAAAAAGACTCCATTTATGAATGTAATAAAATAATAAATGATGCATTGAAAAGAAATTACCCTAGATATTTTTTACAACATTATTACTATTCCTTTTTCAAAGAAAGAAATTGTGCTTTGTTTGAATCTAAATGAGCATTTTTAATCATATATATATTCATATCTGCGATCCTATCATCATGAAGTCTTTTCGCGCATGTGCGACTTTCCGTTATAAAATGTTGTGTTTTCATGTTGGATTGTAGGGTGTATCTCTTCCTTGCTTGGTTCCATCTTTGCTTTTGTGTCCGTTCGGGTGCTTCTGTCTTTGCACATGTGGGAGATTGACCATTGAGTTACATTGGTGCCGTGAGCGTTGCCCGGGTCGTAAAAGCTGCTTTAAGCGGAAAAGGGGTGTCGCAATCCCCACCCCTGCCATTCTATGCAAATCATATGGTCACTCCTGTTCTCGCTTATTTTTTCTTCTTGTTTATATCCTTAAATATATATATATATATATATATATATATGTATGTTGAATAAATTTTATAATACCAATTTAAATCATCAGAATATAAAGGTGTTGAACCTTTAACAATTTACAAATATTATGCCAAATAGCATTCAATGGCCTCAAACGTCTATTAACAAGAAAGCTTGTTTTTCGTATCAGAAAAATATCTTCTAATAGGAGTTAAGTGCAATGGCACTATCATCTTTATTTTATACAGTAAAAAAGACTTGGACACGACTTGTGCATTCTTAAAAGAATGCACAAGTCCCTATTCATATTTCTATTTTACAAATCCCGTTTTTCCTGCTTCTCATGGAACGTTTTCTTTCCAGATTGCAGAGGTAGTAACTGCCGATTTACGATTCTACGAAATCCAATTTTAAATTCACCTTCCGACCATTTTCGATCACCCCCTAATCCCAGTACTGAAAACTTCTCTCTGCCAACACTGCAATTGCACTATCCTCATAATTTTTGTAAGTGGAATAAAAATTCCTATTCATATTTCTATTCTCTAAATTTCATTTCTCCTGCCTCTCATGGAAAAGGTTTTTTTTTTTTTTTTTTTTTTTTTTTTTTTTCGATTTCTAGAGGCAGTAGCTGCTGATTTACAACTGTACAACATAAGACTTTAAATTCACTCTCCAACGATTTCTGAGCACCTTTGAATCTCGTTATGAAAATCTTCTGTCAATACCGAAAGATTTCACCGCGTTTCTAATACATGAGCGTGTGCTAAGAAATCCAGGACGATAAGAATACGTTCAAGACTAGATCCAGTCATTCGACTATTTATAAATAGGGTTATTGGAGCACTTTTGCTGTCAGGGATATAAAGAACTTTCTTAACTACTTTTTCTGGAAAGAAGAGAGCCTAGTTTTTAGTAAATATTTACCAACAAGGTTCATTTGCAGTGCAGCAGTAACCGAGTACAAGAATTTGTCTCAAGATAAATTTTTCAATTAGCTTTAAATGACAACTTAGCTTTTAAATAAATCACAAAAGTCCAAGCCTAGAATTTTTTTTTTCAGAAAACTGCGTTTATTTACTGAGCGAAATTATTGGGCGAAAACTATTAGAGAGGAAAGATATATTTGCTGCTGCTGCGAATAAGTAAGATGTTTTTTTAACAAAACAATTATATTTACCAACATATATAGATTAATTTATTTCATTTACACAGCTATAAGTGTACAAATATATTAATTCATAAACTTTTTTTCTATCTATAAATGTACAAATATATTCATAGATAAACCTTTTTTCTGTCTAATTACATTATTTTTTTCCAGAAAAGTAGTCCAGAAAAGTTTTCGTGTTAAACGAAAATAAAACTATTGATGCGTTATCACATTTTTCGATCTATATATAACACTACTAGACAGAAGTTCTGTGAGTAAGATTATACCTCCAAGGTTAGAAGAGAGATACTGCGGAAGTGGAGAGTTGTTCCGGAGAGCTCTTGGTATATAGAATATACGTGCTCTGTATATGTCAGTCTGTATATGTCTGTATATGTCAGTCTTGTCTCAGTCAATTGCTTCCAACGCATGCCTATAAAAAGTTATCTTCTTTTGGCTAAAAAATGCAAACTTCTCTTGTAGTTTAATCATCTTTGCCGTCATCCAGATTAAACACGGACTAATCAAATTCAGTCGCGAACTTAATATCAGAAAGGATACTATCACACTCCGTTGAGAGCAAAATCAATTATTGGAGTCAGTTTGGAAATGTCCCAGTGTTCTCATTCAGCATTATTTTCCAAATCTCTCTTCTTTTCATTGAGAAAAATGTTTAAACCCCATTCTGGGTATCCCCAAGAACGGGTGCAAGAAGAAGAAGAATTTTCAGATATTTCTCTTTCCCGCCAATTAATCTCGATTCATTTAAAACTAGAGCCTTCTTCTTCGGAATAAATAATACAAGTTTAATGATATTTTGACGACTTTGCAATTTACATTTATTCATGATTAGTTAAAACTAGTCAGGAACTTTATATCAGGGCAAAGAGACATTCCAAACTCAATTCCTGGAGCGCTTTTACTTGATGGTGCCTTTAAGGGACTCATGTAACAATTTTTGACAAAGATCTCTCCCTGTCTTATACCTTTTGCTAGTATAACAAGTAGTTAATAAACTATTCTCCGCTACTCTATCTACTGTTCTGATATCGAAAGATGCACCCTTTATAACGCAATTTTTAAATATTATTTCCTTCCTAAGCGATTTTGTCGAGCGTCAGACTTGTAAGGTCAATGACAAGCTGCAAAACGAAATTTTTAGGTATCAGCAGAGGGAAGTGTTCCATGGTGTAATTCGGTTGGAATTGGAAATGGCTGGAAGATAAATTTCCAATCAAATTCCAAGAAATCGCAGGTTTCAGTTATTACTTTATGAAACTGAAAAGAAAGAATTTTCATAAGACAGACATGAGGGAATGCGATTTGGAGAATAAAAATACAAACAGGTTACGAAAAATATATTATTTAAATATTAAATTTACATTTATATCACGGTTTACTAAATAATTTTGCCTTCCGACGAGCTACCACGTAAAATCAAGAGGCGGAACACAAATGACACATGCGCCGGCGTTTGCTCAGCCCTGGCTAACTCCGTTCGAAAAACACAATATTGAGTTGCCATCCGTACGCCCGTTGAATGTAAAGACCTGCAAATTTAGAGTTGCCATGTGAATGTACTCCACTTCATATGTTAACTGTAAGAGGTCAACTGTAAGGTATTCCTTTAAGGTTATTAACTCTGATATTTTTCTTTTTAAGCAAACTAAGGGTTTTTATTTTCAAGCAAACTAAAGGTTTTTTTATTTTCAAGCAAACTAAGGGTTTTTTATTTTCAAGCAAACTAAGGGTCTTTCTTTTCAAGCAAACTAAGGGTTTTTCTTTTCAAGCAAACTAAGAGCTTTCCTTTTAAGCATGCTACGGGTTTTTCTTTTTAAGCAAACAAGAGGTTTTTCTTATTTGCAACATAATGCTTCACCTAGCGAAACGTGAAATGACTAACTAAAAGCTTTACAAATCGTATCGTGATCACATAACCAAATATGTCTTTACTTAATCAGTTTTCTTAACAAAAATTAAAAATTTTCTTTCCTTGTTTTATATCTTCTCACAACTTCTACCAAGATTTTCTCTGTCATTCGTGTAGGCTCACTATATAGCATAGTTACCCCTATTCCTACCTTCATACCCCCGTTGTATGTCCGAAGAGGAATGACAATAACCATCAGAGAACCTTGAACAAAGCAAAATTTTATTCTATTTTCTCGCTCCACTTCGAAATGAATGAATTTTAGTTAGAAAACCGATTCTTAAAAGTGACAATTGAGAATGCTTCTTAAAAGCTACAATAAGCAAAAACTGGTTCTTAAAGCGGAAGTTTTAACTCGTTAAAACATAGTTTGTGTTTGTAATTTCGATCCTTATAAACGGCTGATTCCTATAACCAGTAATTCTTAAAAGCAGCAGTCGCTGCATACCTCAATAATTATTCAAGTTTTTTCAATGAAATTTGACATAAGTCACCTTATGGGCTAGCCTGGAACTGATTAGATTTGGAAAAATAGAACTAACAGTTCTTTTTTGAAACAGCTTGTAAAAATCTGAACATAACTTATCCCAGAGGAAAAGCTACATTTAGAGGTAGTCATTGTTATTACTTGAATGTTCGAGTCACTTGACCTTCACGACAGATTAGGCGAACTATCACCAACTTGGCGACTTTTGAGCGAGTTCTGGAAACTTCTCATGCTTGTTTTATATGTAATTTTTGGAAAACAAAACGTATGAAACAAACCCCATCATGATAGTGTATAAATCGTTATTCAATTTTATGGAGGTGACTTAGCGCCACTTTAAAATGCGGTAAGTTGCCAGATGAAAGAAAAGTTTAAAAATCTGCAATTTCGATTTAATTTAACATCTTTTTTAATATCTCTTTTCTAATTTAATATCTCTTTTAATTTAATATGTCTTTTGTGCTATAAAATTGAAATGAATGTACACTGGTGTTCAAACTATTCGTTATGTACATAAAAATATTGATATTTCAACGATTATTCGATTGATTATTCGATGATTAATTGATTATAACTGGTCGTTATAATCGAATGAATTCTTTGGGGTGATGTATAACATCATGACACATAAATATAAACTGAAAAATCGAATATTAATGCATACGATACAGATTCAATTATGACACAATTTGCTACTTTCATTAATATCTGTCCAGCCTCTAAACGACCGACAGCAAGTCACCTCTAAGATTCTTTCTAAATAATAATTCGGAGCCATAAAAAACTGTTTTGAGTCGATAAACACCGAAATCAAATCCTGAATTGTAGAAGTTCGCAAGGAAACATCGCTTACGCTGCTTAGTTTTTTGTATTTAAAGATTATTTTGAACACCAGTATAGAAACAGAGAAAGGAAATAATGAATTTCAGTCTCTAGGGAACATAGAGCCGTAGCCAGGCAGGGGCCAAAGGTAAATAAGCCCCCCCCCCCTCCAAGAGGTATACTCAGTTCCCCTGATAAAAATATAAATAGTGATATGAAATTTCATATAAAATGTCATTCAAATCTTTCATCAAAAATTTCTTTGATATTTTTTTTATAAATTACTTCGTTTTAAACAGTTTTTAATTTAGCTGAATTTGCGATTATACTCGGTTTATTTACGTATTTAATTTAAAAATATTTAAAAATTTTGGCAATAGTATTTGGGATACTTTTGTATTATTATGGGGGGGGGGGGGGTCCACTGTTACACAAAGTTAAAATCAACTGATTAGTAGGTAATAGTTAATATTAAGCATTAACTTGTATTAACTTTTTGACTGTTTCTACAAATTATTAACAGATTTATTACTAGTAATGCTTACATTACAATCAATTATAATTATTATATATTAATATTGATGTATAGTAGTTATATGGATATTAATAAGCAGCTCTTAGCTTAAAAATATAAATATGCAATTATTTGTTAATAATTTATATGAATTGAAATATGTAATAGTAACTATTATGGTTTATAAATGCTAATGATTAAATTGTGTTTTAGCCCTTCCTTTAAGACTGTTGAACCTCCTTGAATTTCCCATTAACCCCTCTTCAATGTCATCTCTGGCCCTGAGGGAACATCATGTGCAGCTCACATTAGATTTTTATCGAATGAATGCAGTTGCATTATATATATTTTTTCCAAATGGAGAAAAAAGTACTCTAAATTAACGCATGAGTTCTGACTCAAATCTCCAATCCCTAAATCTCATTTCCCCGCACCTTTCTTCGAACGTTTTTTCCAGTCTCCAGAAGCATCAGCTGCTGATTTACGATCTCGCGAAATCTGAGTCTAAATACGCCCTCCGACCATTTCCGATTGCCTCCGAATCCCATTACGGGAACTTCCCGCCGCTGACACAGAAAAATTTCACTTCGCGCCCGGGCATCCCCTAACTGCGAGTGCCATTAGAAGTTCGGAGCGCCGGGATAATTCGTTAGAGAGGAGGGTGAGGGGGGCGGACTCGTTTTATAAATTGGGTTATCGGGGCGCATCTTCCGTTGTCAAGGAGATGCGAAGCGGAGTTTTTTGTCTGTTTTTCCGGATGAAAGTGAAAGTTTTGGGAAAAGATTGCTGGAAGGTACCTGTGCCCCTGTGTTGACGTCGCCAAGAGGATGCCAGTAATTGAGTTGCTGTCGTTGCGGGCGCAGAAATGCCGAGAAAATATTCGTCCCGGGATCAAGTTCTTGACTGATTTTGATTAGGTAGGGTTAACTCCGATAGCGGAGATTCGGTCAAAGAAACCACAAGTATGAATTATTTTATTGGAATGCTCGTGTTTTGATTGGAAGGAATTGAGCGGTGGAATAGAAATAAAAAAAATTTGATGTGGGCAGCACATGACTTTCCTTATATAATGCAATGAATTTACTACTTTTACGGCAAAAAAATAGGTGATTCTTGTAGTAGATACTTATATTCTTTCCAAGATATTAAATTTTCATTGATTTAGCGTTATTTTTATCTATTTGGCGAGATTTTCGTTAATTTGGCAACATTTAAAAAAGTCGATAAGTTGACAACATTCTGCCAAATTCGTCGCCAAAATCTCGCTAAGTGTTATGGACGGAGATATAAGTTATTCTTATAGCAGATAAAAGACTATTGGCGTTCAAATACAAAAGTATTACTCAAAGTAGCTTTTCTCATGAACGGAACGAGCTAGATACACGAGAATGATGTCACCCAATTTATCGCATGATATTACACATGAAAAGTGAACATGTTTCTCAACAGTTAATATATTTTTTTTAATTTATGGGATTTTTTGATAAATTTATTTGAAAAATGTGCAATATCTCGAGAAAGGTTCATGCTAGCGTTCTAAAGTTTGGCAGTCGTTTTCTAAGGAAAAGTTACATAAGAAATGTCTATTTGCGTAACTTTATTAAAAGTTTCGATTTTTTGATGATATTTTTCAAAATTTCACTCAAAAATTTAGGGAGGGTTCTGAACATTCGATTGCAATTAAAAACAATAGGCTTTCAGTATTCACGGATTGGGATTTTTGTACCAACTTTAATTTGAATCGCTCCATTCGTTCGTGAGATATCGTCTCCACAGATTCACTGACACACACACACACACACACACTCACACACACACTGACACACACACACACACACACAGACAACACCTCAAAAATCTTTGATTCGTGATCAGGAATGCTTGAAACGTGCTCTCCCGTCGAAAACTCGAGTTCGAATTTTCGACCCCGTCACAATACTTTCCTTATACATTATGTATATAAGGAAAGTAATATAGGTATTTTTTTCATTATCTTTGTAGGGGAGCAGCAATTTAATGTCTTACAACGCGTTTAATGTTATCGTTACTATTTCTCATATACTAATAGACGTATTAAATTAACTTAATACTAAGTGAATACAAAATCTTCATATAAATACAGCATATATTATACTTTATCAATCAACCGGATTCGAAAGCAAAAATGGCATTATTCTGAATGACAAGCAGGATGCGTAACCCCACTTATTTAAGTAAGTTTGGCGTCTGAGTTAGAATAGCACACGTGACGGAAAGTAGGAGAAAAGTTGCAAGCGCAGAGAGGAGAAATGAAAGAGGTAAACACAAGATGGCAGTGCAACAAGAGGAGGGATACTAAGAAAGAGCGGTACAAACAGCGCAAGAAAGAAAGAATAGAAGAAAATAAAGGATGAGTGGAATAAAATCATTGAGGTAAGAGAGCGGATTTCAAAGCAAATAGAAGCAACTGAATAGAGAGGAAACCTACTAAAATGGTGAAGAAAAAACATGAAACATGGAAACCAGCTGTAAAAATGTAAACAAAAATATAAGTAAAAAATAGTTGAAAATGGTGACAATATAATTGGAAAAAGCAGGAGTTAGAGTGAAAAACAAATATGAATGAATATATTAGGAGGCTATATTATGAGCTAACTTCGTCAATTAAACTTACAGAAAAATAAAAATCCGGAAAAGGGAAGACAAATGCGTTTAAAAAAATGAAAAAACAGACTGGAATGGAAAATTTTAAACCATGAATTTCTAAGCGAAAGGGTAGAAAACGCAACAGTCTTTACCAAGAGTGTTTGATTGATAAATAAAGGAATATACTTTCAGAGAAGGTTCAAAGAACGATCTACAAACATATTTGAAACAAGCAATTCCAATCTTTGTCCATACCGTACTGGAGTAAAATCATAATTTGAGGGCTATTCGGTTTTCAAATTAGTAAAACTAGCCCATTTAGTAAAACTAGGGTCATTTTTGGATTCAGCATTCCAAAATGCTCCAAAATCGTTCAAACCTCCTTAGCAAATACATTTTTTTTTTTGGCTGGTCCGGTGCTTCACGAAAAATATCCGAAAGGAAGACAAAATCAATGATTAGTCATAGACGTAAAATTAAAAAATCTGATGTGGGCAACACATGACTTTCCTTATATAATGCAATGAATTTACTACTTTTACAGTTAAAAAATTTTTATTCTTATAGTAAATACTTATATTCTTTCCAAGATATTGGATTTTCTTCAATTAGTCGCCATTTTCATTGATTTAGCGTCATTTTTATCAATTTGGCGAGATTTTTGTTGATTTGGAAACAATTAAAAATGTCGCCAAGTTGGCGACATTCCGCCAAATTCGTCGCCAAAATCTCGCCAAGCGGTATGGACGGAGAAATAAGTTATTCTTACAGCAGATAAATGACTATTGGCGTTCAAATACAAAGGTATTTCTCAAAGTATCTTTTTTCATGAATGGAATGAGCTAGATCCACGAGAATGATGTCACCCAATTTATCGCATGGTATTACATATAAAAAGTGAACATGTTTCTCAATAGGAAATATTTTTTTTTATTTTATATTACCTTTTGATAATTCTTTGAAAAATGTGCAATATCTCGAGAACGGTTCATGTTAGCGTTCTAAAATTTATGTTAATCGTTTTCTAATGAAAAACTACATAAGAAATGTCTATTTACGTTACTTTTTTAGCGGTTTTGATTTTTTGACGATTTTTTCAAAATTTCACTCGAAAATTTAGGGGGTGTTTCGAACATTCGATTGCGTATAAGAACAATAGGCTTACAGTGTTTACGGATTGTGATATTTGTACGAAATTTCGTTTGAATCGGTCCATTCGTTCGTCAGTTATCGTCTCCACAGACTCACTGACACACACACACACTTACACACACACACACACATAGACATCACTTCAAAAATGTTTGATTCGTGATCAGGGATGCTTGAAACGTGCTCTCCCATCGAAAACTCGAATTCGAATTTTCGACCCCGTCACAATACTTTCCTTATACATTATGTATATAAGGAAAGTAATATGAAAAATAATCAGCAGAGGAGAATTTAGCTATAAAAGTTGTACCCTCAAAATTTATAATTTCATAAAAATGCAAAATTTAAATTTATACGGTCCCCAATAAAAAAAAATTTAATTTGTAAAATGTTTGCTATGCACAATTAGGTCTCAAAAAATTTACCCGGTATCTTTGATAAAAAATTCGTTGAAATATCGATAACTCAAATTCTTGATTTATTTATTCCATTTTACTTGAACTGCAAGCGTGAATAGTTTGCTTCCTATGGAAGGAGATAGGGGGGGGGGGGGGGGGACATAAACAAATCTATTTTAAACAGAATCGAACCAAAAACACCTAATAAAACAATATTTGGGATATATCAGAAAAATTGTCATCAAAATGTACCGGATAAACTTATTTCGCTGTAGCTAAACTCGGCAAAATTTTCATTAATTCACATTTTTTTACTGTGGGGGAGGGGGTCGATATATAAAGAACCTTGCATTTTTAAAAAAATTATCAATTCCGGGGGTGGCAATAATACAGCTACATTCTCTCCCTTCTGTTTGCTAATTATTTTTCATATTTCACGATCCTTCTACTTCATACTTCACGATTCTTCTACAACCAACCCCCCTGACTCAGCTTACCAATTAACCGAATTGTGGAATTCGCGATATTTTGTATCAAAAATATTAAACTAATAATTGCCACAAATAGACAGTTATTAACAAATATATTAAATTTAATTTTCAGAAATATTGAATTATCGTCAACTCGGGGAGATTCCTAAAAGTCATCAATTTGAAGATATTGCGTCAATTTTGTTGCTAAGATCGTCAAATATGTCATCAATCATGATGGACAGAAGTATACAAGATTGATATTGGATTCCTTTTCGTATAATATAAAAAGAAACTTAAAATACAGCATGAAACAAACTGTGGGTGTCAACTGATTTTGGTGGCAAAGAAAAACAGGCTTCTTCAGAACGGACAGCAACCAAACCAGCAAACGTAAGAATTGCGTCTGTTTATCTATATTCTATATTTAAATATACTGTAATGGCAATATCTAGTCTTTCCTTTGAATAATTTTTCATTTAAGAACAATAAATTTTTAAAGGACTTCTTCACATGGGGGCAAATTGTATGCAGGCAAACTTCATTTGGAACAACTATTAAACATGTTTATTCACTGTTGCATAATTATTTTATACCATTATGTACATTTTCGGAGAACCAGAAGTGACGTCTCCAGGACCGTAACTTCTTCTTCTTCAACCCAGATCGTCCGACTTACCCGAAGGTTGTTGTTGTTGAGACCCAGATCGTCCGACCTACCAGAAAGGTGTAAGGTAACTGTTTGGACAGCCGGGAAGTGCCACCCAATTTAGACCGGAACCCAGTGGGGGAGGCATCCACAGGAACCGTACCCTCCTTCCCCTACCACCAACCTCTCGGAAGGAACTTACCCGAAAGTGTAAGATATTTATTTAGATAGCTAGAAAGTGCCATCCAATTTAGATCGGAATCCAGAGGGGAAGCATGCACAGGGACCGTACTCTCCTACCCCTACCACCAATCTCTCGGAAGGATATACGGACCCAGATATTTAACATGCCTGTACCCCGGGGACAGTTTACGCAGAGCTGGGAATCGAACTCGGGTTGTCCGATTGTAAACCCCGCGAGTTAACCACTGGGCTGTCCCACTCCCCAGGACTAGAACTGGAAATCCTTCGGTACCACCAACCCCCTGTCTTCTCTGGAATTCAATGTTGCATCCATATCAGTCATCATTTAAGCTCTATACACATCCAATCCCGAAAAATAGATCTTTCAAGAAGATGGTTTGAACCCGAAGTGAAAATAAAAACGGACGTGGAAATCCTTACTAAACCCCCAACCTTCTTCGTAATTTGACTATGAATTCATACCAGTCATGTAAGTAGTCAATTCTGAAAAATAGATGTTTAAAAAAAATATTTTTTTTTGAACCGGAAATGTAATGGAAATCTCCTCCAGAATTTGATGCTAAATTCATATAATCTAGCATCTCTATATTCAATCTTGTGAAGTAATTGCTTCAAGAAAAATGAAAATTTTTAAATCGAAAATGAAAATCTTTGATGAATCTTCTTCCTCCTCAGGAATTTAATGCCGAATATAATTTACGAGTCCGTAGCAGATCCCGAGAAATAGATGTTTCAATAAAATATATTTTCTAAAAACAGTTGTATAACAACATTTTTGCCACCAATAAGAAACAAAATGCGTCAAAATATTTCTCTTTACCCTTAATCAATTGATTCCAACGCTTTCCAATCAGAAAATGGCGCTTTCGAATAAAAGAACACAGATTTCTGTGGTATTCTAACAACTTCGTTGCCATCGAGATTTAACTACTGCTAATCAAAACCGGAGGAGAACTTGATCTCCGGGGAGGGGAACGATCACACTCTGCAACTTGCAAAACTCAATTATTTGTGTACTCTTGCCTATGTCATCACACCACCAATCTTTTCCAACTCTTCCTTTCGTCCAGAAAAAAGTAGTTAAGAAACTGCACTCTGCGTTGCCTTAGCAACGGAAGTGCCCCCTGTAACCCAATTTATAAGTCCCCCTCCTCCCTGTAACGAATTTTTCCCGGACTTCTAACGGCATTCGCAGTGCTGCACCGGCGCGAAGTGGAATTTTTCGGTGTCGGCGAAGAGAAGTTTTCCCGGAATGGGATTCGGAGGCAATCGGAAATGGTCGGAGGACGAATTTAGAGTCAGATTTCGTGGAATCGTAAATCAGCAGAAACTGCAAAAAAGAAAAAATATTCGATGTGAGGCAGGGGAAATGGAATTTGGAGAATAGATATGTGAATGGGGAGGGGGGGGGGACTTGTGCGTTAATTCCAAGATTTCATTTTAGCTTTTTTGGAAAAATACAACTCTACTGAGGTCCTTTTTCAAATAAAAAAAACCTGATGTGGCAGCATATTACTTTTCCTGAACCCATTCGTTTTTCTTTGTGTGTTCTTTAAATGCAATAACTTAAATATAATCATACAAAATAACTCATAAAATAGATACACATTTGAAATGATGTACAATTTCCAATTTTAAAACGTTTTCTTTTTCATTTTAGGGGGAGGGGTAACGGGGTCACAAAAGTTAAAAAACATGAAATATCTCGAAAACGGCTTATCCTAAAAAAAAAATGTTGATTTCGTTTGTTTCGTCATTAAAAATGACTTGCAAAACAAGAATTTAATACATTTGAACAGATTTAATTTTTCTTTCAGATTTTGATGATTTTTGAGAGTCATTTCGAGAAACATGGCCGATCCAATTTTTCCAGGTGTACCAAAATCTAACCAGCACCAGGGTCATCCACAAATGACTTATCTACTAAATTTTGTAAAATTTGGCCGATTGGTCTTTGAACTAGAGTGGATACATAATTACACACACACACATAGAGATGTTACAGTTTTGCCATAAGATCTATGATCGAAATATCATGCTAAAATATATAAAAAAAAGTTTAAATAATAAAAACACTATGGACGCTTATATCTCCAAATCTAATCGATAAAAATGTAAAAATGTACATAATTTATTGTGTTTTGTCAGAAAAAGGGGGGTGGGGTTCCATTTATGAGCATATAAAAATTATTTCAATATTTTCAAATATATTTTTCTTCAAAAGAAAAAAGTTTTAGTCCGAGTCAGTATTCGTTTTTTTTTTTTTTATGGAATCGAAATATCTTCTAAACTGCAAAAAGTAGAAAATCCGGTTTCTAGATCAATAATTTGCTTTTAAAAAGCTCTTATGGTTTTTCAGCAATCGTCTTGTCAAGTTCAAGAAGATGAAAATTTTCCGTTTTTAACACTTTCCTACATAGGTGTAAAGTCTTTATGACTTTGTTCATTCATTCTGTCTGTCCGTTCGCACGATAACTGCCATAGAAATGACTTTATCAAAATGAAATTTTAGTTTATTTTTGAGACTGTCAGTGGGACATATGGGAATCAAAATTAATAAATAATATCAGCCAATTAGTTTCGGATTGAATCCGGGTTGAAAACATGAAATACATTGAACCCTATTGGACATAATGTTTCAAGCATTTTTAAGCGGAGTTAAAATTTACAAATTGCTTTGAAAATTTTAGGAAGTATTCAAATTATTACGTAAAATGTGTAAAAAAATTCAGCAAAATATGTAAGATAGTTTTTTTAAATAAAAATTGAAATAATAATTACATGCATATTATATGAAAAGATCGCGTGACTTGTTTTCAAAATAAAATACGCCATCCATTTTTCCCCCTGTGTAAATATTCCAATGTTTAAAGATCTTTTAAATTTATATTTAGTGTTGCATGCATCCTAAAACTGACTTAATTTTACATATTATCTGTGTATATAAATTCTGTGCCAACGCAATTACAATATTTTTTATTTTAAATGATCACTTAACTTTGATTATTCCTATAACGAAGCCTAATATCTGTAGCATGTAAACAAATCAAGCGATTGTAAGATGAGTTGGATAAGAATTGCTAATTTTTTTTCAAGCAACATTATTTAGCTCTGGAAAGTGATATATGAATGAAATATTCATTGATTTTACATTCAGAAGCAGACGATTTACAATATTGCCTTTTTTGCTGAAGTTTTAAGTTTCCAAGTATAATAAATTATTGTAGCACTGTGATAAATTAAAAAATATCAGTGCTGAATGTATCGCATTTTAGAGCTGTTTAAACAAAATTGCATTTCAGTTTGAAAGTGCTTCATAATCAATGCTTTATGCATGATTGATTTTTCTCGTTAAAAATTTTAATGCTTATATTTCGGAAACTAGAAAGTCTAGCTATAAGCAATAAGCGAGTATGTTAGAACTCTTTGAATGCCCTATACAAGTGTATATAAATGAATTTTAGATCTCAAAAAGATTAGGATTATGTACTCAAAAGATTTCAATTATGTATTTTAGTTATCATAGGCCCATAATATATGTTGTAAATGAAACTGAAAACAACGAATAAACCTTGTTGTTGTTGTGACTTATCCCCCGTGGTGAGGAGCGGCTAGTGCCACGTCCAATAGGAAGGGCAGAAGGCCGCGACTACACAACATCCATGCCCGCTGGCGGGATTCGAACCCACAACTCTGCAATCCAGCGATCAGATGGAAACGCATGCCCCTGACAGCTCGACCACCGGATCAGCACAAATAAGCCTTTTGAACTGCTTTGAAGTCTTATTATATAACACGTTAGTCACACCAAAACATTTCGGCTTCATCAGACTGGAAACACTGCTGAATTTTTCCCCCTTATCTCTGTAGTATAAAGTTAGGTTTGCCGCGAGTATAAGTAAAATCATATGCTGTTCACATCAGATTTTGCTGAGATGAATGCCATAGTACAACAATCGTGCTCTTACAGAAAAATGAAAAATATTTCAAGATTAATGCTCAATTCCCTATTCGCAGACTCTCTTAGTTATTCCCTAGAACTCATTTGCCCCGACTTTCACCGTACGTGTTTCCCCATCCAGAAGCTGCTGATTTACGATTCCCGAAATCCGACTCTAAATTCGCCCTCCGACCATTTCCGATTGCCTCCGAATCCCATTACGGAAAACTTCCCTCTGCCGACACCGAAAAATTCCACGTCTTGTCAAGGCGTCCCTAACGGTGAATGCCATTTAGAAGTCCGGGGCGCCGGAGAAAATTCGTTCCAAGAGGGGCGTATTTATAAATTACGTTATCAGAGCACTTCTTTCGTCGTCAGGGCGACATGAATCGCAGTTTCTTAACTACTGTTCCTGACAGAATGAAGTGGAAGGCCGTAGGATCTTCGGCAAAGATTATGAGAACCTCCTGATGACGTCGCCAAGAGGGCGCCAGGAATTGAGTTTCGAGATAAAGTTCTTGGCTAGTTTTGATGAATTCTAAATAAATATAAATGACAAAGATGTTAAAATACCGCTACCGTTTGTGTACTTTTTCCTTCTAGGCGAAGTCTCGTGAATAAAAAGAATTTGGAATAATTAGCGGGATAAATAGATTTTTTTTTACTTTCCCTGCAATACATGGTGATGTATAGGGAAAGTATTGGAATCATGTCGAAAATCGCAATTCGAGTTTTCGACGGATCTACACGTTTCGGTACCTCTAGAGTACGAAAAAACCATTTTTAGCGTGACGTCTGTGTCTGTGTCTGTCTGTGCAGATTTTGTATCCACTCTAACTAAAAAACTAATTGACCGAATTTCATAAAATTTGGTAGGTAAGTCACTTGTGGGCGAATCTGGTGCTGATTAGCTTTGGGTACGGTTCGGGATAAAAGAACCCGCCTTTTTTGCGAAATGGCCCGCAAAAGCTTGCATCCACTCTAGCTGAAAAACTAATAGACCGAATTTCAGAAAATTCAATAGATAAATCACTTGTAGGACACTCTGGTGCTGATTAGATTTTGGTATGATTTGGAAAAAAATAACCTGCATTTTTTTGCAAAATGGCCCGCAAAAATCACCAAAATCTAAAATAAAAAACTACGTATGCTCAAATATATCCATAAAATGCTTGTTTAATACGTAATTTTTAACGAATAAAAGAATAAGACCAACCCCATTATACTAGGATTAGCCGTTCTCGAGATATATTAGTTTTTTCGTATTTTCTCTACGCCACCTTTGAAAAGAAGTCCAGTTTTCAAATGAGAACGAAAATTGAATTAAAAGTGAATTAGATGTAATTAAAATAAAGACAACGTGAATATATAAGTCTGCAGGGAAAGTCATGTGCTGCCCACATCAGATTTTTTCTACATGTAGTGATGGGCATATCAATACACGGTGTTGTGATATGGTTTAATAGTGTAGATCAGTGATCCCTATCAGGATTCCATGGAACATTAGAGTTCCGCAAACCCGTCTCGGCGTTCCGTGAGAATTTGAGTCAATTTATTAATCTTTAATAAATATTTGACTTACTTCTTTCCCAAACACCGCCCATTTGCTGATTATTTAAATAGTTTTAAAATTAAATCCACACCTTTTAGTATTTATAAGGAAATTGGTGATGTAGGTAGATCATAATGCCCATGAATACCCACATACAAAAAATTTTCATCTTAGCCTACAATGGAATACATGCCTCTCTGATTTGATAGGTTTAGGGGTGAATAAAACAATCTTTAACGTTAAATAATGTCAAATAATCAAAACTACAGAAATTGCTAATCAGATTATTTAAGCATTATTCTGGGAGTTTTATAATTTGGGTCTTTTCAAAACATTTTTGATCAATGGAATTATGTTCATTTCACATTTTATAAACTTTATGTTTCGGCTTTTTTCCTATTCAGGCACTATTTCCATTGACTGTATTTTGGTCATTTAATTAGTTTGTGTCAAGATGTTATTAGTCTATTGTAAAAATTGTTTTGTCTTTATATTGTTTAACTAATTATTTTGTTGGTTTTTTTTTGCTTATTCACTGAATTTGAAATATTTTATACAGTTGTAGGATTCTAAATTTTAATAAATTTCTCACGGTCGTCCAATTGATACTTTAAACCTCCGGGTGAGTCAGACGGCCTGGGTTGTGTAAAGAGTAAACACATCTTTAGGTTAAGTCAGAATTTGATTCAATTTATTTGCCCTACTGTCTATTTTGTACATGTCTATTTTGTAGTTTGCCTCTGTCGAGGATAATATGTGTTAGCCTAAGATGTGCTACCCCGAGATTTTACGATATTACTTACGATTTTACTATTTCATGAGCTCCTTAAAACAGAAAAGGTCGGTAATCAAACGTTATGCTCGAACCAATGCTTGCTTCACTTCCTTCACTTTCACTCAAAATATCTTCTAAATTATAAAGAATAGATTTAGACAGTAAGCAACAAAAATATTCAGTAGATAATCTTGTTTCTAGATCAATCATTTATTTCTAAGCACTTATAGTTTCCGAGCAACCGTCTTGACAAGTTGGAAAAAATTGAAAATTATCCGATTTTAAAGTTGGTAACACTTATATCTCGAAAACTAAAAGCGCTAAATTTGAACAGTAAGTGGATAAATTGTTGAAAGCTCTACCAGGATATATAATTGTTTCAATTATGTATCTTACTTTAGTTACCATAGGTCCATATTATCTGTTGTAGACGAGGCTGAAAATAGCGAATAAACTTATTGAACTTTATTGCAGTTTCGTTTTACACACTTAAATCACAAGCCCTTTCGGTTTTATCGGTCTAAAGCCACTGCCGATTATTGCAAATGATCTTGGTACTTGCATTAAAATTGATAAATTGATTATTAGAGGATCTATGGACCATAGATAAATTGTGTTATGTTAGGGTATTGTGTGTTTTGGTAGGAAATCGTATAAAAAATAATATTGAATGGGGGGGGGGGGGAGGTGAGTGTAGGGCTCGCATGCGTCTGTGGATATTAGGAGCGTAAGCGTGGAGTGCTTGGGAGGAAATCTTTTACAACTTTATAAACGGCAGATCTGAGAAAATCTTTTGAAACTTTATGAACGACGGATCTGAGATAATCTTTTGCAACTTTATGAACGGAGGATTTGAGAAAATCTTTTGCAACTTTATGAACGGCGGATCTGAGATAATCTTTTGCAACTTTATCAAGTATAATAACAGGCTTATCCAGGGCCTGATTAACGCACGGACTTCCGGGGGCAGCGGCCCTGAGCCCTCAGATTTTAAGGGGCCCCTAAGTTTTGTATGTGATAAAAAATTCAAGTAGAAATATCTTTTAATTAATTTAAAACCGTTATTAATGATTGTAATTTTAAATTATGAAATATTTTAATAGTTATAAATATTATACATATATTTCTTTGAAGTAAAATGTATGGAAGTTTTCTACACGTACAAAGGGCCTTCGGAGCTATGATTCTGCCCCCCCCCAAATTAGTTATATGTTAATATTTTGTATGTGTTTTATATGCCGTGACAGTATGGGGCCCCAAAATAACAGCAAGCCATGTGCCCCACTTTGGTTTGATCAGGCCCTAGGCTTATCCTTCAAGTACACTTACTATCGCTACAGCATCGTGACCACACACATGTAATCTATTTATTATATGAATCCTATATTCTTCGCACCATAAAACTTCCAAAATACCCGAGAGGGTTAAAACTTTTAAAAGCCACTCTATCGCGAGGTGTTAAAATCTTTAGCTACATTTGGAACTGCTTCGAAGAGGGGCATGTTGAGCACACGCGAAAACTTAATTTTCACTTCAACGTCATTAACTTCAGCCATCAAAAGAGAACATTCAGAAGTGAGAGAATTTTGACTAGATTTAAGGAAACAGATTGTTTCAGCGGATTGTTAGGGGTGAAAAACGCTGATTGCGTTCGCAATTTTTTTTTTCATACTCGATATAGTGAACATATGGTTTTGGATGTGAATAACATCTGGTTGAAATCTGAGCGTTACGAAAACTGTAAACATTTTGGACTCATACGGGGTGGCCATAATTAAAGTAGAGGTGTTTAGATTTCGATAGTGCAAAAACTGTTGGGCCAAACTCAACCAAATTTACAGTAAATGCTATTTAGACCATGGTGTTTTGATTTTTAAAAGAGAAAAAATAGTTCAGATTTTTGCCACCGCGGGCTAAGTGGCGCTGTAAGGTACTGTAAGGTTTTGTACTTTGGAGTTATAGTAATTTCTGCTAAATTGTGTTATTCTGGGGATCCTACTTGATCACTTTTTGGAAATCTTTGTAACGGCAAAAGTATATAATGTGGGACCGATCTTGTGGTCCACTCAAGGTGTATTTTCTGAGCACCCCGGTTGGCGAATAGCGGTTTCGCATTAGGGATAGATACATAAACTGTATGTAGGGAAGACACAGACTAGATGTCCAATAGTCAATAACTACCCTATCTCAAACTAGATTACATAACTTTATCAACTACGATGCGTTGAACTCCCGGTTAATAAAATTATATAAGTCTGCCTAGCTGATAAAATTATGTACTAAGTATTTCTTTCCTTATATACATAATGTATAAGGAAAGTATTGTGATGCGGTCAAAAATTCGAATTCGAGTTTTTGACAAGAGAGCACGTTTCAAGCATCCCTGATCACGAATCAAACATTTTTAGGTGATGTCTGTGTGTGTGTGAAAGTATGTGTGTGTGTGTGTGTGTGTGAAAGTATGTGTGTGTGTGTGTGTGTGTGAAAGAGTATGTGTGTGTCAGTGAGTCTGTGGAGACGATATCTCACGAACAAATGGAGCGATTCAAGTGAAATTTGGTACAAAAACCACAATTCATGAATACTGGAAGCCTATTGATTTTAAATGCAATCGAATGTTCAGAACCCTCCCTAAATTTTCAACTGAAATTTTGAAAAAATCATAAAAAAATCAAAACCTTTAATAAATTTACCCAAATAGGCATTTCTTATGTAATTTGTCCTTAGAAAACGATTGACATACACTTTAGAACGCTGGCATAAACATTTCTCGAGATATTGCACATGTTTCAAATAAATTTATCAAAAATTCCCATAAATTAAAAAAATATATATTAACTGTTGAGAAGCATGTTCACTTTTCATATGTAATATCATGCGATAAGTTGGGTGACATCATTTTCATGGTTCTAGCTCGTTCCATTCATAAGAAAATATCCTAAGAGTAATACATTTGTATTTTAACGCCAATAGTCATTTATATGCTATAAGAATAACTTATATCTCCATCCTAAACGCTTGGCTAGATTTTGGCGACGAATTTGGCAGAACGTCGCCAACCTGGCGACTTTTGTAAATGTTGCCAAATTTACGAAAATCTCGCAAATGGATAAAAATGACTCCAAATCGATGAAAATGACGCTTAATTAACGAAAATTCAATATCTTGGAAAGAATATAAGTATCTACTATAAGAATAACCTATTTTTTTTTTTGCTGTAAAAGTAGTAAATTCATTGCGTTATATAAGGAAAGTCATGTGCTGCCCACATCAGATTTTTTTTATCTTGCAAACATTGCAAGATGAAGATAATACTAAAGTATGAAAGCTGTCTCAGAAAGTAAAGATGGCTCGTAAAATTATAAGCATAAGAAATAGAACCAAGATTATATCAGAAATATCTTAAAATGTGAAGAACCAATTGCCTCTTTTGCTTCTCAATTAAGGAACTTATCATACTGTGAAGGGATTTACTGGCTTGTGTGCCTTGTTGTTTTCACTGCCATAGTACTAACAAAGTGTAAAACATGAAACATGTGCCAGGTATTCTGATGATAAATATGACAGAGTAGTTTCGATTTGACATCAGCAAGATTTTTGCAATTTCAAAAATTAACAAATCTATCTATCCTTTAATATAAAATCTTCTAACGTATTTTGATAAGTAAAATTATATTTAAGAAAGACCTACACTGAAAACTACTCAACGAACCACGATATCTTCTACTATACCATTACAATATCAAGACCTTGAATCAACATAAGAAAATATTTATATTCGAGTAAAAAAAGTACAACCAAAGATTTGCATTCAAGTAAAAAAGTACATCTGAATTTTGCATTCAAGTAAAAGAAAATTACATTTTACAAAAGAAGATTTGCATTCAAGTAAATAAGTAAGTCTGAAGATTTGCATTCGAGTAAAAAAGTACATGCGAGTCAATGCCTTCATACCCTTTTCTTCCATACAAGAGCCTGATTGACCTGAATTAGAATAATCCAGTAAGCATTTCCTCGCATGGAAGCTAATTGAAAAGAAGAACAGCAAATTTTTAATAAATGAAAAATCGATATCTCAATGAAAGAACGACCCGTTTATTAAATCTACTTATTAAAAAAAGTTCACATGAAACGAAGGAGGCAATGGCAAATATATATTTTTCAGAATATGAGGTAAAATTCATGTTTCGTATATATCACACGTTCTGCTTTCTTTTGGAAAACGTTTAGTTTTAGAACCTTTTCCATGCGAAGATAGAAGAAAAAGCAAGGTAAGAAAAGAGAACATTTTCCGGATGTACTCTGATACAGATGAAGATGGACACGCGGGAAAATGGATAGTGATGAGACACGGAAGCGCCGACCATTTAGTGGCGGGGACCCGGATGATGAGCACGGTGTGATGGACAGCACTTCAGAATGTGGTGCAGGGAAAGGAAGAAAAACAAGTCCTCTCAGACATGCGAAATGGGAGAAGAGATGCGAAGAAGACACCAACTTCGAATTGCTCACAAGGGATATATGAGGATGAGAGGGGTATATATTTATATTTTTATGTACGAAGTTATATTGTACTTTTTAATTTATTTATTTATTAAAATTGCACTGAATAGGTTATATAACAATCCAATTTCATTGACACACAGGTAAGAACAAAACATATAAAAAAAATCTGATGTGGGCAACATATGACTTTCCTTATATAATGCAATGGATTTACTACTTTTACAGTTTAAAAGAATGTTATTCTTATAGTAGATACTTATATTCTTTCTAAGATATTGAATTTTCTTCTATTAGTCGTCATTTTCATTGATTTAGCGTCATTTTTATCTATTTAACGAGATTTTTGTCAATTTGGCAACAATTAAAAATGTCGCCAAGTTGACGACATTCCACCAAATTCGTCGCCAAAATCTCGCCAAGAGTCATGGACGGAGAAATAAGTTTTTCTTACAGCAGATAAAAGACTATTGGTGTTCAAATACAAAAGTATTACTCAAAGTATCTTTTTTCATGAATGGAACGAGCTAGATCCCCGAGAATAATGTCACCCAATTTATCGCATGGTATTACAGATGAAAAGTGAACATGTTTCTCAATAGAAAATATTTTTTTTTTATTTTACACGACTTTTTGATAATTTTTTTTAAATCTATGCAATATCTCAAGAACGGTTCATGTTAGCGTTCTAAAATTTATGCCAATCGTTTTCTAATGAAAAATTACATAAGAAATGTCTATTTCCGTAACCTTATTAGCGGTTTTGATTTTTTGACGATTTTTTCAAAATTTTACTCGAAAATTTAAGAGGGTTCTGAACATTCGATTGCGTATAAAAACAATAGGCTTCCAGTGTTTACGAATTGTGATTTTTGTACCAAATTTCGTTCGAATCTGTCCATTCGTTCGTCAGTTATCGTCTCCACAGACTCACTGACACACACACACACAAACACATAGACATCACTTAAATATTCGATTCGTAATCAGGGATGCATGAAACGTGCTCTCCCGTCGAAAACTCGAATTCGAATTTTCGACCCCGTCACAATACTTTCCTTATACATTATGTATATAAGGAAAGTTATAACTCAATAAAAAGTCACAAAATATACACAATTTAAAAATGTAAAATACAAAGACTCCACAATTAGCAAACAGGAACAAACTAACGTAACAAATTATATCGAGTAAAAAATCTCACATACGCTTAAATTCAGAAAAATATATCATATCATTACAGTAAACATTGAACAATTTTCAAAATTTATTAACCACTCAATTACTAGTCACATTCAACGGGCAAAAATGAACTCTAAAGACTACTGATCTGTTTCATACCAATTTTCGGAACATTAAGAGAAAGCATATTAAAGATCTGCTCTCAAAAGATCTGCTGCCAAACTTTTTCCGTTTCTTAATTACTGATCCTGTAATCATGATCAGCACCGGAACAGTCCATGTTGGGTCTAATGCGGTCCAAGTAGATTAAGATAATATTTGATTCTACGCAAGTTTTACAAAGAAATGAGATAACTACTGCTTTTTTTTCAAATACATTACTTCACTTTTCTCTGATCACGCAACTAGTTAAAAACTGGAGAATATTTTCTTCAGAAATTGCAAGGACGGTGATGTTTTATCTACATATCTTATTCCTTGTGTACATTCCCGACCCTAATTTATTAAAATAATATTTTTTATTATTTATTCATCACATATTTTGTACGACTTTCCTGCATTAAGTTTGGTTGGGAAGCAGATAGGGGGGGGGGGGGAAGTTTGTAAATAAATTCTTGCGGCCGCAACTCAAATGGAAAGGTCGATTTTCTTACACGTGTCGTTAGTGTATTAGAAAGGAGGTATCTCTCCCAAGATTCTTTAATACAAGGTTGAGCACTCAGCCGGTCAACCAATGAAAAATTTGTTAGCCTAACGAAATAGGAATTCGCCATTCGTAATGTCACGGTCCAGTGTAGGGCGCGGTAGCCCAGTGGTTAGGACGTGGGAATTGCACTCGGTAGGTTCGATTCCCTCCGTTGCCAAAACTGCCGCCGTGTTCACACGGAGAACGATCACGTTAAACATGTGGGTCCGTAATTCCTTCCGAGAGGTTGGTGGTAGGGGAAGGAGGGTACGGTCCCTGTGGATGCCTTTCCCACTGGGTTCCGATCTAAATTGGGTGGCTCTTCCCGGCTGTCCAAACAGTTATCTTGCACCTTTCTGGTAGGTCGGACGGTCTGGGTCTCAACAACAACAACGGTCCAGGGTAAACTTTGAGAGGAATTGTCAAAAACCACATGCATTATTGCAGTTAAAAAGAGTTTATTAATTTTGAAGTGGCAATATCCAAGCTCAAACAACTTATGGAAAGATTTTATATTATGCTGTGCACACAGAATCCATTGACGTTTAAGGAAATTTTGTGACGTCGGTGAAGTAAGATGACAGTCGCAGTTAACAAATTCGGTCCCTCTAAGAGCCCGAGAACAAAATGCGCGAGTTCTTAATTCTTATATCATTATATGCGCAGAGCGAGGTAAAAATAATTAAGTCAGTCATGTCAGTCGAGCACCCCACCTCCCCTGATCTCTCCAGTTTCAAAACTCGCATTTCCTTTTCTTTTCTAGAAAGTTGAGTGCGCATGCTCAGAGGGATGCGTTGGAAACGAGGTGTTTTTATTGAAGAAAATAATGCTTAGGAGAACGCTTTATTTGTAGAACACGTGTTATTCTCATTCATTAATTTTAGGTTTTTCAGTTAAAACCAGTTTGTTTGCGTTGCTTGTTTGTTTCTTTCGGAATAAATGACTGTTTGAGACAAGACGATATCCAGTAATTTTTGTTATATTGTTGAGTTAAACATCGAGTTTATTTAAAATGCAACTCATTGATATCACTTCCACATACCCAACTGACGGGCAGAAACGAAGTCTTTCTTCAGAAAATGTTAAGAATCGTCTTTTATTTCGTGGAGAGAAGGGATATACGAGGATCCCAAGGAAAAAGGGTCATTTTCCGAAGATAGACTAAGGCATAGATGAAGATGGAAAAGCGGGAAAATGGATGATGATGACGCGAAAGCCCGGACCATTTTCTTAGCGGGAACCCGGACAATGAGCACGGTAGAATGGAGGAACTTCGAACTGCTCAGCCGGAAAAGAGAAAAAAGAATTGCTTGTGGCTAGTTAGAAAAGTACTGAATACTAAATGTGAAACTAAGGGATGGTTGATGTGTCTCATTAACTTGAAGAAGCAAGATATTTCCCTCGAAGCATGTGGCTACGGAAGCAATAACCGGCTGCCAGTGCACATTCTCAGATTGCCATCTTCAGCAAAGAGTGTTAAAGAAATAATATAAAATTAATCTTGATTAAATATTTTTCATGGCAAAAATCAAAATAAAGTGAAACAATATTAAAAAATCTGATGTGAGCAGCACATGACTTTCCCTGCAGGCTTATATTAACGTTCTCTTTATTTTAATTAAATTTATTTCACTTTTAATTCAATTTTCGTTCTCATTCGATAACCGGACTTATTTTCAGAGGTGGCGTAGGGAAAGTACGAAAAACTAAAATATCTCGAGAACGGCTAGTCCTAGTGTAATGGGGTTGGTCTTATTCTTTTCATTGTTAAAAATTACGTATTAAATTAGCATTTAATGGATATATTTGAGTATACCCAGTTTTTTATTTTAGATTTTGGCAATTTTTGCGGGCCATTTTGCAAAAAAAGGCAGGTTATTTTTTCTGAATCGTACCAAAATCTAATCAGCACCAGGATGACCTATACGTGACTCATCTACCGAATTTTGTGAAATTCGGTCCATTAGTTTTTCAGCTACAGTGGATACAAGCTTTTGCGGGCCATTTCATAAAAAAGGCGGGTTCTTTTATTCCGAATCGTACCCAAAACTAATCAGCACCAACCCCGGCCACAAGTGACTTACCTACAAAATTTTGTGAAATTCGGTCCATTAGTTTTTTAGTTAGAGTGGATACAAAATCTGCACAGACAGACACACAGACACACAGACACACAGACAGACAGACAGACAGACACACACACAGACGTCACGCTAAAAATGGTTTTTTCGTATTCTAGAGGTCTCGAAACGTGTAGATCCGTCGAAAACTCGAGTTGCGATTTTCGGCATGATTCCAATACTTTCCCTATACATTACCATGTATTGCAGGGAAAGTAATAAAAATAAAGACTGAAAATAAAAGAAAAACTGGACTAAAAATTTGTGACTGAAATTTCGTCTGAAAATTAATGCAAAATAAAAATTCGTGACTAAAAATTCGTGAAGATAACGTTTTCATTGTGCGTGTGTTTTCAAAGTTGGGATTGCAAATAGCTGATATCTGCAATGGCTACAAGAGAACTTGTTATGTGTCTTAATTTTTAGAGTCACTATGAGAGAAACTCAGTTCTATCACTCAGTCGGCACATTTCATAAAGATTGAACACAGGCTGCTGCAGTGGCCAAGTTCATACACAGAACACGCCTAAAGGGTAAGTTCTCAAAGCTAGAATCGTGCTCCTGTTGTATATAACAACCTTTAAGAACCAGTTTCGCATTTGCCTATTGCTTCCTCGATTATGTTTATTGCTTCCTTGAGCAGAAATGAAAGTTCGTCATTAATTACCCTCGTCAAGCTTCACAGATGGAGTGCAAGATTTTCTGTAAGATCAGAGTGCAAAAATTCGCTGCAAAGTTTCCTTCAAATATTTTTTTCAGTAAGTGACTTGTAGTACCTGTTTTATGCAAGTATATTTATTCGTAGGTATAGCTGCTTACTAGTAGTTTTTACTTTCCTTATATACATAATGTATAAGGAAAGTATTGTGACGGGGACGAAAATTCGAATTTGAGTTTTCGACGGGAGAGCACGTTTCAAGCATCCCTGATCACGAATCAAACATTTTTGAAGTGATGTCTGTGTGTGTGTGTGTGTGTGTGTCAGTGGATCTGTGGAGACGATAACTGACGAACGAATGGACCGATTCGAACAAAATTTGGTACAAAAATCAAAATCCATAAACACTGGAAGCCTATTGTTTTTATACGCAATCGAATGTTCAGAACCCCCCTAAATTTTCAAATGAAATTTTGAAAAAATCGTCAAAAAATCAAAACCACTAATAAAGTTACGCAAATAGACATTTCTTATGTAATTTTTCATTAGAAAAGGATTGGCATAAATTTTAGAATGCTAGCATGAACCGTTCTCGAAATATTGTACATTTAAAAAAAAAATATCAAAAAGTCATATAAAATAAAATAAAAATTTTCCTATTGAGAAACATGTTCACTTTTCATATGTAATATCCTGCGATAAATTGAGTGACATCATTCTCGTGGATCTAGCTCGTTCCATTCATGAGAAAAGATACTTTGAATAATACTTTTGTATTTGAACGCCAATAGTCATTTATTTATATGCTGTAAGAATAATTTATTTCTTAGTGCATAACGCTTGGCGAGATTTTGGCGATGAATTTGGCGGAATGTCGCCAACATGGCGACTGTTTTAAAATGTTGCCAAATTAACGAAAATCTCGCCAAATGGATAAAAATGACGCTAAATCAATGAAAATGACGATTAATTGTCGAAAATTCAATATCTTGGAAAGAATATTAGTATCAACTATAAGAAAAACCTATTTTTTTACTGTAAAAGTAGCAAATTCATTACATTATATAAGGAAAGTCATGTGTTGCCCACATCAGATTTTTTTATTTAGTTATAGTGGTACGCGTAATATTGAAACTCATCAAATCTCATGCATATTGCAAGACGTGCAGTTTACTTAATTGGTCCGCCAGGTCACACTTGTGTTATGAAGATTTCCAAAAAGTGATATTAAATTCGATTTATAATAGTGACTGGCAAAGTTCCATAACTCGAAAATAAGTTTGCTTTTGCGTACAAACAAAACACCAAGAATCACTACCTCAACTCATAAGATATGCTATTTTGCGCAGGAACAAAACACCAAGTGTCACAACTCATATGTCATTTTGTATATACGAATAAAATATCAAGTAGCATAACCCCAGAACTTATAAGATATGTCTTTTTGTGTACGAACAAAACATCAAGTGTTAAAACTCAAAATAGAACTGCCTTTTGTGTACAACAACATATCAATAGCGCGGCAACTTAAAATAGTGATGTTTGTTTTTGTTAGACATGTAAAATAAGATTGATCAAAATTGCAATGTGTAGTGTATCTAACGGCTTCTTGTTGCATATATAAATTGTAGATAATTATTATTAAGGTTGAGGAATTTATAATATAACACATTTTAATCACTTCTTAAAACATTCTCATTTCTGGCTAATTTTTAGTTATCTTTGAAGCAAGAATGCGATATGATGATATCACAACTTTACCAATATTATGACGGTCTATCACACCATAGAATTTAAAAAATCACAACAAATATATCCCATAGTCATAGTTAATCAGTTTCAAATCAAGATTATCAACGACATTCGTAAACCTTATTTTATATTTTAAATATATTACAATACCCTCTATATGACGGTGAAACAGCATTAATACGTATCAAATTATTATTCTTATCACACAATCATTGCTTATTGATTGTCTATTTTCACAATATAAAAAAAATTAAGATATTTCATTAAATCTGTTAAACACAGAATTTTTTGCTATTTTAGGGTGTATTTAAACTGCTTTTAGATATCTGATATATGAATAATAGCTCTGTAGACAAAAAGTTCCACATAGCCTCCTATTCAGAATGCAATCGCCAAGGACTTTGTTCAGAACTGTCGACCTATCAAAATGTGTTTGATCGGTAAAAGACGTGACGTCATTGGTCATTTCGGCGAGTCGAATTGTCTAGTAATAATGCTGGATCTAACCAATCTTGAGATTTGAACGCTTTGGGTATAAAGCAGGCTTATCGATTCAATTGATCTAGAGTTCTGAACATGTCCAAAGTTAGTTAGTTTCCTCAAATACCGATAAAAATCTGTGAGTAATAGCATGTTATTTTTTATAAGTGGCTAATTGCATGTGATTTTCAAAGAGAAACTAAATAAACAACTTAGGAAAGTATGAATCCATGCTTAAAAAACAATATTTTTTGTTGCAAAATTATCTTTTAATCAGTTCCTCTTAGATGTGTACTACACTGGACTCGTATTATGTTAACGTGAATAAAAATATTATCTAACCTAATTTAATTTTTGTGCGACCGATTTTCAACATTGGTTTTGATCGGTTCAAAATGGCTTAAGTCGTGTAACTTTTATATTTTTACGGTCAATTTTGAATATTAAAGAACTAGGCTTTTTTAACACTTTACAACAAAGTTGAAAAGTGTTTATGACTTTGTTCATTCTGTCTGTCTGTCTGTCCGTTAGCACGATAACTGCCGTAAAAATGACTTACTCAAAATGAAATTTTAGTATGTTGTTCAGACGGTCTGTAGGACCTATGGGAATATAAATGAATAATATCAGCCAATTAGTTTTGGATTGAACCGGGGTTGAAAAAATTAAACACATTGAACCCTATGGAACCTAATTTTTCAAACATTTTTTAATATGATTTAAAATTCACAAATTGCTTCGAAAATTTTAGGTAATATTCAAATTGTTCCATAAAATATATAAAAAAAATTCAGCAAAATATATTCAGTAGTTTTTAAATAAAAATAAAAATAATAGTAACACCTCTTATATGAAGCGATCACGTGACTATGATATGAAAAAATCCCGTAACCCACTTCAAAATGAAATATGGCATCCATCTTGTCTCAAAATCGTGATTTTTAAAGTTCTTTTTAATTCAGATTGAGTGTTGTATCCGGCTTAAAACCGCTTTATTTTTACTTAAATTTCGTGCATCTACATACTGAAACAACGCAATTACAACATATTTGAGTTTAAATGAGCATCCAAACTTGATTATTTCTACAACGAAGCCTATTTTTCACTTATGCAAAATGTAAACAGCAAAATATGCAGACTGTGTTGTGTAAGAATTGCTGTATTTCTTTAACACAAAATTATTTAGATCATGGAGTCTGCATAGCTGATATGAATGAAATATTCATTGATTTTACAAAGAGAAGGACGATTTTTTTCGATGAAGTTTTAAGCATAGAGTTTAATTACGTGCAGCTCCATGGTCTTAATTTTTAAATAAAATAAAGTATTATAGTATTGTGATGAATGACATGAATGGGAATATATTTTTGAATGACATGCTGCTTTTATAGAGAGAGCTAGGCCGTGTTATTTTTTCTATGACGTCATTTGAATGAATTTCAGTTGTTTTCGATGAAGTTTTCATATATAATTAATTATTGTAGTATTACGATAATTTTAAAAATATTACCGAAGAATGTATCGCATTTTAGAGATGTTTAAACCAGGCAATTTATATTTCAGTGCCGTCATTTGAATGAAGTTCATTTTTTTCGATGAAGGTTTAAGTTTTCAAATATAATAAATTAATGTAGTATTGTGATAAGTTTTAAAATATTACTTAGGAATGTATTGCCTTTTAGAGATGTTTAAATAAAATTGCATTCAAGTTGGAAAGTGTTTTATAATCAATGCTTTAAGCATGATTGATCTTTCTTGTTCAATCATGATATAATTTTTCCCAATGGATCTTAAATTTATTCTTTAAAGTAATTCTGTCTGACTGCGTTAATAGCAGTCAAAAAACACTTTGAAAAACAAATCTGAACTCGCCGATTGATAGTACCGATAAGCCCATTGACATGAAGCCAATTACAATGTTCCTGAGTACAATTCAACCTGAATATTGTGTTGGATTGAGAATGCAACTGTCAATGGGACAGAAACTAGTGGCGGTATATGAAAATGACCTTCATATAGTTGCATCATGATCATTTTTTGCTGGGATGTACTGTCGTCTATAGCTGCAAATATATCATGATATCTAAACAAAGTCGTTGTGCTGCATATGTTATGCAGGGTCTTGAATGTAAGCACATAAATAGGTCATACTTAATCGATATAGATCTACAGCTTCCTAGAACAGGTCTTCAGTATAATATCTTATTTAAAACTACGTGAGTAGATCAAAAAAAGAAGGTTACAAGCAGCAGCATTTGAAAACTAATTATTGTCAAGGGAATATTTTCCCCCAGACTGGAGACAGATGGCGGTAGTTGTCTTACAACTGTTGTGCGGGTAGGTAGTGTAAGTTCGCAGACGCGTCAGAGCGATTGAAATGGCAAGACTTTTAGAAAAGTGGTCTCGATTGGAGGTGCGAGCCGTGATTCGTTTCTTATGGGCATTGAATATGGGCATGTTGAGTGATGGTGTCATCCTCCTGCATGACAATACCAGGCCCCATACTGCTCGCCAAACTCAAGAATTGCTGCAAAAGTTCAAGTGGGAAGTCTGGAGCCACCCCCCATAAAGCCCAAATTTGGCACCCAGTGACTATTTCCTTTTTTCAGAATTGAAGGAATACTTACTTATCTGGAGCAAGGTTCTCTTTAGACAGTGATGTGAAAACAGCTGCCGAGAACTGGCTCAATGGACAGGGACGTGATTTCTACCAAGCCGGGTTAAACAAGTTGGTCCTGCGTTCAGATAAAAGCCTAAATACATTTGATGATTATGTGGAAAAATGATCTCCATGTATGCCTCTTAATTCCATTTTGTATTTTCTGTCTGCTGTTAATAAATAATTTTTTATTACCCTTGTAACCTTTTTTTGGATCCATCCTCGTAGAAGAAATTACCCGGCGCTGCCCGGGTTTTAAATAAGCGTCGACTAGGTATAAATAATTAAATAAGCACTTGGTGCTTAAATAATATATTTGAACGCAATTTAAAATGGATTCGATCCGAAAATTACACTAATCAAATCGCACGCGCTCTTCGCAAAAACAAGAAATATGAGAATTACAATTGATCGTATATTCAACACACCGATCATGAAACAGTTGATAAGACTGTTCTGTGGAATTCATCGTGCATCCCCCCCCCCCTCTCAGCCCATCCCAAGATATACACTCAACTGCGACGAAATGGGTGGAGTCTGTGAGATTCGTTGAAAAAAAATCAAAGACATGCTTGGAATAAAAAATTATAATTAATCAACGGATGGGTTTATGAGATTGATTTTTTCTGGAGAAGCCTGTGGTAATTTAATCAGCTGCTGAAAAAAATGAACGATGGATAAGTCAATTTTTCTATACCGTAATATACAATTCGGAGAAGTTTAAACGCCCCTAATTTCAATCCTCGGACTGATTAAACCTTCATCATCCTACAAACTATATACATAGATATATACGACTCCCCCCTCCTAAATTCCAACAGTCATCTTTTACGGCAAAAGCTCATTGAGAAAGAATAAAAATTCGTTGGTTTGAGGAATAAAAAGAAGACCGAGAACAAAAAATTCGTTCTATGAAGAGATGGATATATACAGAGAAACGAAAAGACTTGATTACTCGTGTCGCCTCAAATGAGGCTGGGCGCAGGGAGTGACGGACATTTGTGACACCTGCGTCCGGATGGAAGTAAAAATTTCCTTTTCAGACAATTTGAAAGGATCTGAAGGAAGGCATTGAAAATTCCGTCACGAATCTACGGAAATATTGAAGTTGGTGTCCCAATTTAGAAAGTCCTGGAATAATAATAAATTTGGATATAATTTTATGGCAAATGTTCATGTAACGAATTATGCATTCACAAATTTTTCTGCATAACAAACGATTTCCTGATATTTAAAAAAATCTATATTATAAAATTTGATAACATTTTGCTATCCGCTATAGTCCAAAGTCACTTAACTTCTAAGATTAGAGGTGCAGCCCATCCTAATTGTAATCTGAATTACAAGTTAAGGCGACGCATACCTGTTATGTTTCATAATTTAAAAGGGTATGATAGACATTTAATTATACAAGGGATCAGCGAATTTAAAGAAAAGAGAATTGAATGAATCGGCAGTAATATGCAGAATTATATTACATTCAGTGTTGGAAGTCTACAGTTTATAGACTCCATCCAATTTTTACCTGCCTCTATTGAGAAACTAAGCTTTAGTTTGGAATCCAGTTAGTTTCGTATCATAAAAGAACATTTTACAAGTGACCAATTTGATTTGCTGACAAGAAAAGGTGTTTAACCCCTATTCTTATATGGATTGTACTGGTAAGTTTGAAAAAACATATCTACCCTCTAAAGAAGCCTTCTTCGATGATTTAAATCAGGAGATCTCCGATGAAATCCATGCTTCTGCTCAACATGTTTAGCCATCCTTAAAGATAAAGAATATGGAGGAATATCATGACTTGTACATAAAAACTGATATTCTTCTGCTGGCGGATATTTAAAATTTCCGTGATTTGTCATTGAATTATTAAGGAATAGACGCTGCCCATTGTTTAATATTACCATCTCTTGCCTGGAATGCAACCTTAAAGACTAGTGGGGTATCATTAGAATTGATTACAGACCCTGTGTGTGGATATGTACCTATTTATAGAAGAAGGTATAAGAGGTGGTATTAGTGTTATTAGTAAAGATCTCAGTCAAGCTAATAACAAGTATTTGGTACATTACGATTCTACAAAACCTAGCAAGTACATAATGTACCTGGATGCTAATAATCTGTATGGATAGGCCTTAAGCAAAGTATCGGTTTTTAGATGGCTTCATTCTTAAGAAATTCAGAACTTTGTTCCACTTGCTGTAGAAGATCACTCACCTGTGAGGTATATTATCGAGGCCGATATAGACAACCCTCAGGGTTAGCACAGTGAGCACAATGACTATCCTCTAGCACATAAAAGGGTGCATATCATCCCATCTCTGATTTCAAACTATAGACGGAATTTATCTGAAGAAATGAATTTGAAAATATGCAAGGACCAGATCAAATTAATACCTAATTTGAATCATAATAAGGTTAAATATGTTCTACATTATAGAAATTTAAAACAGTTTATGAAACTATAGATAAAACTTGCGAATATCGAGTATTAACTTCAAGCAAGAAGCCTGATTGAAAATCTATGTACAATTTAACACTGAGAAGGTAATGATGGCAAAAAATTTCTTTAAAAAACATCTATTCAAACTTATGAACAATGCAATGTTTGGAAAAACAATGGAGAATTTAAGAAAAAGAATGGTTGTTAAACTAGTACAGATTCAGACAAGATTGAAAAAATTACTTGCATCACCAGCCTTTCACTCTTTCAAAATATTTAATGAAGATCTGGTAGCATTCATATGCATAAGACTAATTTCAAATTAAACAGACCCATCTATGCAGGTTTTTCAGTACTGGACTTGAGCGAAACACTTATGTATGAGTTCCATTATGATTTTATTAGGAAGATGTATGGAAGTCGAATCGAATTGCTTTTCATAGACAAAAATTCACTGTGTTATGAAATTAAAACAGAAGATATTTACAAAGGTTTCGAAAGTTATGAAGATTATTTCGACTTTTCGGATTATCCATGTGATCATCCACTTCATTCCATCAAAAATAGAAAAAATGATTGGAAAAATGAAAGACAAGTTCAGTGGTACTCCTACCCTGGAGTTTGTATGTCTTAGATCAAATATGTATAGTTTAAAAACACCCTTCATGGGAAAAGAAAACTGCTAAAGGTATTAATAGGAATGTTGTAAAAAAATTCATTCATCATGAAGATTACTATAATTGCCTAACAAGGCGAAAATATAATAGAGTTTAACAATTTAAAATTGCAAGAAAAGATCAGCAGATTTATACTGTGAAGGAAATGAAAATGGGGTTATCTCCCTATGATGATAAAAGCTATATTTTAAATGATGCATTCAAGAACTTAGCATATGGTCATTATCAAATTTAAATGACTGAACCCTGCTAAATTTAACTGTGGCGGTATATTGTGTGCACTGGATGGAGGCGAGACCACAATTTAAAAAACAATATTTTTCTAACAACACCTAATTTATTAAAAAGATACAAAGATGGATACGATGTCTGTGAATGAAAAAAAAAACTGGACGGATTAAAAGGGAAATATACGCATTGAATATTGAAGTTATATAAAACGAGAATGAAATGCACTTTTTCATTTCTACTAAAAAGACAACCTAAAAAAATACATATCTGACCACTAATTAAAAACACCCTTCTTTCTCTTATCTGACTGTGCCCACTCATCGTGGGAAAAATCACGTGACGGTAGATGCTCCGCCCCTCCCCATTTGGTGCGCCTATGTTATAACATGAGAAAAAAAATAACATTCAAATAAGCCCATGTTAAAGTACAGCACCAGGTGGTCCAGAAACCCCTACCATTCCCTACTACATAAACAACATGCTGCTGTAGTTAGCTGAGTGTGAAAAATGATCTATTAAATGTCTGCCATTCTTTTCTGATAATTTTAAAAACTTATGTATCTATTTTTATTTCATCCAGACAACGTTGAGTGTATTCTGAGTTCCGCTTGATTTGAATACTCTATTTCTAGAGTGGTCAAGTTCTTCGTTAAGAAGAGCCACATAAAATGTTTTTCATACATTTTTAAATGTTCAAGTGTCTAAGAAAATATTGTTTTTAAAATGTATTTATGAATAATAAAAAATGCAACTATTTAAAAAAAGGACAATAAAATGCAATATATCGGAAACATCATTCATTTGCCCACCCTTGCTTTAGACCAGGGTTGCCCAACCTTTTAGCTTCCCTGAACCACAATTGGAGAAGAAGAGTTGTTTGGGGCCACACGTAAAATACACTAACCCTAACGATAGCTGATGAGCAATAAACGTAGAATATAAGTTAACATATTTAAGTAATTGAAACTCCATTAATTCATGAATTTTTTATTATAAAAGTAAGAGACAAGACAGCAACATAGAATTAGTGAGATGTTTGACATTGTTTTTGAGATACTAATGCTTCGATATTTGGTTCGATGGAAATAGTTGCAATTGTCAGTGAGTTCTGAAGGTGCTCATCAGATATTTTGGTTCTAGTTTTATTCTTCGTGTGCTTCATCTTTGGGAATAGCTGCTCACAAATGTAGGTGCTTCCAAATAGCGATGACATGAATAAGACATGATTGTGAAGTGAGGAATATTTTTCTCTGGGAAGTTATAACTTATAGAAGCCCAGTAAAGAGACATGATCAAATTTTTCTTTAAGTTGAATGTCAGATTGTAGCTTTATGCATTACATTTGAAAATTGGCAGGTAATATACTTATGTCGACTGAAAATGGAGTCCCAAATATAACAAAAGATTGATGATTTTCTTATGAATCTTGATGATGAATCTTATGATGATGAATCTTGAAATCTGTTCTCAAATTCCTGTATCAAATCGAAAAGCAAGGCTGCATATTTTTCGTTCTTCACAAGACCGTGTTTTGACAACGTGTCAAAATGCATAAAATGGTTTGCCTTAATTAGAGATTGCCATAGTTTCAGTTTCATTTCGAAAGCTGTTATAGTTTGAGACATTGTATTGATCAGTTGATTTTCACCTTGAAGAAGCATGTTTAACTCATTTAAATGAGCGTTGAAGTCTACTAAAAATGCCAAATCTGTGAGCCAGATTTCATCATCAAGTTCTAGCACAATTTTTGATTTTGATTCCATAAACGACTTAATTTCATTTAGCAAACCATGAAATCTTTTCAACATTTTACCTCGACTTAACCATCTTACTTCCGAAAAGTAAATGACGTCCCCATAGTCAGTATCCATAAATTTAAGTAATTTCTAGAATTGGCAATGATTCAATCCCTTGACCCTTATGAAATTTACGGCTTTGATGACAATCTTCATGACGCTATCCATCTTTAAAGCTTTTAAGCATAAATTTTCTTGGTGTACTATGCAGTGATATTTTATTATACGTAAATTTTGAGAAGCAATTGCATAGTCTTCTATTAATTTCACAAATTCATCTATTTTATCTATCCTCGCCTGGGCACCATCAGTAGCTATACTAGATATGTTCATCAATGGAAAAGAAAATCGCTTTAACGTATTTTTCACTGCTTCGCATAAATCTCTTGATTTGATTGTGTTTTTAATGGCACTAAAGAAGCCATTTCTTCAGTGATATTATATTCGTCATCAATACCTCTAATAAAAATTGCCAATTGAGCTGTATTAGTATGTTGAGATACAACCATTCAAAGGACTTAATTAAAGAAAATAAAATCAATTGAACGATCATATCTCAACATCTGGTTATATCTATTTCTGGTGCCGGGATCCGTGGCGTGGTCCTGTAATCCAGCTACCTGGAGGTTTGAACTGAGATGATAGCGGGTCGGTTCTGTCCTCAACCCAACCTCAGAGATACGGAAACTTGTTTTCTTCTGTCTCCCTTTTGACCTCCTTGGTTGAGCAGGAGTTTGTTTTATCTGGTATGGCAACATAAGGTTAGGCGGGAATTTGACTCTGATGTGAAAAGTGCTGACTCGTCTCTTCTCTCTAAAATTCTTGCACGTGAAGGTGTTGGTTTTTTGTTGGCAAAGGGGCCTCGGCCCCTTGCTTTGCCATTTATATATATATATATATATATATATATATATATATATATGTACGCGTGGCTTTAAGTACTGTAAAATGAAAATTTAGCATTAAGCTCTGAATTTCTTATATTTATTTTGGTTATTTATTGCATTTGAAGGAAAATTTTTAAGTTTCAAATTGGTAATTTTATTCAATTGTTATGTCTGGTTTTCCATTGAACATATGTGGGTATCTTCCGATTCTATCTTTTTTTAATTACATTTGATGATTCATCCATATCATCAAATTTTTGCTAGGGCTCATTTATAGCTCCGACCCGTTCTCAATATTTCAGTATTTATATTTCTGATTGAAAATCTTGATAGCATCTCCGTTAAGTTTTTTTTTCTTCAGATAATAGAATACATCTCAGCTTTCATTTCATTCTCTCTTGTCAGTATTTAATTGCAAATTTGGTATTATTGTCTTTATTCCTCATAAGACATAATCTTTTGTAATTAGGCACATAATCCATATTCTCTACCTGCAGTTTATTTGAATATGTTGTTTTTATGTAGACTTTTGGATTTCAAAATTTTTAAAAATTCATTTGTTGTTTGAAATTCATTTTACATTGTTGAGTATTTTCATTTTTATAATTCGAATTTGTTAATGATTTATTTATTTTTTCTAATGGTTTATTTTCAGGTTTCTGAGGTTAAAATTTGATTTGTACTAATTTTATTTTTAAATTTATTATAGTTTCAGCAACATTTTGCTCGAGGATTCAAGTGTTGGAATTTTGGCACAGAATATGTTATCAGTCTTAGTTTTCTTTGGATTGATGGAGAATTGAGATAGTCTGTTTTCAACTCATGAGGGGAGCAGTTTCTTTTGTCTTTTCCGCCCTGATCAAGCAGTACAGCCTTAGAAGTGTCTCGGTTTTTCATTGATTTCTGTTGAGGAAGTCTGACATTTGGTAACATTTTCTTAAAATTTCATTTTATTGAGATATTTCATTTATATGTATAATTCATTGATTCATGGAATTTCATTTATTGATAAAATTTCATTTTATTGATAGGATTTTATTTATTTATAATTAATTCATTGATGAATGGGATTCTTTGCATTGATATTTTTCATTTCTTTGATTTCAATTGAGAATTTTATTAGTTTGTTTTGGTAAAACAGTTCAGTTTTAAAAAATTTTAATGAATCGAGTATTTGGAAATTTTAGTTAATTGATAGTAATTGTTTATTTTTATTTTAATTCATTTATTTCTTACTTGAACTTCATTGGAAGATTTTGATTTATTTAAACTTTATATTGAATTTTGAATTTCATTTTTATATTATTAAGGATATATTTTGATTTTGCATTCATCGTTTTGGTTGACTTATGGTCTGATTTTTGTGATTCAAATTTGTTGTTTACTTCTCAGAGACTTAGAATTTCAAATATTTTTTTATATATTCATTGGATTTATTAAGTTCATTTATGAACCTTGTTTTACAAATTGTCCAAATTTTGGATTCTAGTTCATTGAAGTTAAATTTATTGTAGTTCATTGAAGTTAAAATTTTTATGGAATTCATTCTTCATCCTTATTCGAAATTTTATTTGTTTTTGATTGAAAATTAAAAAAAATTTTTAGGATTTTCAGGTGGAAGTTAAATAATATTTTATAGTGATGGCAAATTTTTTTACTTTACTGGTGGTAATTAATTCTTTTAGGCGACAAAATTCAATGAAATTTTTTTTTTGTTTTATATACTTGCAACTGCACTCGTTCAGTTTTTTTTTATATGTACTCGTATCGAAAAAAAAAAAAAAAAAAAAAATCTTTACATACTTATTCATACTTATCTATATACATTATTGATTGTACTCATTTAATTACATTTTTAATATCATACTTGTCTCAGGATAATTTTGATTATATTGTGTGGTCTTTTACATGCACTTGGTAGTAATAGATTCTTAGAAATTAAGTTTTATCTACTGTATTCATCACAGATTGTTTACATGTAATTCACACTCATTTTAAGCCTTTTATTGTTACTCTAATCATTGATTGTGTTTAATATAAAAAAAAAAAAAAAAAAAAAAAAGAATTTTTTATGTATGTTGTATCAGGCATTTGTCAGATTTTGACATTTTTTATGAAATTATCAGAATTATTTACCGCAAGGTTAAATTCTTTTTTTTTTCTCTTTTTTTTTTTAGTGAGGAGTTGTAATGTTGTGACACGTCACAACACCTTTTTATTTTATTATTCAAAATTAACTTTTTTTATATAATTCATTAAATATTTTATTTTACTTAATTTATTATTCCAAATTATTCTATTCAAAATTGCTTTTATTTTATATATTCATTAATAGACCAATTGACTCTTTTACTAAATTAAATTATAACGTGCTGCTATTCATTCATGTTTTTTATTCGTACAGTGTACGCCCTTTTTAAAAATGACTGGATACGCGCACACTGTTTCAATTGGTGAGATCTCGTTTCAGGCGAGATACGGAAACTAGTTTTCTTCTGTCTCACTTTTGACCTCCCTGGTTGAGCAGGAGTTTGTTTTATCTGGTATGGCAACATAAGGTTAGGCGGGAATTTGACTCTGATGTGAAAAGTGCTGACTCGTCTCTTCTCTCTAAAATTCTTGCACGTGAAGGTGTTGGTTTTTTGTTGGCAAAGGGGCCTCGGCCCCTTGCTTTGCCATTTTATATATATATATATATATATATATATATATATATATATATATATATATATATATATATATATATATATATATATATATATATATATATATATATATATGTACGCGTGGCTTTAAGTACTGTAAAATGAAATCATTACGAATTGAAAAAACAACAACATAGATTTGTTTTGTGTTTTTGTTTGTGAATCAAGTTATAGAAATTTCCTGTGGAGTGTATATTTTAAAAAGGTGTAAATGCAGGAGTATGAATTTGTCAAATCAATTTTGTACAAGTACCTCATTGATTACTTTTCATTAAAATTAATTGAGTCAAGTGAAATAAATCTTATTTATTTCCTCAGTTTGACAGCAGCATTTGTCTCTATGGATATCTCTTCATTTATTTGCCAATTACTATGCAATTTTGATCTTACGCATGGATCGTTATGTCTGTTACTATGCATTTATGGTTTTAGAAACCTTTATTGGAATTGTTATGTCGGACATTAATTTGACATAATTATTATGACCATCCTTCACCCGCTTTTGTGGATTATTCTAAAAGAATTGTTCTCAGATATGGAAACGAGTTAACAAGTCATCATGAAGATTGACAATCATCGCCATTTTATTTATGCGTAAGGAAACATAATATACAGCAAAGTGCATATGGGTTTTTCGGTGTGCAAGTCCATTTTACATTTTGGAATTGTGTCCTGCCATTATTTCCACTTGCTTTTCATACTATGTGTTCGAAACTGGACTTTAGCAAAAAAAAGGACTCTAGATGTGGTTATTACCATTGTGAATTTCCATGACTGTGCACATTAGCTTGGTGAAGCATATTTAGCATTGACTATGAGACAATAATAAAAAAATTTATGAAACATTTCATATTATTATTGATGGTTTTAATTAAAGGATCAAATTACAGGTAAGGTAATTTTAAGGCGCTCACATACAAGTATGGTTTAATATTTAATTACACAGCGCATTGCTTTATATTCAAAATTCTATTCCCCACTATACGGTCCCATTACATTAAGAATTAATAATTAATTTCCCTTTTTTAACACTTTACAACAAAGTTGAAAAGTGTTTATGACTTTGTTCATTCTGTCTGTCTGTCTGTCTGTCTGTCTGTCCGTTAGCACGATAACTGCCGTAAAAATGAGTTTATCAAAATGAAATTTTAGTATGTTGTTCAGACGGTCTGTAGGACCTATGGGAATATAAATAAATAATATCACCCAATTAGTTTTTTATTGAACCCGGGTTGAAAAAATGAAATACATTGAACCCTATGGGACCTAATTTTTCAAACATTTTTTAAGTAAATTTAAAATTCACGAATTGCTTCGAAATTTTTAGGAAATATTCACATTATCCCATAGAATATATAAAAAAAAATTCAGTAAAATATGTTAAGTAGTTTTTTAATTAAAAAAATTATTTAATATAGGGAAAAAAACAAATTCATTTAAATTCTGACTTTGGGATATCTTCCAGAAAAAAAAGAGAGAGATATTATATAATAAATATATTTCCATTTGTTTAAACGTTTTGCATATGGGAGTGGCTTCATGTTTTAAAATAAATTTGGTAGATAACAATTTTTCATTTTTTTTAAATTTTATATAACTCTTCATGATAAATTTAATTGATGGCATTTTAAATGCACTTTCCTACGTCCTAGAGAGTTAAAATTTGGTACACAGCTTAAATTTGTTGAACATTTTATTCGACAAAAATTTGATGGATCTTTAAATATAGATCATACATTTTTTTCGAAATGGCCTGAAAATAATCCCCGTTCACTTCTATAAATCATTGGTGTAATATTGTTAAAAATTATCATGTGGACAGCACATGTCTTTCTCTGCAGACTCATATTCGTTCTCTTTATTTATTCAATGATAATTTGAGTTTATCTGCACAACATAAGCATTTTAAATGACATTGAATTTACACGTTAAACTTAAATTTGGTTCTCATTTGATAGCTGGACTTATTGTCAAAGGTGGCGTAGCGAAAACGCGAAAAAACTAGAATATCTCAAGAACGGCTAGTCCTAGAGTAATGGGGTTAGTCTTATTCTTTTTGTTGTCAAAAATCACATATAAAATAGGAATTTAATTGATATAATTGAGCACACGTAGTCTTTTATTTTTATATATAACGATTTTTGCTGGCCATTTCGCAAAAATAGCCCGTTCCTTTTTCCCGAATCGTAGTAGAATAACCTACAAATGATTTATATACAAAATTTTGTTAAATTTGGTATATAAATCACTTGTAGGTTATTGAAATATTATACTCCAAATTTTGTTAAATTTGGTTCATTAGTTTTTAGCTAGAGTGGATAAAGGCAATTTCTGCGGCCATTTCGCAAAGAAGGCAGATTCTTTTATTACGAATCGTTCTATAATCTAATGAACATCAGGATTTCCCACAAAAAACATACCTACCAAATTGTATGAAATTCGGTCCATTAGTTTTTCAATTAGAGTGGATGTAATATCCACACAGACACACAGAAACATACACAGATACACCCTTACACACACAGACGTCTTCCTAAAAGTAGTTTTTTCGTGTTCTAGAAGTCCCAAAACGTGTAGATCCTTTGAAAATTCGAGTTCCGATCTTCGGCACGATTCCAATACTTTGAGTACATACACATACACATATATATTATCTGTGTATTATCTGTGTATCTAAATTCCGTGCCTATGCAATTACAATAGTTGTGATTTTAAATGATCCCTAAACTTTTATTATTTCTTCAAGGAAGCCTAATTTTAACATATGCAGAATGCAAATATCTCAAGCGATTGTAAGATGAATTACATAAGAATTGCTGAATTTTTTTCACATAAAATTATTTAGCTCTGGAGTCTGGAATACAAGTTATATGAATGAAATATTCATTGATTTTGCATAAAGAATCAAATGATTTATATTTCGATACAGTTTTAAATATTTAAGTATAATAAATTACTGTAGTACTGTGATAATGTAAAAGATATTACCACTGAATGAATCACATTTTAGAAATTTTTAAATGAAATTACATTTCAGTTGGAAAGTGTTTCATAATCAATGCTTATGCATGATTGATCTTTCTTGTTATTGTATGTGAGTGTCCGACTCAATCAGGTGTTGATATAATCGTTCAATTGATTTTATTTCTTTAATTAAGTCTCTTGAATGGTTGTATCACAACATCTGGTTTTTTTTTTTTTTTTTTCATATCTAGAATAATAATAATGCAAAAAGAATATCAGTTATGATTTATAAACTGATCATAAATGTGAAACAATAACTGTGATTATGAATACTCTCAAATAAGCATTTGTTTATTGCCTCACTCTCTGATTGAGAGTGAAATGCAATAAGAGCAAAAAAAAGCACTAGCATTAATTTTTTTGTTATAGAAATTGCATGAATAAGAATTTCCAAAAAAAAATTGCCGCTCATTATATTTGAAATTAAAAATCACCATACAAAAATAAAAATCACATGTCTGTAGCAAAATAAATATTTACTACTATTATAATTAAAACATAAATAAATACAATTTAAACACTTCATAATTATTTATACCCATTTTATTTTTTATATTTAATAGTTAATAGTTTAGTATCTTTTTTTTAAAAATCTATTGTTATTGCTGAAAAAAAAAATTTTTTTAGCAAATTTAATGATTTAAGTTTATTCTGCTCAATAGATTCAACAAATAGACCTAAGTGTGAAGTGCATATTCTTCACAAAAAAAAAACAAAAAGAAGGGATACTATTCTCTTCAAAATTGAGCAAATTAAGTTAGAAAAAATTTACACAATTGAATACCAGCTTCAAAAGATAAATTAAAATATACTATTGAATTCTATTCGGATATCCAAGGGATATAAAGTTTATCAAAATAAAATTTTCACTACCAATCCTAACCTTTCCATAAATAAAACAGTTTGATTTTATCCATAAAAAATCAAGGATGACATTAAAAAAAATTTTTTTTTTTTTGAGTTGTTAAGGTATAAAATATATCAATTAAAAACTTACATAATACAATACTGAACACATCATATAAATAAAACTAATCACAAAAAAACAATTATTGGTGCTTAAAATAATAAAATATCAATTGTCAATTTTTGTAAACCCAGAATTATGCACCATTCAAAATAGTTTTAGTTAAAATCAATTCCAATTAAACCAAAAAACAAAAATTTCATTATAATTAATTTTTTGAATTTAATCCAATATATTCACAATTTAAAAATTTCGAATTTGACAGTAAGAAAGCATATCTCTAGCTTAAAACAAAATTATTGACATCAATAAAAATCAACACATGTGTAATTAGATACATATAATATTTTAAAGATATACATTGATCAAAATGAAATTATTAAACACTGTGCGAATGTCAATTATATTAAATTATCATTAATTTTTTTTTATTAATCAAAATTATTTATCAATTCTAAATTTCAAAATACATAATTATCACCGCTAAAAATCACGGCGCCAGAAATAGATATAACCAGATGTTGAGATACAAAAACACAAAACAAATCTATGTTGTTGTTTTTTCAATTCGTAATGATTTCATTTTACAGTACTTAAAGCCATGCGTACACACACATATATATATATATATATATATATATATATATATATATATATATATATATATATAAAATGGCAAAGCAAGGGGCCGAGGCCCCTTTGCCAACAAAAAACCAACACCTTCACGTGCAAGAATTTTAGAGAGAAGAGACGAGTCAGCACTTTTCACATCAGAGTCAAATTCCCGCCTAACCTTATGTTGCCATACCAGATAAAACAAACTCCTGCTCAACCAAGGAGGTCAAAAGTGAGACAGAAGAAAACAAGTTTCCGTATCTCGCCTGAAACGAGATCTCACCAATTGAAACAGTGTGCGCGTATCCAGTCATTTTTAAAAAGGGCGTACACTGTACGAATAAAAAACATGAATGAATAGCAGCACGTTATAATTTAATTTAGTAAAAGAGTCAATTGGTCTATTAATGAATATATAAAATAAAAGCAATTTTCAATAGAATAATTTGGAATAATAAATTAAGTAAAATAAAATATTTAATGAATTATATAAAAAAAGTTAATTTTGAATAATAAAATAAAAAGGTGTTGTGACGTGTCACAACATAGTAGCATTAGTACTTTCATCTATCGCCAAAGCATAAAATTTAAAATTAGCAGCTTTACTTTCCAAACCTTTTTACGATAGATTTTCCTATTTCAACAATTCGCCTGGCTATAGTACGGTGAGACAAACTGATTTTAGAAAAATACCCCTTTATTTTCAGAGCAAATTATATCTGCCACGTTTTCCATACATTGCAAAACTTACCATCGGCATACGGTTTTGATTTTTTTTTTTTACTTTCCCTATATACATAATGTCTAAGGAAAGTATTGTGACGGGGTCGAAAATTCGAATTCGAGTTTTCGACGGGAGAGCACGTTTCAAGCCTCCCTGATCACGAAGCAAACATTTTTGAAGTGATGTCTGTGTGTGTGTGTGAGTGTGTGTGTGAAAGTATGTGTGTGTGTGCGAAAGTATGTGTGTGCGTGCGTGTGTGTGTGTGCGTGTGTGTGTGTGCGTCAGTGAGTCTGTGGAGACGTTAACTGACGAACGAATGGACCGATTCGAACGAAATTTGGCACAAAAATCACAATCCGTAAACACTGGAAGCCTGTTGTTTTTATACGCAATCGAATGTTCAGAACCTCCCGAAAGTTTCGATTGAAATTTTAAAAAGATCGTCAAAAAATCAAAACCGCTAATAAAGTTACGCAAACAGACATTTCTTAAGTAATTTTTCATTAGAAAACGATTGACATAAATTTTAGAACGTTAACATGAACCGTTCTCGAGATATTGCACATTTTTCAAAAAAATTATCAAAATGTCCTATAAAATAAAAAAAGTTCCTATTGAGAAACGTGCTCACTTTTCATATGCAATACCATGCAATAAATTTGGTGGCATCATTCTCGTGGATCTAGCTCGTTCCAGTCATGAAAAAAGATACTTTGAGTAATACATTTGTATTTGAACGCCAATAGTCATTTATCTGCTGTAAGAATAACTTATTTCTTCGTCCATAACGCTTGGCGAGATTTTGGCGACGAGTTTGATGGAATGTCGCCAACTTGGCGACTTTTTCAATGTTGCTAAATTAACGAAAAACTCACCAAATGGATAAAAACGACGCTAAATCAATGAAAATGACGACTCATTGTCGAAAATTTAATATCTTAGAAAGAATATAAATATCGACCATAATAATAATCTATTTTTTTAAACTGTAAAAGTAGTAAATTCATTGCATTATATAAGGAAAGTCATGTGCTGCCCACATCAGATTTTTTTTTTTTTTTTTTTTGCTATCAGATTTACAACCACATAACTACTTTTTACAATAGAATCCATTTGTTGTTTTTACTTTTCAAAAAAACTTTATTAAGATGATAAACTTATTTTCAGTTCCGCTATTTTGTCTTTACGACACATTCCTTGATACGCACTAAATTTCGCAGCATGTTTCTGCGAGTAATGTCTTTCCAAATTGTAGTCTGCACAAATTCCCTACAAATTAAGCAGATTGCTTTAGTATTTGCCTTTACAAAAAAAGTAGTCATCTGTTCACTTTTCGTTGTACAATCTTCCTTCTTTTATAATTTTTTTTTTCGGTTTTCTTTTGAGACGCAGTGGAAGCCATGCTGGAATTTAAACAAGAAAAAATAGATTGAAAATTATAATCAAATAAAAATACTTACATGTCTTTGCATGTCTTCTAAATAACCAAAAATGTCCGTCATTTACAAAGGTAGGTAAGAAGAAATATTATCAATAACCATTGAGTTTTACTGGCCAATTCGCCACAAACACACGTAGCGTCAGCACCTTTCTTCGGTGTGAACTCGACTGTTTACAATTGCACATTGAAAGCCATGAGCCAATGGCCCTACCGTGCTGAAAACACCGGTTCTCGTTAGATCCCCGAGGACAAGCAGCATCGGGCGCGGTTAGTACTTGGGTGGGTGACCACCTGGGAACACCGCGGGCTGTTGGCACATTTAGGGCGCGGTAGCCCGGTGGTTTGCGCGCTGGATTTGATCGCTGCCACAACTGCCGCCGTGTTCATGCGGAGTACGATCACGTTAAACATGTGGGTCCGTAAGTCCTTCCGGATGGTTGGTGGTAGAGGAAGGAAGGTACGGTCCCTGTGGATGCCTCCCCCACTGGGTTCCGGTCTAAATTGGGTGGGTGGCACTTCCCGGCCGACTTTACACCTTTCTGGTAGGTCGGACGGTTTGGGTCTCAACAACAACATTGAAAGCCATACCAGCGTACTCATAGCGCAAATAGAGAGACATCTATTGCGTGGTAAAAGTAGGAAGCAAAAGCGCTAGCGCACCATTTATTATGTCGAAAAGCAACTACTCGCATGGGCGGCAATTTTGAACGAATGCAATTATTTGAGAATGATTTTATCAATCTCTCATTGCTAAAGAACGTGTTAAATTCAAAAATACACCGCTTACAAATTAATAGCACGTTAAAATTGCATTTTGTAGTATTCTTAATGGTATTTTTAGTCGCAATCTCATAAGGTTTGTAAGTTTGTGATTTTTTGTTGAGCCGCATTCATAGCCATACTGGGCCGCGGGTTGGACACACCTGCTTTAGACCATATTCAATGATGCAATGGTCCTGTCTGAATTATTGTACATTCGCTAAATGTAGCAAAAATATGCACTGCTTCAGCAACCCACACCCCCATTCTATCATAAATCTTCTTTAGCAAATAGTAGTATACTGGAATAGAGGTTGGTACAGAGTATCAAACATTCTTTCATGGGTACGCCCTAAATGTTTAAAGAATTCACTAACTTGCATACGACTCATTTTTACCATCAACATGAAACAAAAAATATTACATAGAAAACTATACTAGCCAGGAGAAAAAAAATAATTCTAATGTCTGAAGCGAGCGAATTCTATTCCTTCAAGAAAATTAACAGGCAGAATTTTGCATTCTTCTTCTCCTTCTCTTTCCTTTCCTACCTTCGCAATCAAGCTTCTTCCTACACCGATACGATTTTTTTATTTTACTAAGCGCCGACAGTCATCTTTTTCGAGGGAAAAAATTACAGGGAAAAACAAAAAATGGGGTGGTTGGAGACGAAAAAAGAATGTAAGCGAAAAAATCGTTCCACGGAGTGGGCAATATACAGAGAACCGAAGAGAAAACGGACGTGATTACTCGGCTGCCTCAAATGGGGCTGGGGCGCAGGGAGTGATGGACAACATTTGTGACACCTGCGCCTGAACCGAAGTAAAAACGCCCTCCTCGGACGATTTGAATGGGTCTCAAGGGCGGTATTGAAAATTGCGTCACGGAATCTAAGGAATCGGTGAAGTTGGCGCCCTAAGTATAGAGGGCACGGGTTGTCCTTCAATCTGGAAGGAAAATATCCTGTTGTGATTGAGATTTGAAGAAGGTTTAGAAGGGGTATTTCAGTGGTACATCTTGCACAGTTGAATTGTGTATTACTTTATCTACCATTCATGGTAATGTATGTAATAAGGAAATATTGGAATAAAGTCTAAAATTGCAATTCGAGTTATCGATGGATTTATACGTTTTGAGCACTCTATAATACAAAATACTGTTCTGTGCGCGGTATCTGTGTTCGTGCGGACGCAATGTATGTTAACACTCTAACTTGAGAACTATCCGACTGAAGTTCATCCAATTCAGTAGTTAAGTCACTTATTCAATACTCTTGTGATCATTTCCAAAATAGAACGGGTATTTTTTTTATAGAAATGGTCAGCAGAAATCGGCAAAATCTTAAATAAAATCCTAAATATTCTTTATTAAATAAATACTTGTTTTATACGCAATATTTGACGGCATGGGAAACGGAAGTAATCGAGTCCAACATCAGATTTTCAAAATTTTTAAAATGACTCTTCAATTCTTTTTTATGTGGCGAACTTTGTGCCAATGCCCAATCTGTTCCACACATATTTTTCTTTCATAATCCATCCCTGCCCCGCAGAATAAACATGAATAGAAAAGTCAATAAATTATTACTCCGGTGATCAACGGGTGAAATGCGTGCACTCAATATATTTGAATTTGGGACACTTTCTTCAATAGGATGACGACATGCGAGCGAAGCTGGCTGGACAAAAATGTCGTAATAAATCACAAAAACGTTTTCTTTTATGTTCCATTTTGATTCTTCACCGATTTCGTACGTTCCATTCCGATGACAACTTACGACTGGTGAAATGTTGGTAATTATCGTGGTTACAAAGCCCATAAAATTTCCTTAGAACAATTTCAAAAATAAGTTTACACTGTAAACATCCCTTAAAGAGAGATCTAAATAAATCAACTTATATTTCGCCCTGAGAGTCGCCAGAAAAAAATTACTGGGGAAGGGAGGGGATAACAAAATATTTTGTTTCTTCTTTGTCATACCATTTTTTAAATTCTATGGGTTCGGTGGATATCTGGGGGGAGGTTTTGACCCTTAATCCCCCCCCCCCCCTTAGCGACGCCATTGCGGCCTGTGTTACTTTAAAATACAGTGATTTTAAGATAAAATATAAACATCATTCGTTTTCCACATCATCGACGTATAGGGAAAAAGGGGAATGATAACACCTTTTCTCTTCATTGGCCGAAAAATTACACTAAATCGCCATTACAGGCCACTCAACTAGCAGCTCATACCCTAGGGTGAGTCGGTGACCTGGATCTTCCACTAAATCGCCATTGGATCTATATTGGAAAATGAAAGCCAGCACTATAAATCCCCATTCGGCCATACCTATTACGTAACCTGCACATCGCTAGAGGGCGTAGCGACTAGCTGTGTCCATGACGCAAACACTAGAGGCTGAGGAGACTGAATTGCAAATCGTTGCCATGTAAGACGAGCCTTCCGTCACTCTACAAAATTATGAAAATAAAAGTTTGCTAAGTTTTGAGCTTTCAGAGTATTTACAGTTCACTCAGAGATTGGTCTACAGGATCGTCTAGAGTTCATAGGTATCATACAATACCCCTACCCTCTTTTCAGACATCCTGGCTACGCTTGTATATTACGTATTGTAAGACTTTCTCATACATTCATATTTCATATTGTTGTCTAGCTGTAATAGTATCAGACAACAAAAATAATAGCCTTCCAATCCCTCCAAATTCTATGGGTTCGGTGGATATCTGGGGGAGGTTATGACTCTTAAGCCCCCCCCCCCCTTAGCGACGCCATTGTTCCCCTTAGCGCCGCGATTGTTTATTATTGCCCCTTAGCGACGCCATTGTTTATTATTAATATTACTGTTATTATTATTATTATTATTGTAAATATTAAAAACATTAAGTCCGTAACTGGTCTGTTCACAGATCAATTGAATGCTGATTCGAGTTCATACGTCCTATACTTTAGTGCTATTTGCATTCATAGTATAGCGAAACACAACGGAGCATTGTTTATTATTAATATTACTGTTATTATTGTTATTATTAATATTATTGTTATTATTATTATTATTATTATTATTATTATTGTAAATATTAAAATAAATTCCAAGTCCGTAACTGATCTGTTCACAGATCAATTGAATGCTGATTCGAGTTCATACGTCCTATACTTTAGTGTTATTTACATTCATAGTATAGCGAAACACAACGGAGCATTGTTTATTATTAATATTATTGTTATTATTGTTATTATTAATATTATCGTTATTTTTATTATTATTATTATTGTAAATATTAAAATAAATTCCAAGTCCGTAACTGATTTGTTCACAGATCAATTGAATGCTGATTCGTGTTCATACGTCCTATACTTTAGTGTTATTTACATTCATAGTATAGCGAAACACAACGGAGCATTGTTTATTATTAATATTATTGTTATTATTGTTATTATTAATATTATTGTTATTTTTATTATTATTATTATTGTAAATATTAAAATAAATTCCAAGTCCGTAACTGATCTGTTCACAGATCAACTGAATGCTGATTCGTGTTCATACGTCCTATACTTTAGTGTTATTTACATTCATAGTATAGCGAAACACAACGGAGTATTGCATGTCACAGTGTAGCATAGCATATAATATAATAAATAGCGTTATACCATAGCTTACAGAAACACACATATTTTTTCCTAGATATATTACAACCATTTTATCCATAATTATCATTGTTACTGACAGGTATTAATGCTGGGGAAAATTCAAATTTAGAACAATAAGCGTGCTAATGATGCGAATTACAAAAATTTACATTTAGTTTCTCACATAATGTATACGCATAAAATTTCCCATTGATGCGTGAATTTCTTCCTCAGTTAGCACGTCCAAATTTCAAACATAAATACATACACATATACAAATGTACCCACGCAGACGCACATAAAGTGTTCGAACTTTACTCAGGATGTGTTAAAATGGCTTTTTTCATGAACATCTGAAATTAGAAAAATTTTGAGAAAACGATACATACTTTATACAATAGTATAAAAAAATAATAATCTGATATGATGCAGCAAAATATATTCGCTTCATACTATCAACAATTTAATTTTTTACTTCCGAGATAGCCCACTGGTTATGGCAACAGGATTACATGAGGAATACCCGAGGATGATCCCCACGATCGCACCAAAATATCCCAGTGTCCTTGGAGTATGGACACGTTCAATCAGTAGATCCGAAAGTAGATATCCTAAATAACTGAATAGGATATCTACGGATCTAAAGTCTTTCCGAGAGGTGATGAGCAGGGAAGGGAGGGTACACCCCCGTGTTTATTATATGTATTGTATTTAGTATGTGTATTTTTGATTATTTTGAAATTTAATAAGCAATTTTTTTCCTAGGTATAAAACAGGGTATAAAATATATGAGGACAAAAATTAAAATAAATAAAATAAAAAGAATATGTTGGAATATTCTTTTTTAATTGATATATAATTTGCATATCACTAATATTTTTTTCTGCAAAATTAAGAGTTTAAATAAATGTTATTTATTCAATACAAGCGTTTTGTCATTGAAATACATATAATGCAGTGGGGCTTATTTTACCTAAGAGCTACCTGAATTATTATCTCAAGCCATTTCGACGTTTTCCCAACATGAAGTTTTAATTCCTCCCATCATGGACGTAGGAACTGAGGGGGGAATACTCTGCCCCAAAGTTTTAAGCAGAGGAGACGAGGAGGTCTTCCTCGAATTTTTAATTACAAAACAACGTTTATAATTATATAAAAAAAAAATCTGATGTGGTCAACACATGACTTAAAAAACCTGATGTGGTCAACACATAACTTTCCTTATATAATGCAATGAATTTACTACTTTTACAGTTTAAAAAAATGTTATTCATATAGTAGATACTTATATTCTTTCAAAAATATTGAATTTTCTTGAATCAGTTGTCATTTTCATTGATTTAGCGTCATTTTTATCCATTTGGCGAGATTTTCGTTAATTTGGCAACATTTAAAAATGTCGCCAAGTTGGCGACATTCAGCTAAATGTGTCGCCAAAATCTCGCTAAGAATTATGGACGGAGAAATAAGTTATTCTTACAGCGGATAAATGACTATTGGTGTTCAAATACAAAAGTATTACTCAAAGTATCTTTTCTCGTGAATGTAACAAGTTAGATCCACGAGAATGATGTCACCCAATTTATCGCATGATATTACATAAGAAAAGTGAACATGTTTCTTAACAGTTAATATATTTTTATAATTCATGGGGCTTTTTGATAAATTTATTTGAAAAATGTGCAATATCTCGCGAACGGTTCATGCTAACGTTCTAAAATTTATGTCAATCGTTTTCTAAGGAAAAATTACATGAGAAATGTCTATTTGCGTAATTTTATTAAAGGTTTCGATTTTTGATGATTTTTTCAAAATTTCACTCGAAAATTTAGGAGGGTTCTGAACATTCGATTGTGTTTTAAAACAATTGGCTTCCAGTATTCATGGATTGTGATTTTTGCACCAAATTTCATTCGAATCGCTCCATTCGTTCGTGAGATATCGTCTCCACAGACTCACTGACACACACACGCACGCACGCACACACACACACACACACACACACACACACACACACACATACTTTTACACATAAACACACAGACATCACTTCAAAAATGTTTGATTCGTGATTAGAGATGCTTGAAACGTGCTCGCTCTCCCATCGAAAACTCGAATTCGAAATTTCGACCTCTTCACAATACTTTCCTTATACATTATGTATATAAGGAAAGTAATAAGAAAGATCAATCATGTTTAAAGCATTAATTATGAAACGCTTTCCAACTTCAATGCAATTTTATTTAAACATATCTAAAATGCAATACATTCCTCGGTAATATTTTAAAACTTATCACAATACTACATTAATTTATTATATTTGAAAACTTAAACCTTCATCGAAAAAAATGAACTTCATTCAAATGACGGCATTGAAATATAAATTTCCTGATTTAAACATCTCTAAAATATGATACATTCCTCGGTAATAATTTTAGAATTATCATAATACTACGATAATTTATTATATTTGAAAATTTCATCGAAAACAACTGAAATTCATTCAAATGACATCATAGAAAAAATAACACGCCTGGCTCTCTCTCTATAAAAGCAGCATTTTATTCATAAATAATTTCCCATTCATGTCATTCATCACAATACTATAATATAATTTATTTTAATTAAAAATTATGACCATGAAGCGACAAGTAATTAAACTCTATGCGTAAAACTTCATCGAAAAAAATCGTCCTTCTCTTTGTAAAATCAATGAATATTTCATTCATATCAGCTATACAGACTCCATGAACTAAATGATTTTGTGTTAAAGAAATACAGCAATTCTAATACAACTCATTCTACATATTTTGCTGTTTACATTTCATATAGGTGAAAATAGGCTTCGTTGTAGAAATAATCAAATTTGGATGAGCATTTAAACTCAAATATATTGTAATTGCTTTGTTTCAGTATGTAGATGCACAGAATTTAAGCAAAAATAAAGTAGTTTTAGGACGGATACAACACTCAATAAGAATTAAAAAGAACTTTAAAAATCACGATTTTGAGACAAGATGGATGCCATATATCATTTGAAAGTGGATCACGTGATCTCTTCATATCATGGTCACGTGATCGCTTCATATAAGAGGTGTTATTACTATTTTAATTTTTATTTAAAAAACTACTGAATATATTTCGCTGAATTTTTTTTTATATATTTTATGAAATAATTTGAATATTACCTAAAATTGTCGGAGCAATTTGTGAATTTTAAATCCGCTTAAAAAATGTTTGAAAAATTAAGTCCCATAGGGCTCAATGTATTTCATTTTTTCAACCTGGGTTCAATCCAAAACTAATTGGGTGATATTATTCATTTATATTCCCATAGGTCCTACAGACTGTCTGAACAACATACTAAAATTTCATTTTGATTAAGTCATTTTTACGGCAGTTATCGTGCTAACGGACAGACAGAATGGAAAAAGTCATAAACACTTTTCAACTTTGTTGTAAAGTGTTAACAAGAAAGATCAATCATGCTTAAAGCATTGATTATGAAACACTTTCCAACTTCAATGCAATTTTATTTAAAAAAGTCGAAAATGCAATATATTCCTCGGTAATATTTTAAAACTTATCACAATACTACATTGATTTATTATATTTGAAACCTTAAACCTTCATCGAAAAAAATTAACTTCATTCAAATGACGGCATTCAAGTATAAATTGCCTGGTTTAAACATCTCTAAAATGTAATACATTCCTTGGTAATAATTTTAGAATTATCATAATACTACGATAATTTATTATATTTGAAAACTTCATCGAAAACAACTGAAATTCATTCAAATGACGTCATAAAAAAATAACACGCCTGGCTCTCTCTATAAAAGCAACATTTCATTCATAAATAATTCCCCCATTCATGTCTTTCATCACAATACTATAATAATTTATTTTATTTGAAAATTAAGACCATTGAGCTACAAGTAAGTAAGCTCTATTCGTTAAACTTCATCGAAAAATATCGTCCTTCTCTTTCTAAAATCAATGAATATTTCATTCATATCAGCTAAGCAGACTCCATGGACTATTTGATTTTGTGTTAAAGAATTACAGCGATTCTAATACAACTCATTCTACATATTTTGTTGTTTACATTTTACATAGGTGAAAAATAGGCTTAATAGTAGAAATAATCAAATTTAGATGAGCATTTAAACTGGAATATATTGTCATTGCGTTGTTTCCGTATGTAGATGCACAGAATTTAGGCAAAAATAAAGTAGTTTTAGGACGGATACAACACTCAATATGAATTAAAAAGAACTTTAAAAATCACGATTTTGACACAAGATGGATGCCATATATCATTTTGAAGTGGGTCATGTGATCGTTTCATATCATGGACACGTGATCGCTTCATATAAGAGGTGTTATTATTATTTTAATTTTTATTTAAAAAACTACTGAATATATTTCGCTGAATTTTTTTTTATATATTTTACGAAACCATTTGAATATTGCCCAAAATTTTCGAAGCAATTTGTGAATTTTAAATCCGCTTAAAAAATACTTGAAAAATTAGGTCCCATAGGGCTCAATGTATTCCATTTTTTCAACCCGGGTTCAATCCAAAACTAATTGGGTGATATTATTCATTTATATTCCCATAGGTCCTATAGACCGTCTGAACAACATACTAAAATTTCATTTTGATTAAGTCATTTTCACGGCAGTTATCGTGCTAACGGACAGACAGACAGACAGACAGACAGACAGAATGAACAAAGTCATAAACACTTTTCAACTTTGTTGTAAAGTGTTAAAAATGGATACCAGACCTATTGGCAATACTTATCGCCATTTAAATACTAAATCACAAATATGGACAATATTTCAGACTCTCCGTAGTTATAATAAATAAGTTAATATACTACTTGTAAAGCGCCATGCTGCTATTTACATGTGTATAATCATATAAATACCCAAATAGGATAAGTAACTATATACTCGTAATTATGCTAGTAAAGTATCTGAAGATACGGCCGGGGGGAGTTGCGACCCCCATCTCTCCGGTTAAAGCTTTTTTCCGCCATGGCAAACACTCCCGGTAGCCGAATTTCCCTCCTCCATTTTCTTCATGACGCTTTCGATACCGCAGAAACAAATTACATACACACATATACATTTTCTACCGATTTAAAAACTTGTAAATCCATAAAACAATTCAACCATACTCCTAAAACAATCCATGCAACAATATAAAATCCACATCAACTAATCTAAAATACTAATGTATGAAATCACTTCACTGGTGGTTATTTAATACTCTAAAATCAACCAGAACAACAAATTTAAAATACTAATGTTTGAAATTACTTCACTAGTGGTTATTTATAATACACTAAAATCAATATATTCAAAACTAATATTTGAAATTCCAGACAAAGTGGTTACTTTTAAAAAAATCTGATGTGGGCAGCACATGACTTTCCTTATATAATGCAATGAATTTACTACTTTAACAGTAAAAAAATAGATTATTTTTATAGTAGTTATTTATATTCTTTCCAAGATATTAAATTTTTGTCAATGAGTCGTCCTTTTTCATGTCGTCATCATCAATGAGTCGTCATTGATTTACTGTCATTTTTATCCATTCGGCCAGTTTTTCTTTAATTTAGCAACATTTAAAAAGTCGCCAAGTTGGCGACATTCCACCAAATTCATCGCCAAAATCTCGCCAAGCGTTATGGACGAAGAAATAAGTTATTCTTACAGCAGATAAATGACTATTGGCATTCAAATACAAAAGTATTACTCAAAGCATCTTTTTTCATGAATGGAACGTGCTAGATCCACGAGAATGATGTCACCAAATTTATCGCATGATATTACATATGAAAAGTGAACATGTTTCTCAACAGTTAGTATATATTTTTTTTAATTTATGGGATTTTTTTATAAATTTATTTGAAAAATGTGAAATATCTTGAGAAAGGTTCATGTTAGCGTTCTGAAGTTTATATGTCAATCGTTTTCTAAGGAAAAATTACATAAGAAATGTCTATTTGCGTAACTTTATTAAAGGTTTTGATTTTTTTTTATGATTTTCTCAAAATTTCACTCGAGAGTTTAGGGGGTTTCTGAACATTCGATTGCGTTTACAAACAATAGGCTTCCAGGATTCACAAATTGTGATTTTTGTAGCAAATTTCATTCGAATCGCTCCATTCGTTCGTGAGATATCGTCTCCACAGTCTCACTGACACACACCCACGCGCGCACACCCACACACACACACACACACACACACACACTTTCACACATACACACACAGACATCACATCAAAAATGTTTGATTCGTGATTAGGGATGCTTGAAACGTGCTCGCTCTCCCGTCGAAAACTCGAATTCGAATTTTCGACCCCGTCACAATACTTTCCTTATACATTATGTATATAAGGAAAGTAAAAATGGGTACCAGACCTATTGACAATACTTATCGCCATTTAACTACTAAATCACAAATATACACAATATTTCAGACTCTCCGTAGTACACTTTCCAATGGACCATCCCGATACTCATTGATGCTAAACTGCTTTCTCGTATAATGTTTCCTGTATTTGCACCTTGAAGTAAATAATAAATGCTCGCCCCATTATCTAGAAAACTTCTATGATCACGTTAATACAATTTACGTTTCGTCTAAAACGTGTTGAAAAACGTATCATAATAACATGACTACCTAGTATAGCGCTGGCTATGAAATACCTGTGTGTAGCCATATAGAGCCACCAGATTTAAAATCCATAATTTCGCTCTACCCGTATCGCACTCTGCATATTACAATTCCGCTGTTAAGCGGTATTTAAATAGTCGTATGTTGTATTTACTCCAAAAAAATCTCTTTTTAGTTATGGTCACAGTTAAACCATTATAATTGGATACTAAAAAAATATGGTTGATAACCCTCTTTGATTGCCTCTTTCAGAAAACAGAATTCAGACGCCTCTTCTAGAATCTGATTTTAAATCAGATGACACGCCACAAGATGTTGAATTCTACCATTAACTATAGATACATTTGTGATCGCCGCTTTCTGAAAGAGGCAATCAAGAGGGTTATCCACCAGAATTTTTGATTAGTTTCCAATTATAATGGTTTAACTGTGACCATAACTAAAACTCTGATGTGGGCAGCACATGAGTTTCTTTATATAATGCAATGAATTTATTATTTTTACTGTTAAAAAAAATGTAATTCTTATAGTAGATACTTATATTCTTTCCAAGATATTGAAATTTCTTCAATTAGTTGTCATTTTCATTGATTTAGCGTCATTTTTATCCATTTGGCGAGGTTTTCGTTAACTTGGCAACATTTTAAAATGTCGCCAAGTTGGCGACGTTCCGCTAAATTCGTCGCCAAAATCTCGCCAAGCGTTATGGATGGAGAAATAAGTTATTCTTCAGCGGATAAATGACTATTGGCATTCAAATACAAAAGTATTACTCAAAGTATATTTTCTCGTGAATGGAACGAGATAGATCCACGAGAATGATGTCACCAAATTTATTGCATGATATTACATATGAAAAGTGAACCCGTTACTCAACAGTTAATATTTTTTTTTTAATTTATGGGATTTTTTGATAAATTTATTTGAAAAATGTGCAATATCCCAGGAACGGTTTATGCTAGCATTCTAAAGTTTATGTTAATCTTTTTCTAAGGAAAAATTACATAAGAAATGTCTATTTGCGTAACTATATTAAAGGTTTTGCTTTTTTGATGATTTTTTCAAAATTTCACTCGAAAATGTATGGGGGTTCTGAACATTCGATTATGTTTTAAAATAATAAGCTTCTAGTATTCACGAATTGTAATTTTTGTACCAAATTTCATTCAAATCGCTGCATTCGTTCGTGAGATATCGTCTCCACAGATTCACACACACACATACACACACACACACTTTCACGCACACACACACACTTTCACACACACACACTTTCACACACAGACATCACTTCAAAAATGTTCGATTCGGGATCAGGGATGCTTGAAACGTGCTCGCCCGTCGAAAACTCGATTTCGAATTTTCGACCCCGTCACAATACTTTCCTTATACATTATGTATATAAGGAAAGTAAAAAGACATTTTTTTGAGTAAATACAACATACGATTACTCATATACCGCTTAGCAGCGGTATTGTAATATGCAGAGTGCGGCACGGGTATAGCGAAATTATGGATTTTATATCTGGTAGCTCTATATGGCTACACACAGGTATTTCATAGCCAGCGCTATATTAGGTAGTCATGTTATTATGATACGTTTTTTAACACGTTTCAGACGAAACGTAAATTGTATTAACGTGATCATAGGAGTTTTCTGGATAATCAAACGAGCATTTATTATTTACTTCAAGGCGCAAGTACAGGAAACATTATACGAGAAAGCAGATTAACATCAATGAGTATCGGGATGGTCCATTGGAAAGAGTTATACGGAGAGTCTGAAATATTGTGTATATTTGTAATTTAGTATTTAAAAGGCGATAAATATTGCCAATAGGTCTGGTATCCATTTTTTAAAAGTGACCACTTTGTCTGGGATTTCAAACATTAGTTTTGAATATATTGATTTTAATGTATTAAATAACCACTACTGAAGTAATTTCAAACATTAGTATTTTAAATTTGTTGTGCTGGTTGATTTTAGAGTATTAAATAACCACCAGTGAAGTGATTTCATACATTAGTATTTTAGATTAGTTGATGTGGATTTTATATTATGTTTCATGGATTGCTTTAGGAGTATGGTTGAACTGTTTTATGGATTTACAAGTTTTTAAATCGGTAGAAAATGTATCTGTTTGTATATAATTTGTTTTTGTGGTATTGAAAGCATCATGAAGAAAATGGAATAGGGAAATTCGGCTACCGGGAGCGTTTGCCATGGCGGAAAAAAAGCTTTAACACCGGAGAGATGGGGGTCGCAACTCCCCCCGGCCGTATCTTCAGTTACTTTACTAGCATAATTACGAGTATATAGTTTCTTGTCCTATTTGGGTATATATATATATATATATATATATATATATATATATACAAATAAAAATACTAAAAATGACTTAAAAAGCCAAACTCCCTTCCAAAAAATTTAAAAGAACAATTTATATACAACGGTAAAGCGCCATGCTGCTTTATACAAATGTATATCCAAATAATCTCCCAAAATGTGGGATTTCTGATGTGGGATTTCCCCCCCCCCTCGCCTTTTCAGATCTGTGCATAGTTTTAAGTGTTGTTTAAAGTAATTTAAGGGTTTTTATATTAATGACTTGGTTTTTAAAGTGTTTTTACGTTTATTAAGGTAATGGTGAGTGTCTTGTTGGATGTGGTTTGAAGGTTTCGGCTACCGGGAGCGTTTCGCCATGGCAGTAAACGCTTTAACCGGAGAGTTGGGGGTCGCTACTCCCCCCGGCCGTAACTACATATATATATATATATATATATATATATATATATATATATATATATATATATATATATACAGGGTGATTCAAAAGTTCGGAGCAAAAGTAAAACGTATAAAAAATATCTATGGGTCGGAGAGACATGCGGTTTGCTGATTAATATTCACCGTGGTGGGGGATTTTGTATGGCATGAAACAAAAACAGTTCAAAGTCTCGACATTAGGGGAGCGCCGCTGCGAAGAAAACAATGCGAGGTAATAATTGTGGCATGAGATATTTTATTTCAGCATGATTTACCGCTGCAAGTGCTCAATGTGTCCACCACCACATTCCAGTACTGAGTGCAGTCGCGGTATTACGGCTGATACAGCATGAAACAGCGTATTAATGGGAATGGCTGCTACCTCCTGCTTTAAGGCGTCTTTCAATGCTGGTAAGGACTGCGGCTTTCCTGTATAGACCGTGATTTTAGGTATCCCCACAACGAGAAATCACAGGGTGTGAGACCTGGGGATCTCACAGGCCAGTCATGTGTACTATCACCTCCATGCATAAGTCACCTTCATGGCTTTATCTGCCGCATCTGCCCGAGTGTCGAGAGTTTAAATTAATTTTTTTTCATGCCACACAAAATCCCCGACCACGGTGAATATTAATCTGCAAACCGCATGTCTCTCCGTCCCATAGGTATTTTTTTATAGCGTTTTACTTTTGCTCCAAACTTTTGAATCACCCTGTATATATAAATATATATATATATATATATATATATATATAAATTGAAATTTTTAATCGAAAACTATGCATAACGGTAATATCGAAAACTATGGTATATGAAAAAACGGTATATCGAAAACTATGCATAACGTTTTATTTACGGTAAGTAAATTAAAAAAACATCTCTAGCATATCTGTTACAAATAAATAACTATAGCCCAAGACTAAGGATAAAAATAGAAGGTAATTTATCACAGTAATGGAAAGGGGGTGAAGGGATAAATTAAAAATTATGATTAAAAAGGTATATATAAATATGTATAAAATAAAAAAGCAAACACGGCAAAAGTGAGAAAAGGCAATAATAAATAGCTCAAGAGATCAAGACATAGAGAACAATCAACTAAAACTATATATATATATACAAGGTGTTGCCTTGAAGTGGCGACAAACTCAGAGGGGTGATATTAGACATCAAGAGGAACAAAAATTGCCATAGGAAATGGTATCGCAAACCACGTTCAGTCGGCGAAAATCGCAAAAATAGACGTCGTTCCCACACCACTGTCCCCTCGAAAGTTCAACACAAGTCCAGTGTTAACATCTGGGTAGGGATCCGCGGAAATAATCTGTTGGGACCGTACCTTCTGCCCAAAAGCCTCAATGGCGCAATGTACCTCCTCTTCCTGCAACACGTTCTCCCGAATTTGCTACAGGGTATACACCCTGAGTATACAAAAATTATGAAATGCAAAATTGAAAAATTATGCATGAACCACATGTTCGGACGAATATATATATATATATATATATATATATATATATATATATATATATATATATATGTATATATATATATATATATATATATATATATATATATATATATTTCTTCCTTGATTCGCTGAAGTAGAAAATCGTTTTATACATAGTCTTCTGAACTGCCCAAGAAAAATTTGTGACGTTAACAATTCGATTAAACCGCAAACGGAAACACAAACTACCTTTCTACACCATTTGATATATATCATACAAAAAGCACGCCCTCAACTTCGAAAAGAACTACAAGATTTTTTTTTTTTCTCTTTCAAAAATTCCCCCCATTGAGAGTGCAAGCGAACTTATTTGCGAATAAACTAAGGAGACGACAGAGAATATCTCCATCCTTCTACTCCCAGTCCTATAGCATTAGTTTTCCCTCCCTCTCTGCTTTATCTTTCCTAGAGAGAATCTTTCCTCGTCCCCAGTACCCCAGTCCACTTTTTGAGTGAAGATGGTGAAGGGGTTGAATGGAGGGGAGAAAAAGAGAAGAGCGAGAGGGGATCGTTTGGAGGAAAGGGCATATAAGGGATGAGGGAGAGAATAATGGAATGGAATGGAACAGAAACGTGATGACTCGGCACCCCCCCCCACCTCCCGCGCCTCTTTCAAACTGGGTGTGATGGAGGGTGTTATGACGGACAAAACGTCATTATCTTACGGCATAGAAGGATGCGGTGAAGTACACCGTTGATGACGGAGAAGGTAGTTCTACAACTATAAGTAGGGTTGCCATAATTTTTTAGAATGAAGTCCAGACACTGCCGGCTTATCTGCAAGAATTGGAAAAAAAAATCCATAAATATATCAATCGACGCATTTATTTTTATTTAAAAAAAAAAGCACATTGCTCCCATTCTAATAAAAATCGGCGGTGGCGCCAGTCCGTTGGAGCCGAAATTGTTTTGCGTGAAAAACATTTTGTAAAGTAAGACTCAAATAAAGTTCAATAAGTTTATTTGACTTTTTCAGATTCATTTGTTTCGTTTACAGGTTTTTAAAGAGCTACAAATTACTCGCTAGAGCTACAAATTACTCGCTAGAGCTACAAATTACTCGCTAGAGGTACAAAATACTCGTTCATAGTTTCTGAGTTTTCACTTTTTGTTTTTGAGTAAGCATTACAAATTTGAAAAATGGAAAATTTTCAATCTTCTTTAAATTGACGATTACGCGAAAACTATAAGAGCTTTTTAACACTAGAACGACGGTAGCGGTCATTTTGACCGCATAACTACTTTGAGAAACGATTCCTCCAAAACGGCTAATCCCAGCCCATTGAAATGTTATGAATTTTCTTATTTTCTTAAAGTTATTGAATACACAGAAGAAAATTATTCTAGGTTTTATAATAAGAGAACAAATCAATCTTCCTAGAACAACGGCAGCGGCCAAATGACCGCTAGAGAGATTCCACACGATGATGCAATCCGACTGGGGCGTTGCGCTACTGTAAGCCGTAAGAATGGTTGCATCAGCTTTTTAGCATTATTCGGCGTATTTCAAGAACAGATAACGACTGTGCCCCTTGCTGGATGTAAATTATTGCATAAAATTTGGCACGATGTCTCGTGGGAAGCGACTGACTATTGATGAGTGTCTAACACTTTTGCAACAACTTAACGAGAATTCCAGTGGCAGCGGCGGTGATAGTGATGCAGATTTTGTAGTTTTTGATGAAAATGAAGTTGCAGAGCACAGCGTCAGCTTCTCAGAGGAGCAAACAGACTCTGACGTTAACGATACATCCAATTCAACCAGCCTTCAACGCAATACCTCTATTTCAGTAAATCTCCGTGCCAAAGATGGTACTGACTGAAAAATATTGGATCAAAGCACCGCTATTTCCGGGAGATTTGGTTCTCAAAATGTCGCTTTATTTCACCTCCCTATATCTGCTATTTACCCTTATGGGTTGAAAAATAATAAACCTAAGATCGTAAAATACAACAGACATCATAAAATTAATAGTGTCGACTGGTTTCGAGGGTAAGAAACAACCTTCGTCAAGACACACAAGGAACTCAATCTTCACTATTGAGATATAGGTCGGCAAACATGATGAAGCAGGGAAAGTGGGTTGTTAACAACGAGAGGAAAAGAAGAGGTAAAAGAACCAAGGAGGAAGAATCAAGTGGTAGGACACTACGAATGAGAGGTAAAATACCAATGAGGAAAGGGAGCGTTCAAGAAAGGATTCATAGTACTTGTTCAGTGAATAAAAATATGAAAATAAAGGTCGTATTTAATTTAAAAAAGGCATTTTACTGATTTCGGAAAGTACACGAGTCGTACAAACCAGAGGGAAGATCACAGTTTCTAAACAAATACGAAACATTTATAGAACAACAAAAGGAGGACCTAACAGGTTTTGGGAGCAAGGCCTAACATCGTCAACCAATACTTCAGAAAAAAAAATTAAAATTCAGGAAACAGGAAAAAAAAATTACCGAAATAAGAAGAAGGCAGAAAACAAAATTGAAATATTGGAAAAGAAAAAAAGGACATTATTTTGATCATTTATTTTTTTTTTCAGGAAAGGAAGAGGGTTGGTTATTCACATAAACAGATTTAACAAAAAATGGAAAAATATGTTAACGGCACGCCATTTACGGATTTTCTATTCATTGGGTTCTTTCCTTTTTTCGACCCTGACGGTCCCTACAGTGCCACACAATTTAGACCTGAACCCAGTGGGGGCAACATGCACAGGGACCGTGCTCTCCTTTCCCAGCAACCAATCTCCTGTTTGTTGGATTATCACAATTTTCAATTCCATAGTGCAAATAGTGTAACAGTGGACGTCCAATAATTAGATATTGGTATTATTAGGAATTGGTAAATGCCAGAAATTGCCTGCGGGTATTCGGTTTCAGATCAAGCCCGATGATGCCTAAAGTAAATAGTCTTTATACATACTTTATCAAACATTAAAGTTAGTTTCATGGGTATTTTATCATAAATTATTATTTTTTTGTTAATAAATATTTTTAGTGACAATCTTGACACGGAAGTGTTTTTTGCCGTGAAAATTTTCTTTTCATAAACCAAGGAAAATATTTTGTTTCAATTTCGAGTGAACGTTGAAATGTCCTATTTATAAAGGGATGGTGGACGTTGAAATCTTTTTTATTTATTTATTGACTTTGAAACCTGAAAATTTGTATAAATATTCCTCTTAACATTACTATATAAAATACTCTTAATTTTTTTTCAATTTTGTTATAATTTTTTTTTTAATTAAATATTTTGTAACGAAAATTTGAAAATGCTCCTTGCGTGCCATTTGTTCACATTTTTGATTAATTTTACGTTATAATCACTCAACCACACATAATAAATAAATTTGGGTATTCATTTTTAAATCCCTTAGAAAGTTAATTTTTTAAAAATATTTTTCTATATTAAAACTTAATTTTCATCATTTAATTAAGTTCTTATTCATTTTTAATTACCTTAACAAAGTCCAATTATAAAATGCATACCCAGTTTCATTAAAAAGTACGAAACGTGTCTTCTTGCCAAATTGCATGTATCTCAAACAAAAATTAAGATGCATGGAGCATTTTAGAAATGTAAAACCTTTGAAAATTTCATTTCGAAAAAATGCATTTAACCTTTTGCTTACAGGTGGGACAGCGTCCATCCCAAACGAAGGACCTCCCAAAAAGACAGGTATTTGACATACCCTATCCCAAACAGTTCGACCCCTCTTTGCAGGCATTGGCGTGGGGGTGGACGCTGTCCCACCAGTAAGCAAAAGGTGAAATGTGTAGAATAATGTTATATATTTAAAAAATAATTTTTTTTAGTCGATTTTTGCTCATTTCAACGTCCACTGTCCCCTTAATACAGTGTAGTACTATTCAATACAATAACTTTTAAGTTTTATTAATTTTATTCAAAAAATGTTAACATCTTACTTAACAATGTTTTACTTAACATATACAAGCATATTTTGCCAAACTCGTAATTACTTTTAAAAAATGCCAAGCAACTTAAATGGAAAAGTTTAGATTCACTAGACGCACAATCATAAATTTCATGCTTTTGCAAAATTTCATAATGTAGATGCTATAGAATTTTCATAAAGTGTATTAAAGCGAAAAAACATAATTTGAGAAAATGCTCTCTTAAAGGCTCTTCAAATGGGTTTGGTGTTTATACTTACATGTTTAAGCTTAAAATTTTTACTTTTCATGGGATAAAAAGTACATAAATTATATAATTTTATAATCAACAAAATTATGTTTGGAGCTACTAAACACAAAAAAAAAAAATTTTTTTTTATTATGTTTATCACGAGAGCAACATCTAAGTTTGTAATCTATAGATATAAAATGGAAATATGTTTATCTGTTTGTACCATATGGAAATCAAAAGTTTCTGGTGGATTTTCTTTTCTAAATTTGATTATTTTTTACTTCACTGAAGGTAACCTTGATCCATGTTTTGAGATTGGGATATAAGGTTACGAGAGATAAGATTATTATCATTTCTTTTTTTTTTTTTTTTTTGACAGGGAGTAAATATTTTTGAAATCTATATAGTGTCTATTGTGTTTAACAGATTTTTGAAATACGATAAAAATATTACCAGATGAAAATAATAGTACTTAGGGGGGGGGGGGGTATGGTACCCAAATTACTGAAATCTGCAATTTTGAAGTTATAGTTGTAATGTTTAGTATTCAGGTAGATTTTAAGTATAGTAAACAAAATGCGATATTCAAAATTTTAAAAATTAAAAAAACATTTTTTTAAATTAAAATTTCAGAAATTTGACAAGTTTTCTTTTTGATATAAGTAGAAAAATAATTTTTCTAAAATTTTAATTTGAACATTTTTTAACATAAAAATATGTGAGAAATAAATTGTATTGACAGTTTTTGTAAATATGAATCAGAAAAAATTTAATAAAAAATAATGTAAAAAAACGTGATTTTACACCACAAATATGGTTTTCGAAAATCATAATAAAAAAACAAACACATATTTCAGCAATTGCTAAAGATAAATTAAAAAAAAGTATATATATAACAATTGTTCCAAATTTCATTCATATCCGTGAAGTAGAATTTGACTTATATCAATTTAAATTTATAAAAATGTCGAAAATCACATCTTTGAGAAAAAAGGCATTAAAGTTTAAAAATTATGCAAAATAGCTGTTTATGAAGATATTCATCTGAAAAAAAATTCAGTAATGTTTTACACACAAGAAATATATTACAAGTTTAAATTTGAACAAAATGTTAATATATGTACAAAAAATAAATTTTAAAAATTGAAAAAAAGATTTAAAAAATTTCATCAAAATTTTTATCTACAGAGAAAATGTGAAAATTGCTGCTGTTGGACCATAATATATTATAAATAGCTGTTGTGCACACACAAATTCAAACATAATACATTATATTAAAATGTATAAATGTATGTAAAAGCAATATTGCTGACTAACACGTTTCAATGTCCACCAGCAAAGTAACCAGAATTCTAGTTTAATTTTATTTTTGCCAAGTTAGCTAATATATTTCATTATATACTGTTAGCTAATATATTTCACTTCGCTTCTTCCATCCAACAAAAAGAAACATTATTTTCAACTCAGAGAAATAGATATGTAGAGGTTTCACTTTCGTTTGTTTATGTTACAGTAGCAGACGAAAATAGGCGGCTGGTGACAACTTCACTAGTTCAATTTTTAACATTGCAATATAATCGGTTGTATAATGTAGCAAGATGAATTTGTTGTCATTGGAATCAGAAAATTAAGAATTTTTTTTAAACAATAAAAAAAAATTGAGATTTTTCGGGATTTTTTGGGTACCATACCCCTTAATTATCTACCTGTGAAGATAATTTTGTAAAGTGAGAGCAGATGATTCATAGGTTTCCTTTTAGAGGAATTGAATTTAATAAATAATCGATATTCTATTTTTATATTGTTATATTATTTACGGCTATGGAATATAAGATTACTATAATAATGCGGGAAAAAAATATATTTTTTTAAATTCCTGTATTTTCAAAAATGTTTAAATGATTGATGCACCAAGGTACAGTGGCTAGAATAGAGTTCTAGACACTGTAACCAAGGTAAAAACTGGTTCGAGAAAACCTTCTGCTACCACTACAGCATCTTCATTTTGTCCTATGTTTCTGAAATTGTTTTGTATATTGGTTTACAAACGGGATCAGAATGTTTTACTCAGATTTTGCCTGCTTCATATTTTTATAGGGTGATTAAAGATTAAATTCAATGGTTTAAGGGATTTTTTTCTTTTCTTTTTTTTGAAAAGCAATAGGAATGCGTTTTAGAATTTCCGCATATTTAAATCACGAACAACGCCGGGTATAGCTGCTATTTTGAAGTATAAAGGGTGAGAATAAACACAGCATGAAACGAGAACATGTTTCAATACATAGGCATAAACCCACTCCTAATTTATCGGTCTCAAACAAAATCTTCGGTTGCGCCGAATATCTGCTTCTGAGTCACGAACTATCTCGACAATCTCCCTGGCGAAAAACACTTCCTCCGATATTTTGGGGTACGCCCACCGGGGCCGCTGTACCCCGATCGAATGTTCCTATCGAGCCAGCTGTTCTTTGGAGGGTGTAGCGAGCGGATCAATCGAAGGAGAAAGGCGTTATTGCATCCGATAACTATCGTCTGCGTGATAGATGTGTCTCGATCCTCAGAACCGCAAGAACAATTTTTCGACCCTTGTCTGTGTCGGCGAAAAATATCCGAGATTACCCTCAAAATGAAAGTTCTGCCCTGTCTTCAAGGATAAATAATCGATATTATCGTAGACTATAAAGATTGGCTACAATCAAGATTTTATATCGTTTTTCCATTCTCAAAATTTTAGATTTGTATAGTTGTACAATTTCGGAATGTAATATTTATAGTGTTGTTCAGTTTGTCAAAGCAATGTTTAAGGGAAAGTAGACGAATTTCTCAATGTTTAGAGCAGTTATAAGAGAAAAACTAAATGTTTTGCATAAGTAAATTGTCAATGCAAAGGAAATTTATCTTTGCTTTAGTTTTTACTTTCCTTATATACATAATGTATAAGGAAAGTATTGTGACGGGGTCGAAAATTCGAATTCGAGTTTTCGACGGGAGAGCACGTTTCAAGCATCCTTGATCACGAATCAAACATTTTTGAGGTGATGTGTGTGTGTGTGTCTGTCAGTGAGTCTGTGGAGACGATAACAGACGAACGAATGGACCGATTCGAACGAAATTTGGTACAAAAATCACAATCCGTATACACTGAAAGCCTATTGTTTTTATACGCAATCGAACATTTAAAACCCCCTAAATTTTCAAGTGAAGTTTTGAAAAAATCGACAAAAAATCGAAACCGCTAATAAAGTTACGCAAATAGACTATCTCTTATGTAATTTTTCATTGGAAAACGATTGACATAAATTTTAGAACGCTAACATGAACCGTTCTTGAGATATTGCACATTTTTCAAAAAAAATATCAAAAAGTTATATAAAATAAAAAAATAAAAATTTCCCATTGAGAAACATGTTCACTTTTCATATGTAATACCATGCGATAAATTGGGTGACATCATTCTCGTGGATCTAACTCGTTCCATTCATGAAAAAAGATACTTTGAGTAATACTTTTGTATTTGAACGCCAATAGTCATTTATCTGCTGCAAAAATAACTTATTTCTCAGTCCATAACGCTTGGCGAGAATTTGGCAACGAATTTGGCGGAATGTCGCCAACTTGGCGACATTTTTAATTGTTGCCAAATTAACAAAAAATCTCGCCAAATGGATAAAAATGACGCTAAATCAATGAAAATGACGACTAATTGAAGAAAATACTATATCTTGGAAAGAATATAAGGATCTACTATAAAAATAGCATTTTTTTAACTGTAAAAGTAATAAATTCATTGCATTTTATAAGGAAAGTCATGTGTTGTCCACATCAGATTTTTTTGTAATACTTTCTTTACAATATCCTAACCTGTTTACCACCGGTACCCAATAAACACAAATAAAAGTTAAGAATTTTAATAAGCTCTATATTCCTAGCTTTAAATTAAAGGCATTAGACGTTGTCATGAAACATTTAATCAATCATTGGATATTTAATTGCTCCATCATTTGGCATTTAATCAATAAAATAGTTCATTAAAATAACATTATTCATGTATAGCAGTGTATGAACATTTCATTTGGTAACTGGACTTATTTTTAAAATCGACGTAGCAAAAATGCGAGAAACTAAAATATCTCGAGAACGGCTTGGTCTTATTCTTTCTATTGTCAAAAATAACGTTTAAAACAAGTATTTAACGGATACATTTTAGAATAAGTAGTATTTTATTTTTGATTTCGCCGAGTTTTGTGGACCATTTTACAGACAAAGACAGGGTTTTTTTTCCCCAAATCGTACCAAAATTTTATCAACAACAAGGAAACCCGTACGTAACTTATCTGCCAAATTTTGTGAAATTTGGTCGATTAGTTTTCTAGTTATAGTGGATATATACGATTCATGCTAGCCATTTAGCAAAGAGAGGCAAGTTCTTTTATTCCGAATTGTACCAAAATCTAATCAGCACCAAGGTAATCCACAAGCATCTTACCTATAAAACGTCACGTTAAAAATACTGTTTTCGTCTTCTAGAGGTCTCAAACCGTGTAGATCTGTTAAAAACTCGAATTGCAATTTTCGACCCGATACCAACACTTTCTTTATAGATAATCATGTATTATAGGGAAAGTAAAAATGGTTCATTTTATCTTCTTTCGTAGTTGTAAGAGATTGTTCGGAAATGGACAGTGCATGTCCAATCCCAGTCCCATCCAGAGCGATTTCCAGAGTGACCGGCGGTCATATTTCTCTACTTTCTCCCTACCGGGGATGTTTAATAGCCTCGTTAGCAGAAGATTACTCTCTGACCAGAGATCGCATAAAATATCTCATTGACATGCCCATCAATTTCGGTCGTTGTCGATAGAGTGGCGGCTTAGTTGTTTCTCAGTCTGGAATAAATGGGAACAAGTAAATGGGAAGTAAATAAATGAAGCATAATATAGGACTGAGATCAAAATTTTGAACATAGGAAATATGTTAACATATCTTATGCAAGCAGCGCATGGATTTTTTTTTTATAGTCTCAAATTAAATTTTACTCTTTAGCCATTTATATTTATTGGAAAGTTATATTTATTTCATTACAAAATAATCCATAAAAGAAAAACTTAAATGCATTTAATTTTATTCAAAACTAGCAGCATACCCGTTCTTCGTACGGAATATATAATATAAAGAAACTTTAAATTCATAATCATGCCCAAATTCTTATAGTATACTAAATGACATGTTTAATCAAAATATTCTGTTAAAATATTTAATATAATGCTCCTAAAAAGAAGTTTAAGAATCTCTGTTCTCGCTATATAAAATTATCTTCATGGACATATCTGAGGAATAAAATATCTTGGACCCCTTATGTAAGCAAATATAAAAAAAAATATGGAATTGAATCAATATATGCAAAATAAAAGCGTTAAAATTGTATGGGACCCGTACTAATTATATACGCGAATATTAGAAAATATAACCTGTATTACATGTATAAATTGAAAATACCAATAAACCCGTAATCTTTAAATCTGAAGACAGTCATTTATTCCAATATATGTCAAAATTAAAGTGCTAAAATTATATGGGAAGATATACACGTACTACTTATAATGTCCGATTATTAGTAGAAGATTACCCGTTTTGCAATATGAGTCTCAAATGTCTTTTGGTAAAATACAACAGACAACGTAATAAATTGAATATATAATTAATCCCCTTAATCTTCATACCAGAAGACTACTTGATTCCAATATATATGCCAATATATGTCAAAATATATGCCAATATACCTGTACTACTTATATTCTCGTAGGTTAGAAGATATACCCGTACATTCCTAGAAGATTACTCGTACAACGTACAATATGCGTGTGTCAGCAATTTTTGCCGCAATAAAACAATGGCGTAATAACTTAAAAATATCAATAATCCCTGAATCAATAATTCCGGAAAATATCAATAATAATAATGTTTAAACCTGAAGAGTATAATTGATATTATCCAGTCCAAAATGAAATGGCAATGAAATTTATTTTATATACATATCTTCATTATTCAAATCGGAAAGGATTTAATAAAAATCGTCTGCCGCATAAACACATTGGATTTAAATCCGTTGCTAAGCGACATGATATCATTTGCTTCAAATAAATTGGTAGAAAAAATATCGTTTAATAGTTATATTTCTATGGAACATTTGGCGACAGTTTCGTCAAATTAGCGACATTTTAAAAAATCGCCAAATTTATCGCCAAGTGGGACTGTAGAACTGACAGTTCCATTTTGCGAGAAATTGACGAAATATCATCACAATACTATCCCCTAACAAAAAAACAATTAATATCATTTATGTAGCGCAATTTTATCAATTTCAAGATATTTTTATAGATTTGAAAACATTTTTATCAATTTGGTGACATTTTAAAAATTCGCTAAATGTATTACTAAGTAGGATGGTTGGTCTGACAGATAAATGCTAACCAAACATCATTTCAGTACTCTCTTCTAACAAAACAAAAAAAATTTCATTGATATGTAGAAGACCCAAGCCACACGACCAACCCGAAGGTTTATGACAGCTGTTTCTGTTGTTGTTGAAACCCAGACCGTCCGACCTACCAGAAAGGTGTAAGGTAACTGTTTGGACGGTCGGGAAGTGCCACCCAATTTAGACCGGAACCCAGTGAGGGAGGCATCCACAGGGACCGTACCCTCCTTCCCCTACCACCAACCTCTCGGAAAGACTTTCGGACCCACATGTTTAACGTGATCGTACTCCGCATGAACACGGCGGCAGTTCTGGCAGTGGCTGGAATCGAACCCGGGCCTACCGAGTGCAACTCCTAACCAATGGGCTACCGCTGTCCCTCCAAATTCGTAGCTTTGAATTTGCAGATCTGAATGAAACATTCTTATCCCATTTCAATATACTAAATGAAAACACTACAATTGTATTAGAAGATATACCCGCTCTACTCTTTTTCTGTTTCAACAATCGGCTATATGCATTTATTGGCTAAACACAATATATGAGTTTAGTAGCTAAATACGATATAAGCTTGAAAACTCTTTGCCAAAATAAATGCAATTGATGTACGCAGTCAGCAATTAATATAATTAAAAGAAAAATCAAACCGTCCATTCATAAGATATACTTTTATATCCATTTATTTATTATTTAAATCGAAAAAAAATAATAAAAACATTAACAAACACATTTAATTTAATTGCGATGCCGAGCAACATGATATATCCTCCTAAAATGTTAAAATTTATTAACCACTAACAGCACACCCGTTATTCGTACGGAGTGTATAATTTAAAGAAACTTAAAGTTCGCAATCATGTGCAAATTCTGCTAAAATATTAAATTTATTGCTCCTAAAGAGAAGTTTAAGAATATATGTTCTCACTATGCAAAATTATCTTCACGATCAGATCTGAAGAATAAAACATCCTGCCCCCTTTTGTAAGCAAATTTACAGAAGAGAAAATAGGAATTGAATGAATATATGCAACCCCGTACTAATTATATTGTCGCAGATCAGAAAATATGCCAATGTGTTAGTGGAAGATTACCCGTATTACAATATGCGTCTCAACAATATTTGCCAAAATAAAAGAGATGACGTAATAAATTGAAAACATCAATAATATCCGTACTCTTTATACCAGAAAGTCGTAATTGATTCCAGCCAATATATATCAAAACATATGTCAATATACCTGTACTACTTATATTCTCGTAGATTAAAAGATATACACGTGTATTTGTAGAAGATTCGTACAACATACAATATATGAGTTTAAACAATTTTTGTCATAATAAAATAATTGCATAATAACTTGAAAATATGAATAATCCTTGAATCAAAAATACCCGAAAATATAAATAATAATAATTTTTAAACCTGAAGACCGTTATTGATATTATCCAGTCAAAAATGCCATAAGAAAAATCAAATCGTTCATTTCTAAAATATATTTTTATATCCATTTATTTATTATTCAAATCGAAAAAATAATTATTAAAATTAACAGACAGATTTAATTTAATTGCGTTTCTGAGTAACATGATATAAGATAGAATCTTATAACATGTTAAATATGTCATGTCTTATAACATAAACTGCGAAATTAAATAACGATTTTGATTTCTCTATACTTCTCATTGTTCCGTAAAAGCGTGTTTTAAATAAACCATGAACCATGGAGATAGATTTCCCCTTTAAATCATGTTTCAAGCAATTCATGTTTTCAGAAAGTGACTAATTAACGCAAAAAATCTCCCATCAAACTCAGAGATTAAATTTTAATTCACTTTCAAACGATTTTCAAGCTTTTCGTTTGGATAAACCACGGAGTTAGGGAGTAGAACTCCTAGGAAAAAGTTCCGTTTTTCATTAATATCTCGACAACCCCAGGTCTTAGAAACTCGAAACTTGGACAAAATTTATGGGGGGATATTTCAAGGCTATTCACCAAATTTCATTAAATTCGGTTCAGCCGTTTTTCCGTGATGATGAGACAAACGAAAATTTCGTTTTTTACTAATATCTCGAGAACCACTGGTCGTAGAAACTCAAAACACGGATATAATTTTAAGTGGGGCTATTTCTGGGCTACCCACAAAATTTCATCAAATTCTGTTCAGCCGTTCTCCCGTGATGGTGTGACAAACAGACAGACAGACAGACAGACAGACAGACAGACAGACAGACAGACAGATTTTCATTTTTATTTATATAGATATATTACTTTCCTTATATACATAATGTATAAGGAAAGTATTGTGACAGGGTCGAAAATTCGAATTCGAGTTTTCGACGGGAGAGCATGTTTCAAGCATCTCTGATCACGAATCAAACATTTTTGAAGTGATCTGTGTGTGTGTGTGTGTGTGTGTGAAAGTATGTGTGTGTGTGTGTTGAAGACCCAGACCGTCCGGCTCGTCCAGAGGACTTGAGCATCTATTTGGACGGCCGGTGTGTGTGTGTGTGTGAAAGTATGTGTGTGTGTGTGTGTGTGTGTGTGTGTGAAAGTATGTGTGTGTGTGTGTGTGTGTGTGTGTGTGTCAGTGAGTCTGTGGAGACGATAACTGACGAATGAATGGACCGATTCGAACGAAATTTGGTGCAAAAATCACAATCCGTAAACACTGGAAGCCTATTGTTTTTATACGCAATCGAATGTTCAGAACCTCCCTAAATTTTCGACTGAAATTTTAAAAAAATAGTCAAAAAATCAAAACCGCTAATAAAGTTACGCAAATATATATTTCTTATCTAATTTTTCATTAGAAAACGATTGACATAAATTTTAGAACGCTAACATGTACCGTTCTCGAGATATTGTACATTTTTCAAAAAAATTATCAAAAAGTCTTATAAAATAAAAATAAAAATTCCTATTGAGAAACATGTTCACTTTTCATATGTAATACTATGCGATAAATTGGGTGACATCATTCTCGTGGATCTAGCTCGTTCCATTCATGAAAAAAATACTTTGAGTAATACATTTATATTTGAACGCCAATAGTCATTTATCTGCTGTAAAAATAATTTATTTCTCCTTCCATAACACTTGGCGAGATTTTGGCAAACGTGGCGACATTTTTAAATGTCGCCAAATCAACGAAAATCTCGCCAAATGGTTAAGAATGACGCTAAATCATTGAAAATGACGACTAATTGACGAACATTCAATATCTTGAAAAGAATATAAGTATCTACTATAAGAATAAACTATTTTTTTGCTGTAAAAGTAGTAAATTCATTGCATTATATAAGGAAAGCCATGTGCTGCCCACATCAGATTTTTTTAGATTGTTTTGAACTATATCTTAAGTGATAAGAAATCACTGATGCTACATAATTTTGTATGAAATTCAGGGTTTCAGTTTTTTCTCGAACTAAATCTTAAATGATTAGAAATCACCAATGCAACATAATTTTGTTATATTTTTTCTTTTTAACACTTTACAACATAGTTGAAAAGTGTTTATGACTTAGTTCATTCTGTCTGTCTGTCTGTCTATCTGTCCGTTAGCACGATAACTGCCGTAAAAATGACTTTATCAAAATTAAATTTTAGTATGTTGTTCAGACGGTCTGTGGGATCTATTAGAATATAAATGAATAATATCACATAATTAATGTTGGATTGAACCCGAGTTAGAAAAATGAAATACTTTGAACCCTAATGGGACCTAATTTTTCAAACATTTTTGAAGCGAATATAAAATTCACAAATTGCTTTGAAAGTTTTAGGAAATATTCAAATTATCACATAAAATATATAAAAAAAATTTCAGACTCTTATTATTGGCGTCCATGGACGCCCATGTCTTCAAAGGGAGATCGAACTGTTTGGGATAGGTTATATAGAATACCTGTCTTTTTGAGAGGTTCTTCGTTTGAGATTGACGCTGTTCCACCCGTCAGCAAAAAGGTTAAACATTGAAAAAGATAAATCAATCATGCTTAAAGCATTGATTATGAAACACTTTCCAATTTCAATGCAATTTCATTTAAACATCTCTAAAATGCGATATATTCCTCGATAATATTTTAAAAATTATCACAATACTATATTAATTTATTATATTTGAAAACTTAAAATTTCTTCTAAAAGAATCCACTTCATTCAAATGCGGTATTGAAATGTAAATTGCCTGGTTTAAACATCTCTAAAATGTGATACATTCCTCGGTAATGTTTTTAAAATTATCATAATACTACAATAATTTATTATATTTAAAAACTTCATCGAAAACAAATGAAATTAATTCAAATGACGCCATCGAAATATAACACTCCTGGCTCTCTCTATAAAAGCAGCATTTCATTCATTAACATTTTCCCATTCATTTCATTCATCACAATACTATAATAATTTATTTTATTTAAAAATTAAGTCCATGGAGCTACAAGTAATTAAACTCTATGCTTAAAACTTCATCGAAAAAAATCGTCCTTCTCTCAGTAAAATCAATGAATATTTCATTCATATTAGCTATGCAGACTCCATGAGCTAAATAATTTTGCGTTAAAGAAATGCAGCAATTCTTATACAACTCATTCTACATATTTTGCTGTTTACATTTTCCATAAGTGGAAATAGGCTTCGTTGTAGTAATAATCAAATTTGGATGATCATTTAAACTCAAATATATTGTAATTGCATTGTTTTAGTATGTAGATGCACAGAATTTAAGCAAAAACCAAACAGTTTTAGGACGGATACAACATGACGGATATAATATGAATTAAAAAGAACTTTAAAAATAACGATTTTGACACAAGATGAATGCCATAATTTATTTTGAAGTGGGTCACGTGATCTCTTCATATAATGGTCACGTGATCGCTTCATATAAGAGGTGTAATTATTACTTTAATTTTTATTTTAAAAACTACTGAATATATTTTCCTGAAAATTTTTTTATACATTTTATGGGATAATTTGAATATTTCCTAAAATTTTCGAAGCAATTTGTGATTTTTAAATCCACTTAAAAAATGTTTGAAAAATTAGGTCCCATAGGGTTCAATATATTTCATTTTTTCAACCCGGGTTCAATCCAAAACTAATTGGGTGATATTATTCATTTATATTCCCATGGGTTCCACAGACCGTCCAAACATACTAAAATTTGATTTTGATAAAGTCATTTTTACGGCAGTTATCGTGCTAACGGACAAACAGACAGAATGAACAAAGTCATAATAAACACTTTTCAACTTTGTTATAAAGTGCTAAAAAGTATTAATTTCTTTACTTGTTGATTTCTATAGTGTCACAAACCTCTCTGGTTGGCCATGTTTGCTGAAGTCTTGTGAAATCCCCGTGGCTGGTCCTCATATTTTGATAGCTTTCTTTTGGGGACGTCACCTAAACAAAATTATTAGAGAGGTAATAAATTGGCAAAAAACGGTGGCCAGTGTAAAAAGACCGTTACAAACGAACTTTGAAAGAGTACGTTTGCAAACTAGCAATAATTGTAACTAATGTTTACATGTATGATATTAAATGTTTTTAAAAAAACTACTTAAGATATCAAACATTATTTAGCCAGATTCGAAAGATGAAATGAGTCAGAGATTTTATCGGTAAGTGAATATCGGAGAGAATTTGTAGCAGTATTTTTAATAAATAATGTTTAGTATTCCACAGGTCTCAATAATTTTTGGAGAGGCTCGTTTGTTAAATGTTTGGGTTTATAAGTACTCAGTAAGAATTACCGTCGGATGTGAATGCTCCTGCCCTAGTTGCGAGTTGTTGCGTCTTTTCTTAAATATAACGTATTTGAAAAAGGTAGCTTGCCATAAACAACGTGACAGCGAATTATCCCTCTGCCACAGTTTGGTGCCGTGACCAGGATCCAAGGTGTTTTTTCAATAGAAGGTATTTGGAAAAGAAAATTGACGTGAACAACGTGAGAGTGGATTATCCCGATGTTGCAATTTGGTGCCATGTCCAGAATCCATACTTCAGTTATTTTAATTTTTCTATCAACCGAAGGCATTTTGAAAAGGCAGTTTGCTATGAGCAGCAACTTGATTGCAAAATTTCCCGCTACTTTTCCAAAATACTGACTACGCTTATAGTTTGCATAAACCCTAAACCCACTCAATGAAAGGAATACACCAACCTTGAATTGAGTTCTTCCGGTGAAGGCTCGTGTAAACATTTGGAAATTTGTACAGTGAAATGTCTCTTAATGGGTGCTTCTAAATAGTAGTATATTAATAAGGGAAATTTTTCAATTCCTCTACTCGTAAATAATTAGTGTTATAAAATTGCTAAAAAGCACACGCTACGTGAAATCTGACATTCTTTTGCCTTTCCGTTATTTAAGAGCTTTCACTGTAATAATTTCAACGAAGGCCAGCAAATTCCATTCCATAAACATGTGTAATTGGTTTCTCTTTTGCAGACAATGATGGATGGTGTAAGCAGAACTCTTTGCACTGCATTGTGGCGGAAGCATGACCGTTTTAACAACTTAAATGTTTGCTTTTAAAAATAAATGCATACTAGTTGGGGAATTAAAGAAATATTTGTTAAGAGGCGTCTGTAATTCAGAAGTGCACAAAAAGAGAAACTCCGCCGTGAAGCACTTCGTGCATCCACCGCAATGAATGACCGGTCCCCGGAAGGGACTCGTTCGAATAAAAAAAAAAATTGCCGGAGCGGAATGATGGATGCGCCTTGAGCGGCCAGCGCATTCATCAAGAAGTGGCGATGGTTATCTGCTGCTGCTGCGGTGACACCTTTCTTCCCCCATTAATTCCGGTGAGGGATGGAGAGACTTCGGGAGATGCAGTTAGTCAAGTGAGATGTTCGGAAAGGAAGGATCGGCCGACACAGTCTGACGAATCGAAGGATGCTTCAGACTGAGCAGACCGATAGTACATGCGAAGATACCCTCGAGTTGAGATGTTGGTAATTGAAAGATGGGGGAAAGTTGTATTAAACGAAGTTCGTATGAAACCACACTAATAAGGAATAGATAAAACTTTCTAGTACTTCTTTAAATAAAGCAGCGATAAGTAAATTAAGTGACTATAATTGTTTTAAATTGAGACCGCTTCCTCAAGTCAAAAGTCTCTTAACCACCGCTAAGATAAACTGTCTAGAAATGGAGGATTTTCATAGGGATATTTTTAAGGGTAACTGCGCCGCAGTCAGGCTACGCACCAAGAAACTGCCCTACCTGGCGGTTTTTGGGTTACTCTCACACCGAGAGCAGTTGTCTAGACTAAGACCAGCAACCTCTTGTACTTACAGTGTTGGGTTGATGCAGCGGAGCTTAATTGGATCACTGTTATAAAAACTCTGATGTTGGGAGTAGTAATAGCTAAATTTGCTACTCAAAAATATGGCTATTCAAATTTATTTTATTTCCTATACTATGGAACTCCATCCCCTGTACTCCGAAAATCCTCAACCGCCGTATAATTACACTTTATTGCGTGTAAATCCGTCACAATAAAACTACTAATCTTACGTATAGGCTGTGATAATCCTCAGTCATCCGCTTAGTTATACTTTATGTCAATTTTACGATAGACATATCGGTAGTACTAAAAATATCACTTATGATTCTGTCCCGAGGTAACAACCTCTTTTGGGACACGCCCAGTTAGAGCGCGAAGAAGAATAAAGCCGTGTGTATATATACCAAAAACATTAATTTATTTACACTATATAAATATTTACATAATATTGATTCAAAATATTTAAAATACAACTTCCCATATTCAAAATGGAATGTATACCAATTTAAGATAAACAAAACAAAAGTGTATAGAATCTCACAGACTAAAGTTGAAAAGATGGTAATTAAAATTCACTATCCCTAAGTTGTATTTAATCCTCATAAGAACGGAGAGAGAGGTCGAACAAATACAAAATAGGCAAACGGTCCCAAATGGGTAACTCACCAACCTCGCCGGCCGAGTTGCGGGCTTTCATCCTTCAGAATGAAACGCACTTAAAAAAAAAGGGGCTACTTCTGCCCCTCGAGTCCCAGATCATTCTCCTCGCTCCTTTTTCAAATTTCTGAAAACTCCATAGACTTTAAACTCCAAGACTTTAAAACACGCCCCTGAGGCGCATACAACTATCTCATTTGATTCTGGGTCTTAACCCCTTGACCCCACAGCAACGCCATTGGCTTTAGACCTCCAGAAACAAAAAAGCCCCTGCGAAACTGATATGCTTTCGGCCACTAATTCAAACAGCCCGCCAGACCTATAATCCGTCCGAACCGGACAGACATTAAATCTTTCGGTAAAAATGCGATATCCAAAAGAACACTCCCCGACATCCCGTCTTTTATTTCTTCGAAGAGCAGCTGGCCAAACGAAAAGTAAATACATAAACTGACCCGCAAAATAAATACATAAACTCCAGATCGCACCCCCGAAAATATTGGATCATGGGTTTACCATGTGACAGAAAATTGAAATAATGATTTTTAGAAATTAAGAATTACAAAGTGAACATCACAACTCACAACCACCTATTAACGTCGGTTAAAATATCTATAGCAAGCATACGTCTGATCCTCTGTCACACATGGCGTCACGTATGGGAAAAAAATCTTCACCGGGTAGAGGAACTGCGAATTAAAATATCAGCGATGGATTAAACTTTAATGTTTAATTTTAAGGCCTCTATTAAACGTGCAATCACGAAACAGAGTGTATCAGAATCTGCAAAGATTAAAGTATTTAGAAAATTTTTCATGGCGAAAAATATCAAATAGTAAGATAGAAATTCTTATTTCTTTGATATGAACCTCGTGATCATTTATAATAATTAAAAAATATGCAAAAGTCAGTTTACTGATACTAAACTATCTGTATTAAAAAACTAATTAAGTGGGCATTTTCATTACGTAGAGATTTAAAATTTAGAATAATTATATGATTCACTATAGCAAAAAATAAATAAACTCACTTCAACATTGCATAAAAAAATAGAAATTTTCATCTGATTCTAACCAAATTAAGAGAGACACGTGACACTGCAGAATTCTAAACCAACATGAATAATTGCAAATTATTTGATACCACATGGCCTGTGCTAGACTTGATAGAAAATCCATATGGCTGTTGGCATGTCATCGGCGACAGTTATAGTTATATGTTCTTCTTTTTCTTTGTTTTTTTAATACAAAGAGGTAATCATGCATACTTAGGAAATAAAAACTGATTTGTCCAACATTCCAAAATGCCCAATTTTTTTTTCTTTACTTAGCATTTCTCTTAAATTCATAACTTGCTTTGCGATTACATGTTGTTGTTGTTGAGACCCAGACCGTCCGACCTACCAGAAAGGTGTATAGTAACTGTTTGGGCGGCCTAGAAGTGCCACCCAATTTAGACGTCACCTCCGAGGGTAGAAGCCGAAGCACAATCCCCCCAAAATGGACCGTAGTGCTCTGTAGGCCCAAATCTGGTCTTCGAATTTCGCCTGACCTTTTCTGGAAAATTCTTCCCCCAGAAGCCCACACAAAGAAGGAAGTCATTGAATAGATGGCTCGTGTGGCTCGTGGTGGACGTAACAGTCAAAGGATTTTTTACTTTAGACACTATTCTAATATTGTGTTTTGTGTATATATATAATTACTTATGCAAAATCCGTATCAAATAAGAAAAATACCTGATTACGTTTATCGTCATGCATTGGATATAAATAATACCGAAATACAGAGTGTAGATGTTCCTTAAAAGTAAGTGCTTACCATTTTTTGCTTCTTCTCATATCATTTTAAATATATGCCATTCAAAATATTTAAATTACATTATTCCTTCTTGTCTAAATTTCTTTTCAATTAAACCTAAATGGATTCTAAATTGTTTTGCTGCTAATTATAACGTCAACAAACTTTTTTAAAGTTTTCTTAGCTAGTTTTAAAATTTTATTGTTGTCACATTAATTAAGAAAACTGCCCAGGAACTTGTAAAATTAAGCTTTGTTAAATAATTGTGAAGTATTTAATATTATTCAATGTTTAAAATGTATATTTTATCAGATTAGCTTGTGTCATTCATTGCATTTGCCTAGCGTACTTAATTTGTTGTCATAAATTATTCAGTTTCCTGCAAATATTTTAAAATTATTTTAATAATGTTGTTAGCTTTGGGATATTTTATAATAGACTAGCAGTATGTCCGTTCTTCGTACTGATTATATAATACAAGAAACTTAAAATTCAGAATTTGTAGTGAAGTTTTAATATTTGGAATCTTTATTTTTGAAATTTTATAATAATTCAAACGGAAAGAAAATAGGTGAGTTCTACCGTGCTGAGATAATAAATAAACAGATGGATGCAAAATTTACAATTTTATGTATACTGGTAATAGCAAATATATGCGACATTGCTCATGTTTTAAAATATGTGCAAATTCCTGCAGTATTCTAAATGACATTGTTACTCAAAACATTTTATGAAAATAGTTCATTTCATTCTCTTCACTTAATTCTTCTAAATATAATTCTCCTTTCTGTGTTTTCTATACAAAATTATCTTCAAAAGCAGATCTGAAGAACAAAACATCCTGATCTCGTTTGCAAACAAATTATAAAATATATATGAAATTGGATCAATCTATATAAATAAAATTGAAAATCTGTCTGTCTGTCTGTCTGTATGTCTGTCTGTCTGTTTGTCCCATCATCACGGGAGAACGGCTGAACCGAATTTGATGAAATTTTGTGGGTAGCCTAGAAATAGCCCCACTTAAAATTTAGTCTATGGTTGGAATTTCTACGACCAGTGGTTCTCGAGATATTAGTAAAAAACGAAACTTTCGTTTGTCTCATCATCACGAGAGAACGGCTGAACCGAATTTAATGAAATTTTGTGGGTTGCCTTGAAATAGTCCCCCATAAATTTTGCCCAAGTTTCAAGTTTCTAAGACCAGGGGTTGTCGAAATATTAATGAAAAACGGAACTTTTTTTATAGGAGTTCTACTCTCCAACTCCGTGGTTTATCCAAACGGAAAGGATAAAAATCGTTTGTTTAAAGAGTCAAAGGGAATTAAAACTTTATTTTTGAGTTTGATGCAGGATTTTTGCATTAAATAGTCACTATCTGAAAGCATGAATTGTTTGAAACATGAATTTAAATGGAAAAATCTACCTCCATGTTTTTACATGTATTAACCTCCATGTATTTCACAAGCTTTTACTCAACGATTAGAAGTATAAAGGAATTAAAATGGTTATTTAATTTCGCATTTTATGAGGAAGATTCTATCTTATATCATGTTGCTCGGCAAAGGAATGGAATTAAATGTGTTTGTTAATGATTATTATTATTTTTTCTATTTGTATAATAAATAAATGGATGTAAAAATATATTTTATAAATGAACGGTTTAATTGTTCTTTTAATTATATATATTGCGGACTGCGTACATTACTTTTATTTATTTTAGCAAAGAGGTTTCAAGCTCATATATTGTGTTTAGCTAATAAACTCATAATAAATGAACGGTTTGATTGTTCTTTTAATTACATATATTGCAGACTGCGTACATCACTTTCATTTATTTTAGAAAAGAGGTTTCAAGCTCATATATTGCGTTTAGCTAATAAACTCATATATTGTGTTTACTCAATAAATGCATTTTGCCGATTGTTGAAGCAGAAAAAGAGTAGAACGGATGTATGTGTCTTCTAATACAATTTTAGTGTTTTCATTTAGTATATATACAGACGGGATATGGATATTTTATTCTTCAGATCTGCAAATTTAGAGCTACGAATTTAGCGGAATATCTCTAAATAACTTGGTAACTTTTCTTAAACTTTACCAAATTAGAGGAAATATCTCCAAATTAATAAAAATGACCCAAATCAATGAAATTAAATTTGTTTTTTTAGAATAGAGTACTGAAATGATGTTTCTGTAGCATTTGTCGGTCAGTCCATCCATCCTACTTAGTAACGCATTTAACTAATTTTTTTAATATCACTAAATTGATAAAAATATTTGTAAATCCATAAAAATATCATGGAGACGAAAATGTAGCCAAACCTTCCATGGAGATCACATTATTCAGACGACATGATTTCCATCAATTTATTTGAAGCAGATGATATCATGTCGCTTAGCAACGGATCCAATGTGTTATGTGTCATACGATTTTTATTAAATCTAATAAAAATATGTATATAAAATAAATTTCATTGACATTGCATTTTTGACTGGATAATATCAATTACGGTCTTCAGGTTTAAACATCATTATTATTGATATTTCGGGGACAATGGATTCAGGAATTATTGATATTTTCAAATTATTATGCCATTGTTTCATTATGACGAAAATTGTTGAAACTCATATATAGTACATTGTACAAGTAATCTTCTACAAATGCACGGGTATATCTTCTAATCTACGACAATATAAGTAGTACAGGTATATTGGCAAAATTTTTATATATATTGGCATATATTGTAATCAATTACGACCTTCTGGTATTAAGATTACGGGGATTTTTGATACTTTCAATTTATTACGTCATCTTTTTTATTTTGGTATATATTTTTAAGACTCATATTACAATATGTTTAAGCTTCTACTAACACACTGGCATATTTTCTAATTTACGACAATATAAGTAGTACGTGGTTGCATATATTGATTCAATTCTTTTTATTTTGTGTGAATTTGTTTACAAAAGGGGCCAGGATATTTTATTCTTCAGATTTGCCCGTGAAGATAATTTTGCATAGTGAGAACAGATATTCTTAAACTTCTCTTTATGAGCAATAAATTTAATATTTTATCAGAATTTGCACATGATTGAGAATTATAAGTTTTTTTATATTATATACTCCGTACGAAGGACGGGTATGCTGCTAGTACATACTAAAATGAAAACGCTAAAATGGTATTATCACTTTTATTCTGTTTCAACATTTGGCCTAGCACAAAATATGAGTTAATTGACTAAAAGCAATATGTGAATTAATTAACTAAATACAATATATAAATTAATTGACTAAACACATCATGAATTTTTGCGAAAATAAAACATATGACGTATTAAATTGAAAATGTTATTAATTCCAGTAATATTTAAATCCGAAAGCTGTAATTGATGTAATCTAGCTAAAGATGAAATTCCGATCATTGATACATTTTCTTTCATATCAATTTCATTATTATTTAAATCGGAAAAAATTTATTAATTATCGTCTGCCTAATAAACACATTTGATTTAATTGCGTTGCTAAGCATCATGATATAATTTTCTTAATAAATTTGCGGAATTTATCATCTGCATAATGCTATTTCCGTGGAAGGTTTAATTGTGGGATTTTTATTTATATCTCGACAATCCCTGGTTCTAGAAACTTGAAACATGGACCAAATTTTAAGTGGGGCTATTTCAAGGCTACCCACAAAGTTTTCATGAAATTCGATGCAGCTGTTCTATCGTGATGATTAAATAGATAACACACAGATCTATGTCAATTTTATTTATATAAATAAAAAAATATTCTCTTTTTAAGATATTGTCAATAGTAAGAAATCGTAGCAATAAAAATGCTACACTAAAGTTATGAAAGTAAAATTATAATGTAAAACGTAATATTTCATACATCAAATAGCATATTTTTAACAGTTTGACAAGAAATTGCATGTAAAAGATTTAGTATCTTAATATATTGCATGTATATTTTTCATTATTTGTTATGGCATGCTGAAATTTAAAAAAATTGAGTTAAGAAGTCATTTGTGTTTAGGTTCTGCACATTTTTTTACTGTAGCGAATAAACTCTTATTATGTCATTAAAAATTGTTAAAATTGCTTGGAAAAAAGTAAAGTAACCAACTTACAATTTCAAGTTACCTATGCATATTTCATTACATTAGTTAATGTTATTTTAATAATGCAAAGCTAATTTAATCTTTCTTACATTTTCAATTAAATGGAATTATAAATGAAATATTAATGCCAAAAAATTCTATTATACAGCCTTATTAAATTTGTAAAGTCCCTGAGGTATTTAAAACTCTACAATTAAGCAAAATTGTTTACTATTTGTTAATGTGTGGTAGTAAAAAATGGAATATAAGTTGTACTATATTAGAAAACCTGAACTTCCACAAATTATAGTGCATATGTTAATGAATGACATTCAACTAGTATTTTACCTTAATTCTAAATCATTTTACTATTTACAACAACAAAAAAATATAAATAAAATAAAATAAAAGTAAATAAATAAATGAGCATATTGAAAGTTAAATTATGAGACTATTATAATTCTCTGCACCCTGTGTTTAAATATACCCGTAATGAAATTCTTGCTTTAAAACCAAAAAAATTTTCTCCGCTTAAAAAACCTTTACCCTTCACGTTTGTAAATTGTACCAACATTGATATTTCCTCAATTCAGCGTACTGCTCTTCAGAGAGGCCCTAAGTTTGCTTAACCCAGTAATAATTCTAATTTTATTAATTTAATTCCCCCTGTGGAAAGTGTTCTTCTTAACTTGACTCAGGGCCATAGAGATCGTGGCCGTTTTGACATGTATCGGTCTGTTCTTGCGTTTCAAAATAAGCTTAAAAATAAAAATAAACATTCTGGTTCTAATATTACTTTAAATACTGAACTCGCGGAAATTAAAAAACTTAGATCTAATCCGGAACTTGTCATTTTATGTGATGACAAGACTAAGCAACTTGTTCTTACCAATAAAATTGATTATGTAAATTCAATGCGGAAGTGTATTGACGAGATGGAATGCATTCAGGTTAAAAAATTCCCGATCTATAAGATTAATGCTAAAATCGCAAAACTTAAAAAATATAACGATCTTCCCCCCAATGTTAAATCTGCTATTTTCCGTGCTTCTCATCAACTCCCTAAGATCTTTGGTCAAATTAAACTTCATAAACCTAATCATCCTATGCGTCCTATTGTTTCTAAATGTTGCGGACCTACTTATTTTTTAGAAAAATCCCTTGCCTTCTTCTTAAAACCTTTTTATAATAACCATAAATTTTCTATCAGTTCAACTGAAAATGTCATTAATATTTTATACAAAACTAAATTTAAATCTAATAGTACCTTTTGTCTAATAGTACCAATATCTAATAGTTTTGATGTTGTTTCTTTATTTCCTAGTATACCCGTTGACATTGCTATTAAAATTATTATCAAAAACTACATAATCATAATTTTAAAACTCCTACTATCGACGCAATCACTTCTGCTTTGAATATTGTTGCGGAGACAAATTATTTTGGTTTCCATGATGCTATTTATTTACAAACCTGTAGTGCCCCTATGGGTAGCCCTTTATCTGGTATTTTAGTCGAGGCGGTTTTGCAAGAACTCGAGAATGAGATTTTGTCTCTTTTTTATCCACCCCCCCCCTCTTTGGTGCCGTTTTGTGGATGATGTGTTTATTGTTTGGGATAGTGATTTAGAAGATCTTTCTTTTCTTTTGGTTTGATTGGTTTTCAAACCTCGATTTTCCGTAAACCTTCTTTTACTAATTCTTGTATTCCTGCTAATTCTTACAATCCTCTTTCCTCTAAAAAAAGCTTCTTTTTATGCTTATTTTAATCGCGCTTTTAATGTTTGTTCATCTATCTCTGCTTTAAGTGATGAAATTGATTTTATTTTTGGCCTTAGCCATGAGGCTGTCTACTCCTTTGAATTTATTTATAAGGTTTTCTTCCAAGTTTGCCGTAAATATACACATTTTGATACTAAATTTATTGCCTTAAAAGATCGTTTGACTTATAGGTCAAATTTTCCATATAATCCTCGGATTTTCCGCCCCTTTATCCATTTTTGTTCTGAGTTTGGTTTCAGACCTGCATATTCTAATACTTCTTTATTTAACCGTAATCGGTCTGATAAACTGGGTGATAAGGATGACTTTAAAAACTTTGCTGGGGTGTATGTTGTTCCCCTGTTGTCCACCGATGGTAATTTTAAATTTTATATTGGAAGTACTAAACGCACTGTTGGCATCCGTTTAGCAGAACATGCTCGGGATGTCAGGGATAGTAAACTTTCTACGGCTCTTGCTCAATTTGTTGTTAAAGATAATTTTCAGCCTCTTTTTAAAAAAATTTCCATTTAATGCGTTGTAATAACCCTCGTGATATTCTCCTTTTTGAATCCCTTTTTATTTATATCTATCGCGAGTCCGTTTGTAATTTTGATCCTGTTATGAATTTGAGTTACGCTTGGCGACTTATTCTCGACTCCATGCAATTCAAGTCTCTGCACAGTTATCTTTGACGTCTTCATCTTTGAGATCATGCTTGGTTGCCACCCCCTCCCCCCTTTTTGTCGATTTCTGTAATTAAATTGTAATTTAATATGCTGTTCTTTTGTTGTTGGAATTGTTGAAACTCTAAAAAAAATTGTTTTATAGTTTTCGGTTTATCCTTGCCTAAACGTATATTCTTTTGTAAATTGTATTTATGCAAATTTTGTCGCTATATCTGGTCTATATATGAACGATTCAAATTTTATTTCCATGTAGCCACTGATGAAAAGCGTACTTATGCTCGAAAGCGCTCTGGCCCTTTTTTAAAAAAAATTTTTGCACGTCTTATAGGAAGTAAAATAAAGACCTTCTGTTGTGGATGTGTGCTTAATTTTTGCTATGAGATTATTTTTTATAATTATCTTATGATATTGAAAGAAAAGGCTAGTATTCAGTAATCATTTTAGTTTAAGCATACTTTGGCTGTAAGTGAATGTACTGAAAAATTATTTAAATAAAATGCCTGATTAAGCAATAAATATCCAGGGTTCTTTTTTTAACTTTTATTAAAACATCACTGACTATCTGAATGGAATCCATTCATCTTTGCCCCCAGAGTAAATTTGAGCCATTATAAATATTTTATTTTAAGTAAATTTACAGCAATATTAATCTTTTAAATCACCCATTTTAATGTAAATTATCGCATTATTTGTGAACAAGCATAAATACAGCATGTCATTGCGTTTCACATTGTTTGGTCTACGATTTGTAGAAAATTTTAAACTTCCAAATTTAATTAATATTGTTGCTTTTCTGACAAATTATTATTCCTTTACATCGAACAGAAAAACAAAAGGGAAGCAAATAGCAAAAGCTCTGATCGCGATATGGAAGACCTACTCGCAGTGGACCTACAAGCCAAGACGTCAAAAGTTGGTGCTCCGGCCTCTGCTCTCGGGGGTGACGATTTAGACCGGGACCCAGTGGGGGAGGCATCCACAGGGACCGTACCCTCCTTCCCCTATCACCAACCTCTCGGAAAGACTTACGGACCCATATGTTTAACGTGATCGTACTCCGCGTAAACACGGCGGCAATTTTGGTAGGGAATCGAACCCGGGCCTACCGAGTGCAAACGTTAAGAGAATATTTTTCTATAAGCCGAGTGTTTCAGTTTTCCTATGTTAGACTATGAGAATTAGTTCCTGACCTCTAGCTCATTTAGTCATTAGGAATTTTTTCGTCTGTTTTTTTGCCAAGCGTAGATGCTAAACAGAGAAATGATTGTTGTTGTTGAGACCCAGACCGTCCGACCTACCAGAAGGATGTAAGGTAACTGTTTGGACGGCCGGGAAGTGCCACCCAATTTAGATCGGAACCCAGTGGGGGAGGCATCCACAGGGACCGTACCCTCCTTCCCCTCCCACCAACCTCTCGGAAGGACTTACTGACCCACATGTTTAATGTGATCGTACTCCGCGTGAACACGGCGGCAGTTTTGGCAGTGTCAGGAATCGAATCCGGGCCTACAGAGTGCAATTCCCGCGCGCTAACCACTGGGCTACCGCGCCCTTTGCGATTACATGTGACTTCGCCTCTCTAATTTCAATTTTATTACAAAATATGAATGAAATATCAATAATAATTGGAAAACATGAAAAAATTACATTGGCGGAAGAGGATTGCCTTAATCTTTTAACATTTAGGGATATTTTTTTAAAGTATCCCCACATCTCTTACTCCTCCTTTTCAAACTTATCTCAATCCTCTCTAACGCATATCATGGCATGAAACATCGTCTATCTTAACTCAAATATTTATCCGCTCAGAAAATCCCCTTTTTCGATCGTCTGGAATGAGTAAAAAAAACGCATCCCTGCCGGGCTGGTTCTCAACGGAAGGATGTGAGACGGCGTACCAACTGATGTCTATCATCTGGATGAAGAAGAGTCGTGAAAAACCGCTTAAAGACCGAATCTAGTAGTGCACCGTTCTCTTGTCTTCCAGATGGATCTTTTGATATCTTTTCCACCCTGGGAAAAATATTTTGAGACAGCTCATTGGAACTCTGAGATTGTTCATTAATTGCCAAAGTAAAAACGGTGCGGTTGGCTTCAAAAAATATTAAATGGGTGGAAAACTTAAGAGCAATGATAAAAACTTTAATAAAAAATTAATGTTTATATAATTGGTTGCAAACGAAATCAACGGGGCGCAGTAGACTACGGGTTAAAGCGCGGGAATACACTCGGAGGACCCGAGTTCGATTTCCGGCGCGTCCCAAACTATCTCCGCGTTTACGCGAATTCCCAACCCAGACCGTCCATCTCATCTTTCGGTTTGGAACAGTAGTAGAGACCGTAGATATCTTAAAGAGCAGATGGAGTCTTCGTATATTTCCCAATACTAGAACTCCGGGGGTAACATCTCCCTCTGAACTCTCACTTTGACCTCGTGGTTTCGGCGAGAAAGTGTCAAAAATCTTCTCTGATTGGCTACTTTGGCTTGACAGACAACTCGTCATCTGTTAATAGCTTTATGTTCACGCCTTCTTTACTTACGCTAATGGGATTTTAACGTCGACCACCGTTCGGATCGTAAGTGCCGATGTCCATTTTTAGATCTTTGGACCGTTTCGGAAGAAAATGTACGGTATCTATTATGTAGGATATCTACGGTAGAGATGGCCGGGGAAAAAATTGACTGCCGAACACGAAGGAGGGCAACAGGGCACCCCAACACCACATAGGAGAAGTCGTCGACTCCGCCACACAGCCACTGCACCGTCCGGGACACCAAAAGAAAACCACACCCAGTCGACAAGACCAACCGTCCCCAGTCACAAAGAAAAACGCCGACGTAGACGCCGGAAACCTCCACCCAGCAGATCAAATACCTGCCTGCACAGTAATCAAACAGGCAACTACTGCCACCACAAGGACGGCGAGGCTACCGCTGCCCACAGATCTTTTATTTAAAATAAAATTTTAACATAAGTTACTTACGCCAAACTGGCGTTAAAAGTCCCGGCATTTGCTATGACTTAACATAAAAGTTTGTCCATACGGAAACTAACCGTCTATGTAAAGTACAGGCATGTTAAATCTATGGCATCGAAAGTTCTTCCGGAAGATTAGTAGCAGGGAAAGGAGGGTACGGTCCTAGTTGGTGTCGCCTCCACTGGGTTCAGGTCGATACTGTGGGGGAAGACCCTGCCCCGGACGTCCAAACAAGTACCTTACACGCTCGGGTAGGTTTAACTGTCTGGATCAAAAGAAAGAAACCTATCAACATTGGTAAAACAGTATCTAATGATAATTAATAGAAATACTTAACCCTATAAATTTGCGAATATTTTTCATAGATTATTGTGGACATCCACAACTTAAACTCCTCTTTCAAACATTCCTCATCCCATTCTCAAATGCATATCCTCTCAGAAGAAAAAAATATGATGTGAGCAGTACATGGCTTTCCCTACATACTTCAATGATTTTTTTCATGATGAATTAATGATGTGCAAAATCCACAACCCCAAAACTTTGTCATTGAATTACCACCGCAAAAGTTGAAATTAGGCGCTTTTTGCAGTTTATGAGTCTAAACAGAGTGTGACTTATTCATACCTACATGCAAAATCTTCATCAAAATGCAATTAATTGTTAATGAATAGCCCGTGAAATAAATGACTATTGGTGAATTCTTTGGTGTCAAAATGCCAAACTAGTATACATAAAATGCCATTGCTCATGAATGGAATGAACCATACCCATCAGAATATTTTAACCATTTTTTGTATACCATTTATGTGGAGAGAAAGCATATTTAATGATAATTAGTACTTTTTTTGATTTTATGTAATATTTTTGATAGATTTGGTGGAAAAAGTTGCAGTCTCCTGAGAACGGGATCATGCTGTCTTCCTAAAATTGATTTATTTGTTGTCAAATGAAATATTACGTGGAAAATGATTATTCATTCATCATTATTATAGGTTCTGACTTTTTTTTATTTTATTTTTTTAAATTCATTCGAAAATTGGGGCGTCTTCCGAATATTTGATCGCATTTAAAATCAATGAGGTTTCAGTATGATCATAATAATCATACAATTTATCTTTAAAACGTTTCATTTATTTGTGAGATATCGCACGCGAACGCACACACACACTCAAAAACGTTTGATTCGAATTCAGGGATGCTTAAAACGCGCTCTTTGGTAGAAAACTCGAATTCGAATTTTAGACTCTGTCAAATCCTGACTTTCGAATTTTCCTTATATGTTATACTATATATGTAGGAAACGTAATAAAGGATATTGCTATTCCAGCAATATTCCAGCATCATTTTTCTACTCTGGAAAACTTTTTTCAACCTTCTGAGATGAAGAATCAATCTTCTGAGATGAAGAAATACGGATCATTTCCGGACTGGGTTCTGAGATAGATCAACAATACAGGAGAGACGTCGCACCAGCTGATGACTATCGGTAGGATAAGAAATGAGGAAATATCATATTAAAGGAGAATGTTTTTTCAAAGTGTGATCAGCGGATTTAGTGCATTCCTTAAATACTCAACATACATCTTTCATGACCCGGTATTATTTCGATATTAATAATTAGCATATCCCATTACTCTCTACTATACCACTTTTTTACTTTCCTTATATACGTAATGTATAACGAAAGTATTGTGACGGGGTCGAATATTCGAATTCGAGTTTTCGACGGGAGAGCACGTTTCAAGCATCCCTGATCACGAAGCGAACATTTTTGAAAAGTGATGTCTGTGTGTGTGTGTGTGAAAGTATGTGTGTCTGTGTGTGTGTATATGTGTGTGTGCGTGTGTGTGAAAGTATGTGTGTGTGTCTGTGAGTCTGTGGAGACGATATCTCACAAACGAATGGAGCGATTCGAATAAAATTTGGTACAAAAGTCACAATCCGTGAATACTGGAAGCTTATTGTTAAACACAATCGAATGTTCAGAACCCCTCTAAATTGTCGAGTGAAATTTTGAAAAAATCATCAAAAAATCAAAATCTTTAATAAAGTTACGTCAATAGACATTTCTTATGTAATTTTTCCTTAGAAAGCGATTGACATAAACTGTAGAACGCTAGCATGAACCGTTCTCGAGATATTGCACATTTTTCAAATAAATTTATCAAAAAATACCATAAATTAAAAAAAAATATATTAACTGTTAAGAAACACGTTCACTTTTCATATGTAATATCATACGATAAATTGGGTGACATCATTCTCGTGGATCTAATTCGTTCCATTCACGAGAAAAGATACTTTGAGTCATACTTTTGTATTTGAACGTCAATAGTCATTTATCCGCTGTAAGAATAACTTATTTCTCCACCCATAACGCTTGGCGAGATTTTGGTGACAAATTTAGCGGAACGTCGCCAACTTGGCGATATATTTTAAATGTTGCCAAGTTAACGAAAATCTCGCTAAATGGATAAAAATGACTCTAAATCAATGAAAATGACGCTAAATCAATGAAAATGACGACTCATTGAAGAAAATTCAATAACTTGGAAAGAATATAAGTATCTACAATAAGAATAACATTTTTTTAACTGTAAAAGCAGCAAATTCATTGCATTATATAAGGAGAGTCATGTGCTGTCCACATCAGATTTTTTGTTATTAATATGACGTTTTTAGTAATTGGCGGCAAAAATTTTACTGTACTATTGTTTTTACGAAAAAATTTTCTTTGCAACATCTATCCCTCAGGATCTGCTATAAATAGAGCCCAGATGATGACCGGTTTGGATAACGCATCACACTACGAAGATGAATATGTTGGGTTTATTAAGAATTTACGCTTTCGGTTTTTTCTCTCCATTTCCGGTTCAAAAAATTTCATTTTACTTGAAACATCCATTTCTCAAGATTTGTTATAGACAGAGCTTAGAAGATGACTGATTTAGCATTAAATTCCGGAAGAGGTACGGTGACCTTACTAAAAATTTCCATTTTTGGTTCCAAAATGTCTTTAAAACATCTATTTCTCAGGATTATATATACACTAGATAGAGTTCAGGTGGTGAATAATATGGAATCAACATCGAATTTCAGGGGCAGTTGGAGAAGGAGGTGGGGAAGATTAAGAATCTCCATTAAGAATCTCCATTTCAAGTTCTGGAATTATTAAGAATCTCCATTTCAAGTTCTGGAATTATTAAGAATCTCCATTTCAAGTTCTGGAATTATTAAGAATCTCCATTTCAAGTTCTGGAGATGTCACTTTTGGTTTTCAAAAATTCATATAACTATTCAAAAACAGTATGCAAGTGAGAAAAAAATGCTTAATAATTGCGTCAAAAACGAGTGCATTTATTACCATATTGTTAGCAGTAGGTCTAAAAGTTTAAAAAATCCTGTCAGCTATAATTGCTTAAATTTTGAGGACTTATTTTTGTATTATTCACTCATCCAATATATATATATATATATATATATATATATATATATAAATTGAAAGATTTTATTCGAAAATTATGCATAAACTACAGTATGTACAAGAAAACCCATCTCTAGCATATCTGTTACAAATGAGTAACTATAGACCAAGACTAAGGATAAAGATAGAAGGTAACATATCACTACAATGGAAAGGGGGGTGAGAAGAATGAAAATAAATAAAAATAAAAAAGAAAACACGGCAAAAATGAGAAAAGGCAGTAATAATTAGCTCAAGATAAAAGTTTAAGACATGGAGAACAATCAATTGAAACTATACAAAAAATGGCGGTTAGTTCGAACTTGCATTCTCATCAGGACAGCCATACAATTCGAATTAAAACCGATAGAATAGCCAGTTTCTTACAATGACGATAGTATTTAACTATAGACACCATTGGAACTGTCTACTGGCTAGTGGAAGATAAAGATAAATCAATTGAATTTTAAATCAGAAAAATAATACCTCCTCGAACAGAAATATTAACTCACAAGCATTGCTACCAAGAACTTGAAATATTAACTCACAAGTATAATAATTGAATTGTTGAATGAAGTATAATAATTGAATTGTTGAATGGAAGTATAATAATTGAATTGTTGAAATATTAACTCACAAGTATTGCTTGTGAACAATGCTCACAAGCATTGCTCATATATATATATATATATATATATATATATATATATATATATATATATATATATATATATATATATATATATATATATACATATATATATATATATATATATATACATTATGTATATATATATATATATATATATATATATACATATATATATATATAAATATATAGATAATAATAGAAGTTTGAAAATCCAATGAACGAAAAGTAAGAAGATGTAACACGATAAACCTAACTTTTTTAAAAACACCCACAGAATAAAATATAATACAGCAAATCATCAATCAAATGGATAAAAAATACAAAACACAAGCTATCAAGTTACAGAAAATCAACCAAATTAAAAGGTATGGAAACAAAAAAAGAAAAACTTAAGCTAAATTCAACTATCTAACAGGCTTACAAAACAAAAGTAAAAATCAACTAATCCTCAAGCAAATGGGAAAAAAATAAATAAAATAAATATCGAATCAACAAGTCAATGAAAAATATAAAGGTATGGAATCGAAATAAGTATAACAAACGAAATCAAGCACTAACGCATTACACGTGGACGAGGCTCTAAGCCTAAATCATGAATTGTTAACCTCTACAAAAATCTAATCATGTCCAAGTTTTTTGTAGAAGCAAACACAAAAATGTATGTTTCTGAAGAAATAGATAGATTAAATCTATAAACTATTTCTACTTGGACGACATACATAAAGAAGGAATAAAAAAGAAAAAATGAATACCTGGAAAAAGCACAGCGTATGTACAATCGAGTCAATACAGGGTACACTGATAGAAGAGACCAGTGTTGCCATTCGTAAAGAAAAAAATAAAAAAACATTTACTGTTGCCATTCATAAGAATTGAAAAACTGTGAAGCGAAATGTTAAGAAAAAGTATTAATATACAAAAAGAGCTACTAAAAAGAGGGGCAAATAATAGTAATGCTAAAGTGGGAAGTGAATGAAAAAAAAAAAAAAGTGTACCCTGTATTGACTCGATTGTACATACGCTGTGCTTTTTCCATGTATTCATTTTTTCTTTTTTATTCCTTCTTTATGTATGTCGTCCAAGTA
>OX578144.1:52102262-52184762 GCA_951213105.1 Amaurobius ferox
TAAATGCCGCGGCATTGCACTCCTGGACGCCAGCCCTGGCTGAAGCCAACCCCCGGAGTGACAATAACAATTATCACAAGACCGTGGAAAAAGAAAAGTCCAATGATAAGATGAAGACCATTACTGGATGGCCAACTAGTCCTTCAGACTACAATGACCTGTATCAGACTACAATGACCTGTAGTCTGAAGACTACAATGTTCAGACTACAATGACCAGACTGACCTTACAATGACCAGACTACAATGACTGTTCAGACTACAATGACCTGTAGTCTGAAGGACTAGTTGGCCATCCAGTAATGGTCTTCATCTTATCATTGGACTTTTCTTTTTCCACGGTCTTGTGATAATTGTTATTGTCACTCCGGGGGTTGGCTTCAGCCAGGGCTGGCGTCCAGGAGTGCAATGCCGCGGCATTTATGACAAGCTTGTTGACAACTGGGGTGTTAGGTCACAACCCCGCTTCAGTTCCCTGAATGCTCTACTGCAAATGCACGAGCCTAGTTCAGACTAAGTAACCAATGGATCAACATGTTCTAAACAGTTGCGTATGAATAACATATATATATATATTTTATATTTTTTTCTCACTGAGCTGCAAGAGGATCATACGTCAAAAAGCAGCGTGTGTGTCATAGGTACTCTGGATTTGGCAGCTTCATTGCAAAAGACATCAAAAAGCAGTTCTGCAATCTGCAACGCATATTACAGCTTTAAACCCTTTCTAGACGATTGGCACGCCCGCGTGTCGTCTGCGAACTTGCATTCAAGGACGGACGGCACGCACTCGTGACGGAGGAAACTTTACCGTAAACGGCGAGTGGCACGCATGCGTGCTTTCACATGGAACGTTTTAATTTGTCTACTAGATGGCGTTAAATATCCGTGGAACTAACTTCAACGTATTTTGCAGATACATGACCTTGGCATAAGGAGGATCCAATGAATTACTTCTCCATTTGGAGCGGTGAAACATGATTTAGTAATATAAACAGACAGAGCAATTCTCGCAGCATCAACAATTTTATAATTTAGTTTCGGGTTCTTTTTTATTTCAGTTTTATGATTTCGTTGGTGAATCATAGGAATATAAGAGAGTATTTTTTTTTTTTTTTTTGGGGGGGGGGGGTTAGAGGCAGTGAAATTATTCGTTTATTTCGGATAAAAGAATGGGAGAAACTAAAGAGTATTTTGTATTCAGATTGGTATGAAAAATATACATCAAATAGAAAATAAATATTTCTTTTATTTCTGAAAGTAGTTTTTAAATAGTTTTAATAGTTAATACATTTCTGTGTTGAATAGGTGATTTTTAGTGAATTTATTTCGAGAGTTAAGCTTAGCGCAAAAAAAATGCCGTCTCCTCGGAACAGTTCGGAAGCGAAACGCTCCGTACTTTGGGCCGCGGCAGTTCCGGAATGTCACCGTCGCGAAAGGGTTAAGTGCAAAGCCAGTCCAGGGATGCTGTTATCTTCAGTGGGAGAGCTATCTTAAAAATACTATCGTTGGTAGAATAGAAGATAAGAATTTCTGACGGCTATTCTTATTTTATAAATTTAAGGAGACTTTCAGAAACGTCTTACCTAATTAAAACCAACATTACCAACTCTATCTTTCACTTTGAACTTATCTCAGTTCTCTTAAACCATATATTCTTTCTGAAAACATCGGATACCGTTGTTCAAACATTTATTCGCTCTGGGAATCTTTATTTTGATCATCTCAGATATGAAGAAAAACGAATACCTAGAGGGCTGGTTCTCCAAGGAAAGGCATCGTACCTGCTGATAACTATCAGCAAGCTGACAGATGGTGGAAAAATATTTTATAAAAGCATCTAGTACATCGAGGAGAGCTCTTTGGTTTAGTGATCTTATCTTTAGGCTTCTAGGCTCTTTCTCACTCTTAACCAGAGGAAAATATGGTTTAATATGCGGTTGAAGTTCTAGTGCCAAAGTTATCGTTGAATTTATATCGCCAAATTTGGAACGATTGTTAGTGCTGTTCTTCAGAACTGAGCAATATTTTGGGTGCATAACTACGGTGTCCATATTTTTGAGGATAAAGCGAAGAAGAAATATAAAACGAGCTCATAAGAATAAAATTAAAAAGTTTCTGTTTATGCTCATATTTTATAACAAGATATAAAGCCCATCATGTGACAGGATGCATAATGGATACTATTCCATAATGGATACGATGCATAATGGATACTTCAAATGGACAATTTGCAAATCTTCCATCACAAGTCGTCACCCTTTTCAACAAAACAGAATTTAACTGTGGTAGGTCCCGGAACTGATAATTTTATAAAAATACAAAAGTTTAATTTTTACCCCCCCCCCTAATAATAAAAATATCAATTGCTAAAATATTTGCAGTGCTTAATTAGGGCGATAGAAATTAACCCGGTGCATTTCGATGAAAAATGCACTGAGATATTCCAATTACCGTTATTACAGGTATTTTTCATTCGATTGAAAGGGACCAACAACAAATAAGTTATTCAAAATTAAATAGCAGCAAATTTCAATTAGCGGTTTTTCTTTTTCAAATAGATCTGTTTATGTCCCTCAAAATTACTTTCGTAGCAAGTAAATTACTCACACTTGCAGGTTAAGAAAAAAGAAATAAGCCAAGGATAGATTTCAATGATCGATATCTCAGCGAATTTTTCATCTAAAGGTAACAGGTAAATTTATTTCGACCCAATTAAGCATGGTCCAAATTTTACTAATTGACATTTTTTTTATCAAGGAGGGTGCATAAAAAAATTTAATTTCGCATTTTTATGAAATTATCAATTCCGGGGTGTGCAATTATCATAGCTAAATTCTCCTGCGCTTGATGATTATTTATCATCACTCTTATTTATCATTATTTCACTTTACTTCTACAACCAACCATTGATCTTATATTCTTTTCAGACACTCTTAGTTAAACACTCAACATGTTAAAAAATACGGGCCGTTTCGTTGTCATAGCTTTATGAGTACTCGTTTTCATCAACATGCATGTGCTATGCATAATGATTCATTGCATGTGCTATGTATGATATGTATAATGTGCATAATGTATGCAATGTATAATGTGCTATGTGTGCAATGTATAATGTGCTATGTATAATTTGCTATGTATGCAATGTATAATGTGCTATGTGTGCAATGTATAATGTGCTATGTATGACATTGCATCTGCTATGTATAATGTATAATGATTCAAATGCATTCAAGGGAAATCGATTGGAATTTTCGTATTCATTTTTGGCAAGAATGTTAGAGTCATATTATTTGAATACAAGTGAATGGTGTTTTCTAAACCTTTCACAAAAGGTCACTTGTGCATACTAAAATCACCACAGTTTGTTTGGGAAAATCATGTGCTGGTCACATCCGATTTTTTTTCAACCATTTCTTTAAGCGATTCACGCTGTTCAGCACGGAGAGAAAGAAAGAAAAGTCTCCATAATTGGTGTCTGAGGTGACATTTCACTGTTCTTAATAATTTTTTCGAACATTTCTTCTGTCTACGGGTTCTCCCTGGACTCCCTCGTCACGTCCCAGAGGTATAAACGGAGCAGACGAAGAGTGCAGCAGCAGTTACTGGCAGGATAATAGATAGAAAGAGGGCGGCTGTCAGAGTCCGAGTCGCATCTGTAAAATTGCTAGAGTTGCAAAAAAACACGGTAATTTTGAGAAGCGGAAATAAACCCGGGACTTTTGAAAGCATTGGAAACTTTGATGGAAAGAAACTAATTTACACGTTTCTTATATGCTAGGGCTAAACCCGCACATTACGCAGTTTAAACCTTAATGATGGATTGCCATTTAGATCAATTTACTAAATCTTTGTATCAGTTTAAAGGTTGAATCTATTGGAATAAGATTTTCGAAAATTTAAAATTACAAAAATTTCGTTGAAAATGTGCAAAGTCGCGAAATTATTTAAATGTTATTGGGACTAAGTATATTTCTGATTATCGTTCAATATTAAATGAATTAATCACTTTGTAATAAGTATTTTATCGTCCGGAGTATTTTGCTTTTAAAATATTTACAAATTAAATTACAATTTATTTGTGGAATTAATATTAATTTTTATTTACGTCTGATAAGAAAGTCACATAATTTAAATATTTTTCTTGGATCTGACAAATATCTCTTAATTTTTCATACTTCAGTTATTTACAATTTCGAATGCGAAAGATAAATACTAGTTTTCGGTCATACACATTTCTTTTACAATGCAATGTTTCAAAATTACCAGTTTTTTCAAAATTCCCTTCCCAAAAAACCCAGTTTATTCCCAGGAATAAACCGGGTTTTTTCCCGTCTTTGCAACTCTACACGCCATACATGCTCCGTTTCTATGTGGATTTGTTTAGAAAAGGACAAATAGGGCCCTATTGCTAATATATCAGTACTACACGTAGCATATTATTTAATTAAATAACTGACATTAGTAACATTCACCTCAAAGCTACTGCAGTTGTCACTCTTTGAAGAACTTTAAGAAAGAGGATATTTATAATTAAACCTGTTTCTGACAGATGGAAAGTACTTTTCCAAAATATTAACCTACATACACTTTAACTGGAACACTTTTAGGAAGCTGTTCTACGACCTCGTCACATACAGTATGCAGTTCAATTCAGATGAAATGTGAAATTGACTACGAAAACCAGGTAACACACAATGATAGTTAAAATAGACCTGTTATTTTATTTTTAAACATAATTCCAAACGCCCTAGATGTGATTTAAACAAATTATAAATTCCTGAATGTTGACAATACAAAGCCAATTAATTTATAACGATTAATGCATCCTCCAAATATTTCAAAACTACCTATTTAACTTAGATTTCGATCTAATGCATTCTATAAAGTCAAATTCTCACATTTAACAGACAGCGCAAGGGCCAGAAGTGACTTTTCCTCTTATAAAATGGTTAGAACGCTTCCTATCAAACACTATAAAGCACAAAATAAAGATGTAACCGGTTTTGAAGTCAACAAGCAACCTCCTCCAGGATGATAGAATTAGTCAGGACATGTCAGAATTAATCAGGACTACAGACCTCGAAGCATTCATCTGATCAATATCGGCATCTGTCAATAAAGAAGCAAACGTGGCCGAGATAAAAGATGGCACACGGCAAAAAATAAAATGAAAGTTAGCCAAATAGGAAGGAATATCTCATATAATCCATGGATTCCACTGTAGTAATGATTTAGGTTCGTTTCCATATGAATCCTATTTTTATTTAAAGGACTAAAATATTGAAATGAGAAAACGTAAAATAATAGTTCAATATTAGGAAGTTTTAGACTGGACATAAGAAAGTGTCTATAATTTAGAGGAGTCTTTATCATAGAGATATTCATTAGAGGTATTCACAAAATCGCAAAGAAATGTCTCCTTAATTGGTGTTTGCAAAGCAATTTTGCTTCTCTTTGCAATTTTTCTTTCATGTGTCTTCTTCCTCTATATTCTTCCGAAAGTTGTCAGATCTTTCCTGAGGAATGACTGGTGGAGAAGGGCGTAGAGCTGATGACTTCCCGCAAGATGATAGGGACAGGACGAAATGGCCAAACGCGCCAAATTTATCGAACCACACATACTCCGTCTCGATCAGATTTACCCGAGACAAAACGTTCGGAGAAATTCTCACGAGTATTAGAATAGAATCCGTTTAAAAGATATCTGTTAGTCCCACGTTACAGTGCTATTGTTTAAATTTTATAAAAATATGAGTTTTAGTAATTTTTGAGTCAAGTGAAAACCCTTCATAATTCAATGATCTTTCTAATTCAATTCCTGAGTACAAGGACCCCCCCCCCTCCTGCGCTACTCGAACAATATTTAAAAATCTGCTGAGGGCAGCTCATGACTTTCCCTGCAGACTTATTTCTATCCACGTTCTCTTTATTTTAATTAAATTTAATTCACTTTTAATTCAATTTTCGTTTTCATTTGGTAACTGGAGTTATTTTCAAAGGTGGCGTAGAGAAAAATATAAAAAAACTTACATATCTCGAGAACGGCTAGTTCTAGTGTAATGGGGTTGATCTTATTAGTTTCTTCGTTAAAAATTACGTATAAAACAAGCATTTAATGGATATATTAGAGCATACGCAGTTTTTTATTTTAGATTTTGGCGATTTTTGCGGGCCATTTTGCAAAAAAAGGCAGATTATTTTTTTCCGAATCATACCAAAATCTAATCAGCACCAGGGTGTCCCACAAGTGACTTATCTACCGAATTTTGTAAAAGTCGGTCCATTAGTTTTTCAGCTAGAGTGGATAAAAGCTTTTGCGGGCCATTTCGCAAAAAGAAAGGCGGGTTCTTTTATCCCGAATCGTACCCAAAACTAATCAGCACTAGATTCGCCCACAAGTGACTTACCTTCCAAATTTTGTGAAATTCGGTCCATTAGTTTTTTTAGTTAGAGTGGATACATACATTGCACAGACAGACAGACATACAGACACACAGACACACACAGACGTCAGGCTAAAAATAGTTTTTTCGTATTCTAGAGGTCTCGAAACGTGTAGATCCGTCGAAAACTCGAGTTGCGATTTTCGGCATAATTCCAATACTTTCCCTATGCATTACCACGTATTGCAGGGAAAGTAAAAACGCATTCGAACGTTATTATTAATTATTCCGTAGAAATGACAAAAATTGACGTCTTCTGTAGCGAAAGAAGTTCGAGAACCGATGAGCTACATGAAGTGCCACTGATAGATTTTTTTAGACCCTTATGAAACAAATACGTGGGATTACTACTACCCCCTATTTTACAAGTTATTAACCTTTTCTCATGCACTGCTTACGCGGTACAGGGTCCCTATGTAGTACACCCTGTTTACCATCCCACCCTCCGTCGAAGTCCCTGATTATGCTCCAGCCATTAATGATAAGACAAAGGAGCTTCATATTTTTGAAACATCGACTGTGAGGCAGGAAATTCCAAAAATATAGTCGCTAACTAACAGCTTAAAGTTCCAAGATTGTTCCTAGGGCCTCAACAATCGTTAAGCTTGGCAGACGATCTTTGAGATGGGATAAATGCCAGCGATTTACCAATTTTCAGGGATTCTGGGAAGGGCAAGAGCAGCTCATTAATGGTTTTAATGAGTGGCAGACGATCTGCCTGTTTCATTAGTAGATCCGAAGTTTTTCAAAGAGGGGAGGCTGACATTGTTCGAGAAATTAGAACAGAAAATTCTCGGAGGGTGTGGAGATTTGTTTACCATAATTAATTATGTTTCACGGAGGTACGGGAGAATTTTTACACAATCCGGGCAGAAAGCGGAATTGCAAGAAAGATTTTTTTTCTCGGAAAATGTGAGATTTTGAGTTTGTTTCGTTCAATCATCGGAGAGCGATTTTTAAATATTGTCATTAGGTTGTGAGCAAATTTAAATGTTAGCAATGTTAAAGCATTTAAAAAACGGTAAGTAGAATAAATATTAAATCAATTAGAACATCTCTCTTTTACGAACGTAAACAGGAGAAACAAACATAGTCCACAGAGTTCGTAAATCTTTTATCGCAATCTGGGCATATTTAATTTGATTTGAGAAAACATTTCAATTAAAAAGACTTCTTTTAAAAGGTAAAATGCCGCCCTTTAGAGTTTGTTTTTTTATTTAACAGTATTTGAATTATTGAGCATCAAATGTTCCGAGATTGCCGACTGGATATATTTCTCAAAGCTTTATAATGAGATTGGCGAGTATAAAGTACCTAAAAAATTTGGTTGCCCAAAAAAGGAAAACCGAAGGACTTTTTCACATACACACTTTTATAAATTTAGCGGGGATTTTATTTTTGGATCTTTTTCTCTATTAAAATTAAATGCTGCGAATTTTTAAATTGCAATGCAAATAGACGGCAAAACGTACGTTTCTGATTTTTTACAAATAGAGTAATATGAACCCATAGGCATGGCGCTTTTTTATTAACACTTCACAACAAAGTTGAAAAGTGTTTATGACTTTGTTCATTCTGTCTATCTGTCTGTCTGTCTGTCTGTCTCTCCGTTAGCACGATAACTGCCGTAAAAATGACTTTATCAAAATGAAATTTTAGTATGCTATTCAGACGGTCTGTGGAACCTATGGGAATATAAATGAATAATATCATCAAATTAATTTTGGATTGAATCCGGGTTGAAAAAATGAAATACATTGAACCCTATGGGACCTAATTTTTCAAATATTTTTTAAGCGAATTTAAAATTCACAAATTGTTTCGAAAGTTTTTTGAAATATTCAAATTATCCCATAAAATATATAAAAAAAATATCAGCAAAATATATTCAATAGTTTTTTAAATGAAAATTAAAATAATAATTACACCTTTTATATGAAGAGATCACGTGACCCACTTCAAAATAAAATATGGCATCCATCTTCTGTTAAAATCGTGATTTTTAAAGTTCTTTTTAATTCATATTTAGTGTTGTATCCGTCCTAAAACCTCTTGATTTTTGCTTAAATTATGTGTATCTGCATACTGAAACAACGCAATTACAATATATTTGAATTTAAATGATCATCCAACTTTGATTATTTCTACGACTCCTACTTTTCACTTATGGAAAATGTAAACAGCAAAATATGTAGAATGAGTTGTATAAGAATTGCTGCATTTCTTTAACGCAAAATTATTTAGCTCATGGAGTCTGCATAGCTGATATGAATGAAATATTCATTGATTTTACAGAGAGAAGGACGATTTTTTTCAATGAAATTTTAAGCATAGAGTTTAATTACTTGCTCCTCCGTGGTCTTAAGTTTTTAAATAAAATAAATTATTATAGTATCGCGATGAATGAAATGAATGGGAAAATGTTTATGAATGAAATGCTGCTTTTATAGAGAGAGTCAGGTGTGTAATATTTCGATGACTTCATTTGAATAAATTTCATTTGTTTTCGATGAAGTTTTCAAATATAATAAATTAATGTAGTATTGTGATAATTCTAAAAATATTACCGAGGAATGCATCGCATTTTAGAGATGTTTAAATGAAATTGCTTAGAAGTTGGAAAGTGTTTCATAATCAATGCTTTATGCATGGTTGATATTTCTTGTTTATTTCTACCCAGACCATCCGACCTACACGAATGTAACTGTTTGGACGGCCAAGACAGTGCCACCTAATTTAGATGGGAACCCAATAGAGGTGAAAATTAATTTTCATTTTAGGTTATTATAGTCAATTACAAAGTTGAACAATAAAGATTAATAACACATAAAGCATTGATTATGAAACACTTTTCAACTGAAATGCAATTTTATTTAAACATCTCTAAAATGCAATACATTCAGAGCTGATATATTTTAAATTATCACAGTATTATAATCATTTATTATATTTGAAAACTTAAAACTTCATCGAAAAAAAATGAACTTTATTCAAATAATGTCATCGAAATATAAATCGTCTGGCTTTTTATGTATAAGCATTCATACACTTTTATTCCAGACTCTAGAGTTAAATGATTTGGCGTGAAAAAAAATCAGCAATTCTTATACAACTCATCTTACAATCACTTGTTTACATTTTGAATCCAATAAAATTAGGCTTCGTTGTAGAAATAATCAAAGTTTGATAATCATTTAAACAAAAAAATATTGTAAGTGCGTTGTCACAGAATATAGATGCACAGAAAATACGCAAAAATAAAGCGATTTTATGACGGATGCAACACTAAATATACATTTAAAAGACCTTTTAAAATCACGATTTTTACACTGGGAAATAAAGATGGATGCCTTATTTTATTTTGAAGTGTTTCATATAATCTCTTCATATTATATGGGTGTAATTAATATTTTAATTTTTGTTTAAAAAACTACCGAACATATTTCGCTGAAATTTTTTTATATATTTTATGGGATAATTTGAATATTTCCTAAAATTTTCGAAGCAATTTATGTATTTTAACTTTGCTTAAAAAATGTTTGAAAAATTAGGTCCCACAGAATTCAATGTATTTCACTTTTTTAACCCGGGTTCAATCCAAAACTAATTGTGTGATATTATTCATTTACGTTCCCATATGCCACACACTGTCTAAACAACATACTAAAATTTCATTTCGATAAAGTCATTTTTACAGCAGTTATCGTGCGAACGGACAGACAGACATACAGAATAACCAAAGTCATAAACACTTTACAACTAACTATGTTGTAAAGTGTTAAAAATCACGCTCAAAAACATTTTTACTGTATCTTTAAAATGTCTTGGGATATGCTATATTTTAAAATAAAAATTTAACTGTTATTATCCCTTTATCTCTATTCAGTGGCATCGCCAAGAAGAGGGATCAGGGGGTCATAACCCTCCTCCCCCCCAGGAACCCATCAAATAAAGATATCAAATCATTTTAAGATATCAAATTTGAATCCGAAATTTTCAGAACTTTTAGCAGAATTTCTAAAATATGAATACTGTTAATAAATGAAAAAAAAAATCCGAATCAATAAAACTATGATGAGTCGAATTTTTTTTTCGTACACTGGAATTTCTTTCTGCAGTATTGGAAATATTAGGGAAATTTTATAAAATATAGCATATCTCAACCAATTTTAAGTGTGCAATTACGTAATTGATGTCTTTGAGAGTAACTTTTCTTTGAGAGTAAGGCAACAGCTTTGCAATTAACAATACTGACCTAAAACGACAGTTAAAGAAAATAATTTTGTAAGTTCTGAAATATAACACCAGGGGGCTCTGCAATCCCTTTCCAGGACTTTCGCGACATCTTGTAAATAATCAATAGTTAATAGTTATGATTGCCATATTAGATCCCACTATTTTTATTTTCCTCATACACATATAATGTATAAGGAAAGTATTGTGACGGGATCGAAAATTCGAATTCGAGTTTTCGACGGGAGAGCAGGTTTCAAGTATCCCTGAACACGAATCAGACGTTTTTGAGATGATGTCTGTGTGTCTGTGTGTGAAAGTGTGTGAAAGTATGTGTGTCAGTGAGTCTGTGGAGACGATAACTGACGAACGAATGGAGCGATTCGAATGTTCGAATGAAATTTGGTACAGAAATTAGAATCCGCGAATACTGTAAGCCTATTGCTTCTATGAGCAATCGAATGTTCAGAACCCCCCTAAATTTTCGAGTGAAATTTTGAAAAAATTATCAAAAATTCAAAACCTCTAATAAAGTTACGCAAATAGACATAGCTTATGTAATTTTTCATTAGAAAGCGATTAACATAAATTTTAGAACGCTAGCATGAACAATTCTCGAGATATTGCACATTTTTCAAAAAAATTATCAAAAAATTATATAAAATAAAACAAAATATTTCCTATTGAGAAACATGTTCACTTTTCATATGTAATATCATGCGATAAATTAGGTGACATCATTCGCGTGGATCTAGTTCGTTCCATTCATGAATAAATATACTTTGAGTAATACTTTTGTATTTGACCGCCAATAGTCATTTATCTGCTATAAGGATAAATTATTTCTCCGTCCATAACGCTTGGTGATATTTTGACGACGAATTTGGCGGAATGTTGCCAACTTGGCGACTTTCTCAAATGTTACCAAATCAAAGAAAATCTCGCCAAATTGATAAAAAATGGTGCTAAATCAATAAAAATAACGACTATTTGATGAAAATTCAATATGTTGAAAAAAATATAAGTATCTACTATAAGAATAACGTATTTTGTTTTTACTGTAAAAGTAGTAAATATATTGCATTATATAAGGAAAGTCATGTGCTGTCCACATCAGATTTTTTTTTAAATACCACTTAAAAGAAAAAGAATTATTTTAAAGAATTTCTTATGCCATTTTAACAAACTTTTAAACTGGAAGTATGTGTCTAAAGCTAATTGTCGAAATAGCGAGATCAGCTATGCTGAGTTCAAACACCCACTGTATACTACGAAAAATTAATCGTTAGCAAATAAGTCAAACATACGCGAAACCTCACAAAACTGTTTAAAACAAGAAATATATACTTTTATTTTAAAATAGGCTACTCCATCCTGCAATGATATAAAAATCCATATTTCTCCCAGAATTCCAGAATGAAGCAAAAAATTGACGAAGAAAATAGTACGCTTTCTTTGTGAGTTGGTTTCACATCTTTGAAAGAGCCCAAGCCGTGAAACAACTTTCGCAGGCAATAATAATAGCAGGTGAAGAGGTAGGCAGGCGTATAATGCTCGTCACAAACTTGCCAGGTATTTAGCAACATATTAAACGAAATATGGCCAATATGGCGATTTTGATAAATAAAAATTCCTGATGTGGGCAGCACATGACTTTCCCTGTAGACTTATATGAACGTTCTCTTTATTTTAATTAAATTTAATTCACTTTTATTTCAATTTTCGATCTCAATTGGTAACTGGACTTATTTTCAAAGGTGGCTTAGACAAAATACGAAAAACTAATATATCTCGAGAACGGCAAGTCCTAGTGTAATGGGGTTCATCTTATTCTTTTCTTCGTTAAAAATTACATATAAAACAAGCATTTAATGTTGGATATGTTTCAGCATACGTGGTTTTTTAGTTTAGATTTTGCAGATTTTTGAGGGCCATTTCGCAAAAAAAGGCAGGCTATTTTTTTCCGAATCGTACCAAAATCTAATCAGCTCCAGGGTAACCCACAAGAGACTTATCAACAGATTTTTGTGAAGTTCGGGCCTTAGTTTTTTAGCTAGAGTGGATGCAGGTAATTTTTGCGGGCCATTTCGCAAAAGAAAAGGCAGGTTCTATCAGCACCAAGGTCTCACCCAAGTGACTTAGCTACCAAATTTTATAAAATTCGGTCCATTAGATTTTTAGTTAGAGTGGATATATACATTGCACAGACAGACACACACACACGTACAGACGTCACGCTAAAAATAGTTTTTTCGTATTCTAGAGGTCTCGAAACGTGTAGATCCGTCGAAAACTCGAGTTGTGATTTTCGGTATGATTCCAATACTTTCCCAGTACATTACCATGTATTGCAGGAAAAGTAAAAATCTGATGTGGGCAGCACATGACTTTCTCTGCAGACTTATATTCACGTTCTCTTTATTTTAATTAAATTTAATTCACTTTTAATTCAATTGTCGTTCTTATTTGATAACTGGATTTATTTTCAAAGGTGGCGTAGAGAAAATACAAAAAAACTAAAATATCTCGAGAACGGCTAGTTCTAGTGTAATGGGGTTGTTCTTATTCTTGTCCTCGTTAACAATTATGTATTAAACAAGCATTTAATGGATATATTTGAACATAGTTTTTTTATTTTAGTTTTTGGCGATTTTTGCGGGTCATTTTTCAAAAAAGGCAGGTTATCTTTTTCCGAATCGTACCAAAATCTAATCAGCACCAGGGTGACTCTCAAGTGATTTATCTACCGAATTTTATGAAATTCGGTGCATTAGTTTTTCAGTTAGAGTGGATACAAGCTTTTGCGGGCCATTTCGCAAAAAAAAGGCGGTTACTTTTATTCCGAATCGTACTCAAAACTAATCAGCACCAGATCCGCCCACAAGTGGCTTACCTACCGAATTTTATGAAAGTCGGTCCATTAGTTTTTTAGTTAGAGTGGATAAAAAATCTCCACAGACAGACAGACAGACACACACACAGACGTCACGCTAAAAATAGTTTTTTCGTATTCTAGAGATCTCGAAACGTGTAGATCCGTCGAAAACTCGAGTTGTGATTTTCGGTATGATTCCAATACTTTTCCTATACATTACCATGTATTATAGGGAAAGTAAAAATGTTTGAAATGAACAGGAATTAACAAGGAGAATACAGAACCCAAATTTCCTCTAGTATAAAGCAATCAAAACAATTCATTGCTGGGCACATAAAAGGATAAAAGCGAATGAATGTTTTGGACATGCTTGAGTTTCTATTCTTCAGTGCGAGACAGCCAAGAACTGAACTCCAAACGAAGTCAAATAACTCAAAAATCTATCTTTCTAGTTCTTAGTTTGTTTGCTTTTCTTTCACCATTTTATTCAAACAGCAATTCACGTTTTGATACATTGTGTATTTAGTTATTTTCTACAAGTTTCAAATTAAACTGCAATAAACATAAACAAATACTTTCTCTAAAACATGTACTATAAATTTACACATATGGTAGCAGATTTTGTGCACACTTAATTTTTGGAGGAATAATTTTTCACTCGCTTTTGCATACTTATTTCGTATTGTCACACAAATTCTCGAGAAACCCGGAAATGACCTGAAATGGAAAAAGAACTGGAGGTGGAATTCCTTGGTGAATCCCCTACCTCTTCCGAAATTAGATGCTGAATTCATATCAGTCATCATCTAAGCTTTATAGCCAATCTCGAGAAATGCATGTTTCAAGAAAACATTTTGTACCGAAAGTGGAAAAAAAACGCATGTGAAAATCCTTAGCAAACCACTCTACCCCGCCCCCTCTTCCACAATTTGATTTCAAATTCATTTCAATTATCATCAAAGCTCTATGTACAGCGAATCTTAAGGAAGGGATGTTTCAAGTAAATAAAAATTCTGAACCGAAAATAGAAAAGAACCGGAAATGTAAATTCTTAGCGAACCCCACACCCTCCCAGAATTTGCTTTCGAATTTATATTTTTCTTCATCTAATCTCTGTCTAGAGCAGATCATGAGAAAGATATATTTCAAGGAAAACTGTTTAGTAAAAACAAAATTATGGCAAAATTTCCCCCCTCCAATAAAACACGCTGTATTAGCAGTGAGTACATTTCGAAGAGCAATTTCGTGCTGTGACAGTTTTAATGTTTTATAAATATTAACAGTATTTATCCTACAACGTATTCAACAAAACCAACAAACTTTCCCTCCAAGATGAATCTCACTATTTCGCCATTGATCATGCAGATTCATTAATGGTAAGACGATTTTTTCCTAGAGAGAAATGTTAGTGACTCAACAGGATAAGCAAGCGGAAAGATAGCTCGTGCTTTTAATTATTAGCACAGACGTTCCCGACTCCGTACTCTTCATTAGTAAGGTCAACATCTTCTGGATGCGTTTTGAGTAACAAAGAAGAAAACAAGTACTTTAACTTATGATGCTTTTAAGACTTTAAGGTCGATCTTCTTTAGATTCTTTCTTGCATTTTTTTCGGATTGAGTCCATGGCGAAATGTGCGATTCTACACCGTATTTATGCCAACCCCGTCACACTATTCAAGTCCTGAATAAGACCTCGGTCCAAAAGACTCGGTTCCAGGGCTTCCATATTTTAGCACCGCCCTCCCCCCTCCAAAAAAAAAAATCTGATGTAGGCAGCACATGACTTTCCTTATATAATGCAATTAATTTACTACTTTTACAGTTAAAAAAAGGTTATTTTTAAAGTAGATACTTATTTTCTTTCCAAGATATTGAATTTTCTTCAATTAGTCGTCATTTTAATTAATTTAGCGTCATTTTTATCCATTTGGCGAGATTTTCGTTAATTTGGCAACATTTAAAAATGTCGCCAAGTTGGGGACATTCCACTAAATTCATCGCAAAAATCTCACCCAGCGTTATGGATGGAGAAGTAAGTTATTCTTATAGCGGATAAATGACTATTGGTGTTCAAATACAAAAGTATTACTCAAAGTATCTTTTCTCGTGAATGGAACGAGTTAGAGCCACGAGAATGATATCACCCAATTTATCGCATGATATTACATATGACAAGTGAACATGTTTCTTAAGAGATAATATTTTTTTTAATTTATGGGATTTTTTGATAAATTTATTTGATAAATGTGCTATATCTCAAGAACGATTCATGCTAATGTTCTAAAGTTGATGTCAATCATTTTCTAAGGAGAAACTACATAAAAAATGTATATTTGTGTAATTTTATTAAAAGTTTTGATTTTTTGATGATTTTTCAAAATTTCACTCGAAAATTTAGGAGGGTTCTGAACATTCGATTGTATTTTAAAACAATAAGCTTCCAGTGTTCACGGATTGTGAATTTTGTACCAAATTTCATTCGACTCGCTCCATTCGTTCGTGAGATATCGTCTCCACAGACTCACTGACACACACACACACATACTTTCACACACACACACATACTTTCACACACACACACACAGACTTCAAAAATGTTCAATTAGTGATCAGAGATGCTTGAAACGTGCTCTCCCGTCGAAAACTGGAATTCGAATTTTCGATCCTGTCACAATACTTTCCTTATACATTATGTATATAAGGAAAGTAATAATAGTCTTATATAATTGTATCCTTAATACTTGTATGTTTTGTCTTGGTTTTTCTGCAACTCTCGAAAGTTTTTTTGATTGAATCTGCTTCATTAATAATTGTTTATTGCATATATTCATTATATTGCATAGCTTCATTAAGAATTGTTTATTGCATATATTCATTATATTGCATAGCTTCATTAATAATTGTTTATTGCATTATACATGCTAATCTTTTAAGGAGGAAGTGAAAAATATTCCATCCTAATAATTAGTTTTTAAAAAATCAGTAAAATTTAATGTCGTTTAAGACGGATATTTTTAAAATCCAGAATTAAGTAGCTGTTCCTTTCTGGAAAATTGCATTGTGCTTATGTACCCAGTAAAAAGTTCTTTATTTATTGTTTGCATGATTTGTTCTTTATTTTTTGTCTATAATAATTTTGCCTATAATATTTTTGTGTGAATGCCAGTATGGAGAAAAGTGCAATGTTTTGCACTTTTCTCCATATGCAAATATAAATAAATAAAAATCTGATGTGGGCAGCACATGACTTTCCTTATATAATTCAATGCATTTACTACTTTTACAGTTAAAAAAATGTTATTCTTATAGTAGATACTTACATTCTTTCCAAGATATTGAATTTTCTTCAATTAGTCGTCATTTTCATTTAGCATTATTTTTATCCATTTGGTGAAATTTTCGTTAATTTGGCAACATTTAAAAAAGTCACCAAGTTGGCGACATGCCGCCAAACTTGTCGCCAAAATCTTGCCAAGCGTTATGGACGGAGAAATAAGTTATTCTTATAGCTGATTGTCGTTCAAATACAAAAGTATTGCTCAAAGTATATTTTCTCGTGAATAGAATGAGCTAGATCCACGAGAATGATGTCACAAAATTTATCGCATGGTATTACATATGAAAAGTGAACATGTTTCTCAACAGTTAATATTTTTTTTTAATTTATGAGATTTTCTTTCTAAATTTAGTTGAAAAATGTGCAATATCTCGAGAACGGTTCATATTAGCGTTTTAAAGGTTATGTCAATCGTTTTCTAAGGAAAAATTACATAAGAAATGTCTATTTGCGGAACTTTAATAAATGTTTTGATTTTTTTGATGATTTTTTCAGAATTTCTTTCGAGCATTTAGAGGGGTTCTGAACATTCGATTGTATTTTAAAACAATAAGCTTCTAGTATTCATGGATTGTGATTTTTGTGCCAAATTTCATTCGAATCTCTCCATTCATTCGTGAGATATCGTCTCCACACACACGCACGCACGCACACACACACACACACACACACACACACACACACACACACACACACTTTCACACACACACACACTCACATACTTTCACACACACACACACACACACACACACACATACACACAGACATCACTTCAAAAATGTTTGATTCGTGATCAGGGATGCTTGAAACGTGCTCTCCCGTCGAAAACTCGAAATCGAATTTTCGACCCCGTCACAATACTTTCCTTATACATTATGTATATGAGGAAAGTAAAATGCAAAGAACTCCAGACCCTGTAAAGTTCGGATCCTGTAAAGATGTGTAAAGGATTCCCGCCTATATAGGCGCCTGCAGATAGCGGGCTTCTAAAATCCCTGAACACACATGAATCACGCGCATATCTGAATTAATACAATGAATTACTATACAACCCTTAACAAAACATAATTACAATTTGCAATATTAATTTTCAATGTTAATTTGGAATTTTTTAATTTGCAATTATTTTGCGACCTTCTGGATCTCCTAAGAAAATGCAAATTATTTGCGATCTACTAAAAGACGCACATATTCCTCCGAACAGTAAATCTAGCTATATTTTGAATTAGGAATATTAAATTAATAATTCGCGATAATAAGCGACAAAAATTTTAAAAAAATTAAATTTTATTCTCAAACAATTCACTTTGGTGACATTTCCCAAAAGTCGCCAAGATGACGATATTACGCCAAATGTGTTACCAGTATCGCGAAACATACACCAAAATGTCCACAAATATCGCCAAAGTCATATTTCAAAGTCATCACGCTAGTCATATTTATCCCCAGGCGTGCCAGACAAACACAAACAGGACTTTTCTTATATAGTATTTCAAATGTTTCAATTAATTTAAAACATAAATTCAAACCGTAATTTGGCGCAATCCGGTCGAAAAAGAACCTAAACCTTGCGGTGGATGATATTTGGGGATGAGAGAGATGCCATCCATCTAGTCGATGGATAAAAATATAACTCATTCATGCTTTTAATAAGTTCTGACTCGCTCCGTTTCATTACTAGAGTCGAAGTTTTTCATACCTCGGGAAGAATAATCTGACGAAAATTGAAAAATTAGAACGCAGAAAATGGGGTGAGGTATTTATCTTAAATAATAAATTATTTAGCCCGGAGGTACAGAATAATTTTTACAAAATTCGGTGAAAGTGGATTTTTAAGAGATTTTTTTTTTTGTCTTAGAAAATGTTAGTTTTGGCGTTTATTCAGTTTAATCATCGACGGCAATTTTTGAAGGCTAACATTAATCGGTGTGTAAATTTACATAAAATGATATTGATTTGTTGCGCTGCGAAGAAAAAAGAACTAAAGTCTTGAAACATTACATGAATTTTACTCTTTTCCGCTGGTAAACGTGAGAAGTAAGTAAACAAATCTTCGAATTCGCAAATTTTCTGATTAATCGGAGCAAGTTTAATTTCGACTGAGGAAACATTTCAATTATAATACTTTAAGTATTAAATCTTAGTTATTTTGTATAACATAAAGCAGCAATCAGATAAATGGTGAGGCAGTATAGATCAGTAATTGCACTTCTATTGAAAATCTGAAGGAGAAGAATATAAGTTTCGCTTCAAATTTAGAAGGAAATATAATAACCTCAGTAGCTTAACAGGTCTTGTCAATCGAAGATTGGTGGTTGGATATTTCCCGTTTTAATATAATGCAATACAGAACTATTTTCTAGTAGTTTTCTATCTTTCGAGCGATTTTTCAAATTTGATTTAAAGATATATTTTGTACTTTTACGATTAATTTAAAGCAAACCGAATATACATCAGATATAATTTAAGCCTATATAGCGATAAATGTACGTTCGTATACACTGCAATATCCCCTAGTATGATGTTTTTTAAAACCCTTTTATCTTAGTTACAAGTTGTTGTGTCTGTCAGCATAGTTAAAAAAAGTTATTCTATATGTTTAGAAATTAGTATACGTGTTGAACTAATAAGTATACCTGCACTAAACCTAAAATTTTCTCATTTTGAAAGAAAAAATTATTATAAAAATATTTTTGTCAGATTTAAAAAAAAAACGCGAAAGTCAATCATGCATAAAGCATTGATTATGAAACACTTTCCAACTGCAACGCAGTTTAATTTAACCATCCCTAAAATGCGATACATTCAACGGTAATATTTTTAAAATTATCACAATACTACATTAATTTATATTTGAAATCTCAAAACTTTATCGAAAAAAATGAATTTTATTCAAATGACGTCATTGAAATATAAGTCGTCTGATTTAAACATCTCCAAAATGCGATACATTCAGCGTTAATATTTTTTAAATTATCACAATAAAACAATAATTCATTACATTTGAAAACGTAAAACTTCATCAAAAAAAATGAACTTTATTCAAATGACATCATTGAAATATAAATCACATGAAATTCTATGCAAAATCTGTAAATATTTCTTTCATATACTTTTATTCCATACTTTTCATTCATCACACTATTACAATAATGTATTTTATTTAAAAACTTTAAACTATTTAGGTAAACGTAATTTAACTTTATGCTTAAAAAAACTTCATCGAAAAAGTCAGCTATAAAATCATCTGTTCTCTATGTAAAATGTAAAATCAATGAATGTTTCATTCGTATTAGTTACATTTCATACACAAAAAGCTAAATAATTTTGTGATAAAAAAATCAGAAATTCTTATACAACTCATCCTACATCTTTATGTGTTTACATTCTCCATTAGTGAAAATTAGGCTTCGTTGTAGAAATAATCAAAGTTTGATGATCATTTAAATTCAAATACATTGTAATTGCGTTGTTTCATTATGTAAATGCACAGAATTTAAGCAAAATGAACGGGTACAACAGTGAATATGAATTAAAAAGAATTTTAAAAATCATGATTTTGACACAAGATGGATGCCATATTTTATTTTGAAGTGGGTCACGTTATCTCTTCATATAATGGTCACGCGATCTTCATATAAAGGGTGTAATTATTATTATTTTTTTTAAAAACTACTGCATATATTTTGCTGAAATTTTTTTGTATATTTTATGGGATAATTTGAATATTTTCTAAAACTTTCGAAGCAATTTGTGAATTTTAAATTCGCTTAAAAAATGTTTAAAAAATTAGGTCCCATAGGGTTCAATGTATTTCATTTCTTCAACCCAGGTTCAATCCAAAAGTAATTGGGTGATATTATTCATTTACATTCCACAGACCATCTGAACAACATACTAAAATTTTATTTTGATAAAGTCATTTTTACGGCAGTTATCGTGCTAGCAGACAGACAGACAGACAGAATGAACAAAGTCATAAACACTCTTTAACTATGTTGTAAAGTGTTAAGAAAGCGTTTGAAAATTGACGTTCATGATTAAAAAAAAAATTTTTTTGTAAAATATTTTCAAATGTTTTAGGTTTAGTACATAGAAGTGTTGGATAGCTTTCTAATGAAAAAGAAAATATTTCAGGAGAATTCAGTCAAAAATTATTATTGCAAAGTGTTATATTTATATTATTACATATATTTTAAGCCCAGATGTATCTTCGAAATCATATTTTTAAAAATCAGTCAAGATATGTATTAATAAAACAGTAATATTTCTATAGAAATAACATGAAAATATCAAAATTATAAAATTTTCGTTTGATTTTGAATAAACAGGTTTTTCATATTGTTAAAATCATTGCAATATATATGATTTTTACCTTCAAAAACTGCTATCTTAATTAATTTGATTAGGATATCAAGACATACGCTACTAAATATTACTTATGCCATGTAGTAAGTTAGTACTTATGCCATGTACTAAATATTACTTGTGCCATGTTGTTACTTATGCCATGTAGTTCTTCTTAACGTCTTATCCGAGGACAGCAGAACGTCATCATATCTTGCATAATAAAAGAAAATTGTTTCTCTGTCTGTGTGTGTTGTCTGCAGCTGGAAATTGAAGCTTCGAACAGCGGCAAAATTCAGTTCAAAGCGAAATTTGTCAAGGCTAGATTATTTTTAAAAATTATTAATTTTTACTTTCCTTATATACATAATGTATAAGGAAAGTATTGTGACGGGGTCGAAAATTCGAATTCGGGTTTTCGACGGGAGAGCACGTTTCAAGCATCCCTGATCACGAATCAAACATTTTTGAAGTGATGCCTGAGTGTGTGTGTGTGCGTGTGTGTGTGAAAGTATGTGTGTGTGTGTGTGAAAGTATGTGTGTGTGTGTGTGTGTGTGTGTGTGAAAGTATGTGTATGTGTGTGTGTGAAAGTATGTGTATGTGTGTGTGTGTGTGTCTGTGTCAGTGAGTCTGTGGAGACGATAACTGACGAACGAATGGACCGATTCAAACGAAATTTGGTACAAAAATCACAATCCATAAACACTAGAAGCCTATTATTTTTATACGCAATCGAATGTTCAGAACCCCCCTAAATTTTCGAGTAAAATTTTGAAAAAATCGTCAAAAAATCAAAACCACTAATAAAGTTACGCAAATAGACATTTCCTATGTAATTTTTCATTAGAAAACGATTGACAAATTTTAGAAAGCTAACATGAACCGTTCTCGAGATATTGCATATTTTCAAAAAAATTATCAAAAAGTTATATAAAATAAAAAAAATATATTTCCTATTGAGAAACATGTTCACTTTTCATATGTAATACTGTGCGATAAATTTGGTGATATTATTCTCGTGGATCTAGCTCGTTCCATTCTTGAAAAAAGATACTTTGAATAATACTTTTGTATTTGAACGCCAATAGTCATTTATCTGCTGTAAGAACAACTTATTTCTCCATCCATAACGCTTGGCGAGATTTTGGCAACGAATTTGGTGAAGTGTCGCCAACTTGGCGACATTTTTAATTGTTGCCAAATTAGCAAAGATCTCGCCAAATTGATAAAAATGACGCTAAATCAATGAAAATGACGACTAATTGAAGAAAATTCAATATCTTAGAAAGAATATAAGTATCTACTATAAGAAAACCATTTTTTTAACTGTAAAAGTAGTAAATTCATTGCATTATATAAGGAAAGTCATGTGTTGCCCACCTCAGATTTTTTTAGTTATTTTATGTTGAAGCACGATTTTGAACGATTTTCACACAAATCGGTTCCTTGGCATTCAAAAATAATATCACACAGTTTCTATCTTGACATCATCGGAAGAAACGAAGAATGTTCTTTCTAACGAGTTTCAAACCAAATCCGTAAGATACATCCGTCATATGTATTAATTTAATTTTAAATACTTCGAAATGTGCATGCTTTATCTTCTTACTTTGTCGCATACGAAAATGGAAAATTCGCACATTTCTGCAGTTTGGCAAAAATATGGGTGTATAACTTTACATCCCGACAAAAAATAAAAGTTTTTTTATACTCTATTTTACTGATCTTCTGATAATTTTCAGCCAAAGCCATAAAATTCGAAATCTTTAATTCCCTTCTTACTCCGATTAGCTGTTCCCCGGTGGCAGTTGACGTCACAAACGGGGCGTTGCTATGGGTACTTTCCGTCCTTTCTCCGGTCAGCGGTTTATGTTTGTGTGCATGCGTATCAAAAAGTTCCGTGCGATTACACATGCGTTGAAACTGAAGAATTTGGATTAAAACGAAAGGAGGAACGATTTTTGTTCAAAACTGGCGATTTGGAAATTGAGCGGCATTATATATATATATCTATATTCTTTACGTAGCGGACGCTTATTTAGGACACGGGCAACGCCGTGTAATTCATTAACTAAGTTATATTTTAATTACATAACGTACGAAGGAAAAATCAAAGCGATATTTCCACCCACACTACTTAGCAAACTGTCATGCCAGCTGCACGAATACACATTGAGAATTTTAGAGGAGGCATGCAATATTCTAACAGCGGGGTCGAATAACTTCCACCACCCCCACAGCCACCTATCCGTGCCCACCTCTGGGCAGAAAGGTCTAATTGGTCATTTGCATACAGTAATTGTTTTCGGAGTTGTCTATGGGATATCCCCGTGTACGAGGTTTGTCAGTTCTGGGAGCAATGCAATTACTCAGGTTCTTAGCGTTCATCCAAAGTTGCGTCAGTGTATCTTAAGGGCGCAAGTCTAAAATGCTCTTCGGGCATGTTGCTATGGAAATGGCTTGACGCTGTTATCCTGGATTCAGAAAATTCTCTGAAATTGTTAGGTGCAACATTGCCTTTTAAATAGAAAACTTCCAAGTTTCTGTAAAAGCGATCGCAGTTAGAAAATTTAAGTAGTAATAAGACGCCATTTACAAAGAAGTTTCGATTATTGTAGGTCAGTATTTTTTTCTTTCTTCGAATTATTCATTATGACATCCCGGTATCCAAATTCGATTTCCACTTTCCCTACATACACAAGGTAAGGTAAGGTCGTCAAAAGTATTATGACGAAGGTCAAATATTCGAATATAGTTTTCATGTGAGTTTTCGACGGACGAGAATCTTTCAAGCATCCATATTTTTCAACTCGAATCGAACTTTTTTTAAGCAATCTCTCTCTCTCTCACTCTTTCTCTGTGTATGTGAGCTTGTATATGTGTCTATTTCTCTATGCGTGTATGTGTGTTTGTGTCTATTTCTGTATGTGTGTGTCTATTTCTCTGAGTGTGTATCTCTGTGTGTGTGTGTGCGTGTGTGATGTGTCTTTCTCTGTGTGTGGGAGGGGGGCGTGTGTTTGTCTGTGTGTGTGTGCGTCTTTCTCTGTATGTGGGAGGGGGGCGTGTGTCTGTGTGCGTGTATGTGTGTTGTTGTTGTTGAGACCCAGATCGTCCGACCTACCAGAAAGGTGTAAGGTAACCGTTTGGACGGCCGGGAAGTGCCACCCAATTTAGAACGGAACCCAGTGGGGGAGGCATCCACAGGGACCGTACCCTCCTATCCCTACCACCAACATCTCGGAAGGACTTACGGACCCACATGTTTAACGTGATCGTATTCCGCATGAACACGGCGGCAGTTGTGGCAGCGTACAAATCCAGCGCGCAAACCACCGGGCTACCGCAGCCAAAATGTGCCAACAGCACGCGGTATTCCCAGGTGGTCACCCACCCAAGTACTAACCGCGCCCGATGCTGCTTGACTTCGGCGATCTAACGAGAACCGGTGTTTTCAGCACTCTAGGGTCGTTGGCATATTGAAATTTGTGTGTAAAAGTTAATATATAATGTCACGGTAAAGTTTTAAGTAAAGACCAAATAAGTTTTGAATGATGGCATAGCTAAGAGAATGTGGTATCGATGTAGTAAAGTGATTATACGCTACCAGATGAGATTGATGACGTTCCCAAAATTTGGAAGTTAGTACTTCTATCTAATAGTTGGAATAAACTTAGTGCAATTGTTACAATCTGTAAATACTAGAACCCTTTTGATCTTAAACACAATCAAATGTTCGGAAGACCTACAATTTTTTTTTTAATAATTTTTTTTTAAATTATTGAGAAATCGGGACTCTTAATGATGTGAAATAAATATTCATTTCATACCCATTTTTTTTATTAGAAAACTAGTGGCACAGACTTTAGACCGCTAATATGAACCATTCTCGATTTATTGCACGGTTTTCACATAAATTTATAAAAAAAAAAATATTGCATAAAATTTAACATAATAAAATTTAATAGTATCGTTCAATATGTTTATTTTCCATATGCAATATTATACGACAAATCTGTTAACATCATTATCGTTGATGTAGTTCATTCCATTCACACGAAAATATACTTTTTTAATAGCTTGGCACCGAAAGATTCGTCAATAGCCATGCCACGAGCTACTAATTTAATGTTAATTGCATTTCGATGATGATTTGCTCGTGAATTAATTGTTCTGCTTAGAATAAGTTGCTAAAAGCGCCCACTTTTACAGTACGTGATGCCATACCACAATGTTCAATGCCAATAACACTGTGATATGGATTTATTTATTTATATGCACTTTGGCTCTTTACATAGGATGATTTGATTTCTGTCTGCTTTGCTTATTAGATGCTGCCATTTTTTTTAATTGTCAAGTTAGATTTGCGCGAAATATAAGTTAATTTATCACTTCAAAATAGAGTTATGTATGTTATTATCAACAATTCCAAATATTAGTGCATATTTTAAAGCTAAACATATTATGTCTTTTATCTTATACTTCATTATTTCGCTGTGTACGAAATGAAGTCATGTAGAGAAAGTCATGTGCTGCCTACATCCGATTCTTAAAATTATTATCTGCAGAAGACTCTGATCTAATCCAATATCTAGATGTCCAAACGAAACTCTTTTCAATGAATTACCGAGATAATTATTATCTTTCTTTTAATAAATAGGGACCTGCATTCTTCCGCTTCAGATTTCATATTAAAGTTCAACTACTGATCTGACCAACAATCTCAATCTCTTTTACTTCTCCTACATGCATATTATATGCAATGTATATGAAAATTATTGTGACGAGGTGGGAAATTCAGAGTTCGAATATTTTACGGATTTGCGCATTTTAAGCATCCCTGGACTCCATTCGAACATTTTTTTAAAATGGAATATGTGTTTCCTTTTCACTTTTTAACAACATCGAATTTATTAAAATCAAAATACCGTTCTTTGGAAAGAACTGAGAAGAGTAGTTAGAAATGAATTAAAAAATTCGGCATTGACTCTAGTCTGTGTATAATTTGTAGCAGATTTAGTGTGATCATACAAAATGTATACAATTTTAATTTGATTATGATCAAAATATATATTCCAGTCAGATGACAACCAGTTTCCAAACCTAATAATACTTTAACAACCGGTTTCTAAAGCTGCCGATTACTCTTTAACAACCGGCTATGAAGATGCCGGCGTGGCTGCGCTTCTGTGCGTAGGAATATATTCTTCCCCAGCAAGGCGTCTATAATTTTCTTTTAATCAGACACATTGCCGCCGTATACGACGTTCAAATGTTCGCCCGCAATGGGGGGAAATGCGACATCAAAATGCCATTTGATAATGCTCCTTCCGTTCTCGGGGCTTTCTTTTTAATCCTTGCCGCCGAAGTCGCACTACATCTCACCTCTACTCACGAAATTATCATCAGCCGAAATCAACGCAACACTGCCTACCACCACCCCCTCTCTCTTTTCCGCGGTTCCCTTCTGTTGTCACCATTAACGACCTCATTAACCGCGGCATTTCGATATCTGGCCCCTAGATGTCGCTCGCATCGGCTTTTCCGTGCAAAAGTTTTAATCGTCCGCGGCAAAAAGATCCATTCTCTCCCTCTCACCGTGGCTGAGAGCGAAGAAAATTATGGTTGGAGTTGGAGCGATTGGATAAATGGAGTGCGCGCAACTGAGGAGCGATTTACTTTTGCACATTTCTCTTCTCCTTCCTCTCGTTTGAACTTCCGCTAATTATTTCCAAGCCTTTAAAGACGAGCGTGCGGAGGTCGTGAGAATTGCAAGGAGACTCCTTGGGGAATGGTATTCAGGAGTAGCGATTTCGCAAAAGGCAAGTGAATTAAGTCCAATGTTTCACGAAACATTAAATGCCGCGTGGCAACAGCAGTGCGAGTGAAAATAAAAACCCTTCTAAAGGCTTGAAAAGTCATTAAACATAGACCACGAAAGTCATTCCGCGGCGTATTCTGGATGAAAAGGAACAAAAAATTCAATTTGCTTGAAATGGTTGTTTTCGGTCCTTCAAAAGATCAAGTATTTATAAAAGTAAAATAGCAAAGTACTGTTGCAAATTTTCGATATTCCTTTCTCTGCTTAAAACACTAAAAATTGTGTTGTTGTTAATCCCACTTGTCCGGAAAATGTCAAAACAACTCCGAGACCAATGTTGGTACCAAAGAGCTAGTATTAGATTACTCCTCGAATGTTGATACAAAGACCTCAGACACACTATGGTAGAAGGCTGACGACTTGGTTGAGACCCAATTTAAACCACAATCCATTAGGTCTGACATTGACCTACAAAGATACCATATTAAATTAGAATCATATCATGAAGCACTTGTAAAATACACTCGTCAAAAGTGAAATTATAATACCATGAAGGAATGCACGTAGCCATATGCATATCACAGAACCGATAGAAGAGAAGGTCATATACAAGTGATTGGTTCGGGCATATGCAGTGTTTTTTCCAGGTATTCTTGTTTCCTTTATTTTTCCTTATTTATGTATGTTGACCAAGTAGAAAAAAATTGTAGATATTATCTATCTATTTCTTCAGAAACATACGTATTTTGTGTTTGCTTCGCCAAAATACTTGGACCCGATGAAGAGTTTTGGTGAAGTGAACAATTCCATTATTTAGGCCTAGTCCTTGTCCATGTGTATAGCTTTAATGCTTGGATTTTTTATGTTTTTCTATTATCGTTTCCATACCATTGAAATTTGTTGATTTTCTTTAACATAATAACTCGAATTTTGTATGTGCTCAACGAAATCCCAAAAGAAGAAACTGTATTCTCAAAATCCGGACTTAATTATTCTTTCTCTTGGAACACTAAACTGGGCTATATATCTTCCTATGTATCTTTATACCTATGTATCTTCATACTTATATATCTTTCTATGTATCTTCATACCTATATATCTTTCTATGTATCTTCCTACCTATATATCTTTATGTATCTTCATACCTATATATCTTTCTATGTATCTTCATACCTATATATCTTTCTATGTATCTTCCTACCTACATATCTTTATGTATCTTCATACCTATATATCTTCTATACCATATATCTTGGAGCCAACGGCCGTACCGTGCTGAAAACACCGGTTCTCGTTAGATCACCGAAGTCAGGCAGCATCGGGCGCGGTTAGTACTTAGGTGGGTGACCACCTGGGAACACCGCGTGCTGTTAGCACATTTCGGACGCGGTAGCCCGGTGGTTTGCACGCTGCCACAACTGCCGCCGTGGTCATGCGGAGTACGATTACGCGAAACATGTGGGTCCGTAAGTCCTTCCCAGAGGTTGGTGGTAGGGGAAGGAGGGTACGGTCCCTGTGAATGTTTCCCCCACTGGGTTCCGGTCTAAATTGGGTGACACTTCCCAGCCGTCCAAACAGTAACCTTACACCTTTCTGGTAGGTCGGACGGTCTGGGTCTCAACAACAACCATATATATCTTCTATGGAAATTTTATTTTTATCTTCATATATATTCAAAGTCTATTATCATATATTCAATATGTACCTTCATATATTCAATATATACTTTAATATATCTAATATATAATTTCTTATATTCAATATACACTTTCATATACAGGGTGTCCCAAAAACATTGACCTCGGGTTTTATTCCTTAAATATTGATCTTAGACATATATAATAAATTGCAAAGTTGCGTAAAAAAAAGAGTACAGAATTTTATAAAATCGATAAAAATTTTCAGCGGATTAAATTTGATGAAATACAAAATTAAAATTTCGATGCGGCCCCCGTGCAAAAACATTTCCAATGAGTAAAATGTGCTTCATACACTAATAAGGTAATGTACAAAATTTCAGCATTTTATCATAAAAAGTCCCAGAGATATGTTTAAACAAATTTGGTGAGGGATTAATCACAAATTAAAATGTAAATGTTTACAACAAGAGCGCAAATGACGCAACGCAGAAATGCGTCATAAGCAAATAATATCTGCCTCTTTAATGAATCTTTGGCATGGATGGAAAACATTTTGAACAAGCTTTGTAATCTTTATGTAAAGTTATTATTTCTACACAGTGTAGATACTTTTGTACCAATAAATAGCAAAATTATTATTTATTTATGTAATCATTGGTTTTTTTTTTCGTAATTTGTGTATGACCCCTGAAACGCGATCTGCCGACTTGATTTTCCCCCTCTGAGAACCCATGTCGATGCATCGAAAAGTAGTTTAAGACAGCATTTTTGTCTTTCTATATCTCTGAGACTGTTTGTGATAAAATACTGAAATTTTGTACATCACTTTATTATTGCATGGGGCACATTTTACTCATTTTAAATGTGTTTGTACGGGGGCCGTATAATTATTTAAATTTTGTATTTCTTAAAATTTAATTCCCTTGAAAATTTTAATCGATTTCATAAAATTCTGTACCTCTTTTCATGCAACTTTGTAATTTATTAACACTTTACAACAAAGTTGAAAAGTGTTTATGACTTTGTTCATTCTGTCTGTCTGTCTGTCCGTTAGCACGATAACTGCCGTAAAAATGACTTAATCAAAATGAAATTTTAGTATGTTGTTCAGACGGTCTGTGGGACCTATGGGAATATAAATGAATAATATCACCCAATTAGTTTTGGATTGAACCCGGGTTGAAAAAATGGAATACATTGAGCAATATGGTACCTAATTTTTCAAACATTTTTTAAGCGGATTTAAAATTCACAAATTGCTTCGAAAATTTTAGGTAATATTCAAATTGTTCCATAAAATATATTAAAAAAAATTCAGCGAAATATATTCAGTAGTTTTTAAAATAAAAATTAAAATAATAATAACACCTCTTATATGAAGCGATCACGTGACCATGATATGAAAAGATCACGTGGCCCACTTTAAAATGATATATGGCATCTATCTTGTCTCAAAATCGTGATTTTTAAAGTTTTTTTTTATTCATATTGAGTGTTGTATCCGTCCTGAAACCACTTTATTTTTGCAATTATAATATATTTGAGTTTAAATGCTCATCTAAATTTCATTATTTCTACGACGAAGCCTATTTTTCACCTATGTAAAATGTAAACAGCAAAATATGTAGAATGAGTAGTATTAGAATTGCTGTATTTCTTTAACACAAAATCATTTAGTTCATGGAGTCTGCATAGCTGATATGAATGAAATATTCATTGATTTTACAAAGAGAAGGACGATTTTTTTCGATGAAGTTTTACGCATAGAGTTTAATTACTTGTAGCTCCATGGTCTTAATTTTTAAATAAAATAAATTATTATAGTATTGTGATGAATGACATGAATGGGAAATTATTTATGAATGAAATGCTGCTTTTATAGAAAGAGCCAGGCGTGTTATTTTTTCTATGACGTCATTTGAATGAATTTCAGTTGTTTTCGATGAAGTTTTCAAATATAATAAATTATCGTAGTATTATGATAATTCTAAAATTATTACCGAGGAATGTATCACATTTTAGAGATGTTTAAACCAGGCAATTTATATATCAATGCTGTCATTTGAATGAAATTCATTTTTTTCGATGAAGGTTTAAGTTTTCAAATATAATAAATTAATGTATTATTGTGATAAGTTTTAAAATATTACCGAGGAATGTATTGCATTTTAGACATGTTTAAATAAACTTGCATTGATGTTGGAAAGTGTTTCATAATCAATGCTTTAAGCATGATTGATCTTTCTTGTTATATATGTCTAAAATCAATATTTAAGGTATAAAAGCCGAGATCAATGTTTTTGGGACACCCTGTATATACCTCCATACATTTAAGAAATGGGATGTTATATTATTTGTAATGATCGAGAGCGTGTAAATTTTGTACATACAGTAAATATTGTCTCGTGAATGTTATGATCAATAGTTCAAGATTTTCCATTAGAGACGGAGTGGAACATTTACAAGCTCTACAGGGCGAACGAACTCTGGAGTTAGCTCCGTAACCAAGAAAAACAAGCCAGCATGTGACACAATATATACCATGGGCGCGGTAGCCCAGTGATTAGCGCGGGGGAATTGCACTCGGTAGGCCCGGGTTCGATTCCCTCCGCTGCCAAAACTGCCTCCGTGTTCACGCGGAGTACGATCACGTTAAACGTGTGGGTCCGTAAGTCCTTCCGAGAGGTTGATGGTAGGGGAAGGAGGGCACGGTCCCTGTAGATGCCTCCCCCACTGGGTTCCAGTCTAAATTGGGTGGCACTTCCCAGCCGTCCAAACAGTAACCTTACACCTTTCTGGTAGGTCGGACGGTCTGGGTCTCAACAACAACAATATATACCTTCTACGGGAAAAATTCAGAAAAACCAGATAATTCGTAAAAATTATCGACTTTCAATCTTCCTTAAGCTTCCCAAACTAAGTTGGCGATATTTCGCTAAATTTGACGCCAAGAACATGTGACCCGGACTTGAATATAATTCTAGTGGTTACTGCATATAAATGTGATTTTCAGCTTCGAAGTTTTAGGATAAGGAAGGAGGGGTGTGAGGTAATTGCATCAGTACCCTTGCTATATGCATTTACACAATATTTATAGCTACCTCTATAACTAAATCCTTGTTGACGTATCTAATACACATGTGTGACGCCTCGAATAAGCTTAATCGTCGGACATACCAGAACTATTCATACACCACTGACTACATTATTTAATTTATTCCTTCCGTGCTGAATTCTAACCTGAAACAAAACAATCTGAGTAAGATTTTTTAGGTCGTTCATTGCGCTGGTTTTTTCCTTGTAGTTAACAAGGACTTGCTGTTTCACAGAGGAAAAACCTAACCGCAACGTAAATATACCAGATGAACAGTAGCGTCTGTTATTTTATTTTTAATTTTATTTTATTTTTTTATCGCAGTTGTTATAGTAACGGCTTGGAACGGATCTTATTTGTAAATTCCAACGTGGTCCGTTTATTCCAGTTTGTTGCAAAGAAAGGGCCATAAGTGTACACATTAGGTTTAGCTACAGTAAAGCGGCCATGCTCTATCGAATAAATATGATTGCAACGCGCCCTAGCGTAGAATTGAAGAAATTAGGAACACCAATTCGGAAGCAAATCGATGTAAAAGAAAAATGTGAATTATAAAGTTGTCGAACATTGTCTAATGAGTAGAAATCGACACTAAATCTGTTATAGAAGACATATATTTGACACAGTCTAATGAGTAGAAATCGACACTAAATCTGTTACAGAAGACATATTTGAAACAGTCTAATGAGTAGAAATCGATACTACGTCTATTACAAAAGACATATATTTGACACAGTCTAATGAGTGGAAATCGACACTAAATCTGTTACAGAAGACATATAGACACAGTCTAATGAGTTGAAATCGACACTAAATCTGTTACAGAAGACATATAGACACAGTCTAATGAGTTGAAATCGACACTAAATCTGTTACAGAAGACATATAGACACAGTCTAATGAGTTGAAATCGACACTAAATCTGTTACAGAAGACATATAGACACAGTCTAATGAGTTGAAATCGACACTAAATCTGTTACAGAAGACATATAGACACAGTCTAATGAGTTGAAATAGACACTAAATCTGTTACAGAAGACATATAGACACAGTCTAATGAGTTGAAATCGACACTAAATCTGTTACAGAAGAAATATTTGACACATTCTAATGAGAAGAAATCGGGACTAAATCTGTTACATAAGACATATATTTGAAACAGTCTAATGAGTAGAAATCGATACTACGTCTGTTACAGAAGACATATATTTAACACAGTCTAATGAGTAGATATCGACACAAAGTCTGTTACAGAAGACATATATTTGGCACAGTCTAATAAGTAGATATCGACACTAAGTCTGTTACAGAAGACATATATTGGGCACAGTCTAATGAGTAGAAATCGACACTAAGTATGTTACAAAAGACATATATGTAACACAGTCTAATGAGTAGAAATTGACACTAAATCTGTTAAGGAAGACATATTTGACACAGAGTTATAAGCGAACTGATGTCGTATTCAGGACTGACAATGGCTTCGCTAAGGGGAGATTCGAGGATCCTACTCTCCCAGAAACGCATAGGAACCCATTGAAGTTCCTAGAAATAATATTTGGCAAAAAATGGAAAACAAGATATTATGTCTTTTTAATATTTGAAATTTTAAAAACATTACTTTACAGATAATTAAAAGATTAAGAGGCCGCTGTTTACTTTATAATAATTTAAAATAGGAAAACGATGACGTCATAAGCAGAAGGAGAGGGATTTCTAAGGCTCCTAAATATACAAGCTGACGCAACCGCCCTTTTACTTCAACCGGCCAAGTCAGCTCTCGTCGCTATTTCAATAGCGCAAGCATGTTACATGGCTGATATTTTATACGCAATTTAGCGGTAAAATAGGTGATTCTGCTTTCAAAAAATAGTACCAATCATTCAAGAAAATAGTCTAGAATGTTTTGATATCTCGCGGAAAAGACGAGAAACAACCTTCTTTTCGAGAAAACAACTGCCATCTCTTGAACTGAGAGTCAAGATGGCCGCTGTTGCGCCAACCTGTATATATAGGATCCTTAGAGATTTTGAAGGTGCGTAGGGTGTAGCATTATATACCGACAATATTATACATCATAATTCGGTTGTTATATATATATATATATATATATATATATATATATATATATATATATATGTAATATTTGACTTGAATAGTCCAAGGAAGATACAATTTAAGTTATAAAAATCTATTTTATTCGATGCTACTAGGAATAAAGATAATTACATGTTTTGGACGACTCCTGATCGTGCCGTCTGCGTAGTTCTTCACAAGTGCAGAATGCATTTTCATCAGAGAGGGAGGGAGGATATGAGGCATGTGACTGCTATCTTAGCGGTTTAGGCTTTAAAAATGTGATTGGGAATGCAGTTTCAATGAGAACGTTTACATAGGGTTAAGTTTAGTGACCATATATGATCGAGGAAACGTCTGCAGACTTATTAATATTAGAGGCGTAGGATAGAGTTTAATGTAGTTGCAATATGTGTTGAACATGAGATAGGAATTTGGAATAATAAGATAACTGTGAAAGAAAAGAGCTCGTTATTGGGAAAAGCTTAAAATTTATATATCATATATATATATATAAACATTAAATTAACGAAGCCTAGGTATCCTTATAAACAACTCCTATCTGCTATTAAAGAACTACAACAACATTTTGTCATAACTTATGTAGATAAAGCTTCTAATAATTATGCCATCATTTGTAAAAAATATTATGTTTCTCTGTTACAGAATTACTTAAAAAATAATCACATTTTTAAACCCATTAATAATCAGTCTATCAAAATCAAAACTAAAATGCTAAAATTATATACACAATTAAATATTAATTGTAAGTTTTTTAAATTTCCTTATGTTACTTTGGTTCCTAAATTCCATAAATCACCTCCCAGTTTTAGAACAGTCACTTGTGGACATAATACCTTTACCACTACAGCTAGTAAGTACTTGCTTAACTGTTTAAATAGAATTAATGAATCTCTTAAATTTAGGAATTCAGGATATTTCATTTTGAACAATAGTTTTGATTTAGTAAATCACCTTAGCAAGCTTCCACAAATTCTTGGTTTCCATACCTTTGATTTTAAAGACCTATTTAATAATATTGTCATTAAAGGTTTATATAAAGTTATTATCTCTCTTTGCCATGACTATCTATCTTCCAATAAAGTTGCATTCAATGTCAAAAACTTTCCTATGCTCTTGCACTTTGTGTTATACAACAATTATATTATCCAAGGTGATAACATTTATTTACAAACATCTGGTGTACCACAAGGTGGCTGTAGTAGTAGTATACTCGCTAACTTATATCTTTATTATTATGAATGTCATTTTAACTCTAATTCATATATTATATATAGATATGTTGACGACTTAATTTGTATTATCATTGATGATTCCTATCCAATTAATATTGATTTTTACCCATCTAACCTAGAATTAATTCCTAATGAGCCTAGTATTAGTCAAACTGTAAATTTTTTAGACCCAAATTTAGATATCCTCAATAATCATGTAATCACCAATCTATGTGATAAAAAAGATTCTTACAACTTCACTATCATTAAGCTGCTATCATATCAATCTTGTAATTCTATTCAATTGTTTAGAAACATCATTTTAAACCAGCTATTTCGAATACATCGACTTTCTGATCCTCGGTTTCACTTTCTCCACATCAATAATCTTAAACGCATTTGTCAAAATTACCAATATCCGGAAATATTTGTAAATAATATTACTAATAATTTCAAATATACCACGTAATAATTTTACACATACATTATTTATCTTTGATTGGATAACTCAATTTTGAGAATTCACCCATTCTAATCACCTAACTTACCACTTGGTCTGAGTCTAATACTGTTTACTATTTTCGAATGACTATTTTCCACTTGTCCTGAGTCCTATACTGATTACTATTTTTGAAAGTCTCCATACATAATATGTATCGTTCAAAGGTATTCATTCCGGTGCCCTCTCGCATTGACGAAGTGAGGTGAAATGCTCAGTCGCTTGTTCAACTTATTCGTAGTAACAATGCTTGTGAGTTCATATTTCTGTTCGAGGAGGTATTATTTTTCTGATTTGTAATTCAATTGATTTATTTTTCTTCTTCCTCTAGCCAGTAGACAGTTCCAATGGTGTCTATAGTTAAATACTTTCGCCATTGTCAGAAACTGGCTATTCTATCGGTTTTAATTCGAATTGTATGGCTGTCCTGATGAGAATGCAATTTCGAACTAACCGCCATTTTTTGTATAGTTTTAATTGATTGTTCTCTATGTCTTAATTTTTTATATTGAGCTAATTATTATTGCCTTTTCTCATTTTTGCCATGTTTTCTTTTTAATATATTTATATACTTTTAATTGTGAATTTTGTATCCTAATATTCTTCTCATCCCCCTTTCCATTGTAGTGATATGTTACCTTCTTTTTTTATCCTTAGTCTTGGGCTATAGTTACTCATTTGTAACAAATATGCTAGAGATGGGTTTTTTTGTACATACAGTAGTTTATGCATAATTAAAATCTTTCAATTTTTATTTATACTTATATATATATATATATATATAAATATAAATATAAATATAAATTAGCTAGAGATGGGTTTTTTTGTACATACAGTAGTTTATGCATAATTAAAATCTTTCAATTTTTATTTATACTTATATATATATATATATATATAAATATAAATATAAATATAAATTAGTATATATATATATATATATATATATATATTTCGGTAATATTAGAATGTTGGTAAGAAATATTGTTGCAAACGTGTAACATACCATCACAGGAATCTTTTCTTTTCAGACGCAAACGGAGAAAACACCCGTACAGGCATTCCCACGATGTGAATGTATGGTTTCCAGAATTCCGAAGTTCGAAGACGGATTGTTTATCGTAAATTGGGCGACATTTCGCGACTTCCCGAATCTTCGAAAAACACTTCGAAATAACGATTATTCTACGTGATATGAGAGATTTCCAGAAGTTTCTATAGTGCGTCTATAAAAGGAATCATCACTCAGTTGACTTGATACGAGCTACATTGAACTGTAATTACTGTCAATGTTTTGAGAACAGTAGCGACTGTATTGTAAAATGACTTTCGTCAATGTTTTGAGAATAATATCAGTTACTTTGGAAAATGAGTCGAGCACGTAAGTGCTGTTTAACTGTATATTGTTTGCGTTTATGCTGTACTTGTGAATAAACGTGTTAGTTATCCAGAAATTTGGACTCATTCTTGTATCTTGAGCGCATACTCACGATTCCAGAGGTTACGACGTAACAATATCATGTTCTTTATTTTCTTCGTCAAAATACAAATAAGAGCCAATATATTCAAATAGGAGTTTTAAACAAAAGTTAGGAAGGACTACGATTACAACTGAAAAAAAATTTCAGAGCAGGTGGTGTACATTAAAAAATTATGTTTTCGCTTATAGGGGGCCCTATGGGCGTACTCCCCCTCCCAAAGATCAGACTCCAATATATCGAAGCTGAGAATCTTCGCTTGCGGCCAGGCTAGATTATTTTGCAAAGGCGAACGTCGTGTTTGCTCTCTGCTGGAGACAGCATCCAATCGCGGATGTGGAGGCAGGTGGGCAAACGGCAGAATCGAAATTCGTCGTGTGTGAACAGCGGCGGTATTTTGAAAGACAAACAGGCGGCAGCCGTGTTTGCAAACACATGCTGAAAGACTCTTAAATCACGGAGACAGTTTTTAAAGAGAAAAGAGAGTTGAAATCCAACTATGCGCGGCAATTTTTTTTCGTTTTGCTGCATTATGCAATTTTACTGTTTTATACGATTGTGTAGAAAGTGTGTTGTTTCACAGAAAATTTTCAAATTCAAAAGTTGTTTTAAAACTTTCTGAACTACATAATTTTGAACTATCTCTCTCTCTCTCCTTTTACTTTGTTTAACAATGTATCACGAAAACAGTCTTAGTCGAAAATTGACTCCTTTAGATTCTATCCCGCCATCGATGCTATAAACGAACAAAGTTTCAATCTTCTAGGTCATCAGGGGGCTTCCGGGGAGTCTGGAGAGATTTTTAACCCCCTCCCCCTCCCTTTGGGTCTACATCTGCGGGAGAAATCCAAAATCAGGCTTCATGAGATTCTGCCACGTGATTAGTGTTATTAGTGTTCAAAGATTCAACTTTCTTAGTTACCGGGGGGGAGGGGGTATTCTAAGCTATAGAAATACTTTTCACATCTCATTTTGTCTGCCTCTGGGAGGATTCCCCCCCCCGGGGCGGTGCCACCTTAGATGTGGTGTACGGATCTTAGCTCTGTAGCTCTGGTCCTCCGTATCTTGGGGCATAATAATCCGGGAAACCGGCTGTCGTAGAACCGGCCTTCGTACCGGTGAGGCCTCGGACTCTTCCAAGTGGCTGCGATCTCACGGACTGTGTCTATTCATGACCTGAACCTAGATCCGGCAGGCGACCGGGGTCGGGCTTGGCGGGCGTTCTTCGGACCCTACCCGGTGAATGATCCCGTCGAGAACGTGGCCCCCCGTCTGCGGCTCTGCTGGATGGGAGATTGAAACCCAGGTCATGGAGAAACAAAAGGCATAAACCTCCACGGTTGTCTTCTCCATTGATCTTATTCCTGCCTCTGGAAGGAGAAATTCAAAATTAAGCTTCGTAAGATTCTATTACGTGATTGAAGTAATTCGTGTGCAGCGATTCAACCTGCTTAGTTACTGGAGTGGGGTTGAGGGTCTAGAAATATCTTTTGAAAAGAAAATTTCTTCACCCTTCAGGGGGAATCGAAAATCCGACTTCGTTAAGTTATGTGCCGTGGTCGATACTATCTCATCCTATACTAAAATCCCGACAAGTACAAACAAGAAAGATCAATCATGCATAAAGCATTGATTATGAAACACTTGCAACTGAAATGCAATTTTATATAAACATCTCTAAAATGCGATACATTCAGCGGTGATATTTTTTAAATTATCACAACACTACAGTAATTTATTATACTTGGAAAATTCATCAAAAAAGGCAATGCTATAAAATCGTCTGCTTCCCTATGCAAAATCAATGAATATTTCATTCATATTACTTATATTCCAGACTCCAGAGCTAAAGAAATTTGCGTTAAAAAATTCAGAGATTATTATACAACACATCTTACAATCTCTTGATTTGTTTACACTCTGCATTCGTTAAAATTAGGCTTCGTTGTAGAAATAATAAAAGTTTAGTGATCATTTAAAATAAAAAATATTGTAATTGCGTCAGCACAGAATTTAGATACACAGATAATATGCAAAAATAAAGCTGTTTTGGGCGGATGCAACACTAAGTATAAATATAAGCGTACCTTAAAAATCACGAAAAAAATCGATGCCATATTTAATTTTGCAATGAGTCACATCATCTCTTCATATAATATGGGTCTAATTATTACTTCAATTTTTATTTTAAAACTACTTAACATACTTTGGTGAAAATTTTTTTACACATTTTACGTGATAATTTGAATATTTCCTAAAATTTTCAAACCAATTAATTTTAACTCCGCTTAAAAAAATGTTTGAAAAATTAGGTACCATAGGCTTCAATGTATATTTCATTTTTTCAATCCGGGTTCAATCCAAAACTAATTGGGTGATATTATTCTTTTACAGTCCCATAAGTCCACGCATATTGGCGAATCGTGAACTGCCACAGAACTCGTCTCTCATATCACACGCTGAAATTGGCTGGCTTTCACATCGCTCGCCAAATGTATCACGTGACGCGCGGAGTCTCAATATTATTTCGGGGCAAGTCATGTGTTGTTTCTCCTTTTCTATGGTGAAGAAGGTTGGAGGTGTAGAAAAACCATACTATACGGCAAAGTCAGAATTAATGCTAAAGAGCGTCAAATATTTCGCTTTTGATTAATTTAATGCATTCAAGACTTCGCACTTATGTTTCATAATTCGAAGGTTAAAGTTATGACTGTAAGGTGGAATAAAGCGTTAAAGTTATAGCTCTAAGGCAATGGATTGATTTTTACTTTCCTTATATGCATAGGGGAAAATCTGAATTCGAGTTTTGACGGGAGAGCACGTTTCAAGCAACCCTGAACACGAATCAGACGTTTTTAAAGTCATGCATGTATGTGTTTGGTGTGTGTGTGTGTGTGCGCGCGCGCGAGTGTGTATGTGCATGTATGAGTGCGTGCGTGAGTGTGCGCGCGTGTGTGTGTCAGTGAGCCTGTGGAGACGATACCTTACGAACGAATGAAGCGATTCGAACGAAATTTGGTACAAAATTACAATTAAAGAAAACCGAAAATCTGTTGTTTTTAAACGTAATCGAATGTTCAGAACACCTCCAAATTTTGAAATGAAATTTTGAAAAAAAATCATCAAAATATCAAAGCTTTCAATAAAGTTACGCAAATAATTATTTCTTATGAATTTTTCATTAGAAAACTATTAACGCCAACTTTAGATTGCTAGCATGAACAGTTTTAGTGATATTGCACATATTTCAAATAAATTTATAAAAAAAATCACATAAAATTAGATCATATGTTTGTTAGACCATATATATAAATATAAAATTAGACCATATGTATAAAACTTTTACCATATTTAAATTAGGAAATATTTTTATTTGTTTTCCAATAACATATAAAATTCTTTTATTTAATAATAAAATATTTAAAATTAAAATAATTTAAAAGTATAAAAGCATTAAAATTTTACTGGGTTTTGATTTTTTTAAATTGTTAAGAAGATTTACATGAAACTGTCACGTTGCGGAACCCCACAACATGATAGTTTCATGTATATCTTCTTAACAATTTAAAAAATGGCGATAAAACCAGAAGTTACATCTTCAGAGAACAAACACATCTTGAAAAACGCTGCATTATACTATGTGTGTCGGTAAAGTAACAATTATATATTGCTCCCACAATCCGAAAAATGTCAAGCAAATTTCCTTAAAATGTTACAAATTTTGCATTTTTAAATTGACAAATATTTCCTCCTTTCAAATAATATTCAAATTTCCTTACCGATTCTTGTACTATATAAGAATTGAATAATGTACGGATTCTACACATATATTTACTACGAAATCTCTCATATAATCGTTTTATTCAAATAATAAATTACATGTATGTGTGTCGAACATTTCTTAAACTGATTTCAAACAATCTGTATGATGCAGTACACAAAGTTCTTAAATACATGTATTTTAATAGTATTACTGATTGTAAAATCTGCAATTGCAGTAAATAATCTGATACAGATGTATCTAATGCCATTATCATACGCAATCTGATATGCAATCAAATTATTGGTCTTGGTGAACAATATAATTTATTAAAACAATTCGTCTTTCCCTCCAATTGCAGGTGTTGCCAGAATAAGCCAGAACTGGCGACAAAATGACGCTGGCGCTTGGCGTGTGATGTGAGAGAAGAGTTCTGTACTGGTTTACGATTTGGTAAAATGCAAGTCCCACAGACCGTCTCAACATACTAAAATTTCATTTTGATGATGTCATTTTCACGGTAGTTATCGTGTGAACGGACAGACAGACAGACAGATAGAATGAAAAAAGTCCACTTTACAACTATTTTGTAAAGTATTAAAAACAAAAGCCTTTCTCCAAAAATGTTGCGAGAACTCAAAACTATTTGCGCCATGTTTCCGCAGAACAGGAGCTGTACTTACAGATCTCGATACCCTGCTGAAGGAACCTAGCACACCTTCAAATCACACGTAGTCTTTTTCGATCGTAGTTATTTTCTTTTAATTAACTACGACTAAAAAAGGCTTCGTGGGATCATGAGCGGACTGGTCAAAGTTCGTTGCAATCACTGGGTCGGGTTCGCTAGGGTCCGGTTCAAGGCAAACTTTTACTTTAGTTTGAGGAAACCATCCATGAATAACGAACAAAATTAAAAGTTTACAATCTAACAATTATTAAAATTCTTATTATTTTTGTATATAATTTTATTAATTGTCGAATAATCAAACAATTCGGATAAAATAATTTTACACTAAAACAATATGAATCAACAAATTGATGTTTAGAAAGCAAAATCTTTGTTAAAGAAAAACAGGATAAATCAAATGAGTAACCTCACAAACTGATTTCAGATGAAAACATACCCCCCCCCCCTACTCTGAGCTGTAAAGACAGAGCAGGCGTCTATCAATAAATAGTAGCATCATGTGACATAGGAAGAAATTTGTTGCCAAAAAAAAAAAAAGAGTATGAGAAAAATATAACCTAAGTGGAGGGAAAAGATCAGCAGAAGGATCTAAAACACTTTCTTAAGGAATAAAACTACAAACTTATATGGATATAATAAAATAAATAGGCATTTAACTGGTTTCTGAAACAATTAACAACGTCATCAACTAATTTAAAAAACATGCACATTTTTCTTTCTGTTTTGTAAAAATACTAGCATAAAAATATAAAATAATGTAGTGTGTAACAAAACTGAAGGTACCAAACTGTTTCAAAGGCTAAATAAGCTATCTTCATTAAAAATCTTTAAAAAAATTGACATTCGTTTAAATTATTGTAAAAGATATCAATTTATAAAAGAGTATGAAAATTAAAAACAAAACATACATGAAGAAACCATCGGTTTCGGAAAACTAAATTCAAACAATATTCGATCAAACTACTTTAAAAATACCAGTGAAAACAAAAAGACCGCAGAATACAGAGAAACATAAAAAAGTAGATTAAACAGCCTGTTTAACTTTAATTAATGTTCAGAAAGTGAGACCAATCTACCATAGGCTCCAGTCTGTCCTATAGGCTGGAGCTTATCCCATAGGCCCGGGCCTGTCTTACGGACCATATTTCTATTATAAGGTTCCGGCCCGGGTTAGTTACAGGCTGTTATTTAAAAATTCAATCGGGAAGGATTGTAATGAATTTTTAAAAAATTATAAATTAAATTGAACTGAGTAAACGGCATTTCTGTTAATGTCAGATTTGTTAAGATAAATGTTTCTCCAAATGGTCCATGGTGGCTTGAATACAATATAATTATAAGGGTCGATAAAACTCTAAAATTATCGGTCAGGTTTGATAGTCCCACTCCACCCCTGCATGTGATTATAAAAGCGAGACTGAATTGTTGGTCTCCATAGATAGAGGAGGCCCGATGCGACAGGCAAGATAAGTACCGCATATGGGGCGCTTTGTCCAATGAGGAGCCCTCATGGGTGATTTAGATCAGGGGTAGTCAACCTTTTTATACCTTCCGCCCAGTTTTTAACATTTTACAACAAAGTTGAAAAGTGTTTATGACTTTGTTCATTCTATCTGCCTGTCCGTTAGCACGATAACTGCCTTAAAAATGACTTTATCAAAATGAAATTTTACTATGTTGTTCAGACGGTCTGTAGAACCTATGGGAATATAAATGAATAATATCACCCATTTAGTTTTAAATTGAACCCGGGTTGAAAACAGGAAATACATTGAGCCCTATGGGACCTAATTTTTTAAACATTTTTAAGCTGATTTAAAATTCACAAATTGCTTCGAAAATTTTTGGTAATATTCAAATTGTTTCATAATATACTCGTATATAAAAAAAAAATTCAGCGAAATATATTCAGTAGTTTTTTAAATAAAAATTAAAATAATTATTTCACCTCTTATATGAAGCGATCACGTGACCATGATATGAAAAGATCACATGACCCACTTCAATATAATATATGGCATCCATCTTGTCTCAAAATAGTGATTTTTAAAGTTATTTTTAATTCATATTGAGTGTTGTATCCGTCCTAAAACCACTTCATTTTTGCTTAAATTATGTGCATCTACATACTGAAACAACGCAATTACAATATATTTGAATTTAAATGATCATCCAAATTTGATTATTTCTACAACGAAGCCTATTTTTCACTTGTGTAGAATGTAAACAGCAAAATATGTAGAATGAGTTGTATTAAAACTGCTGTATTTCTTCAACACAAAATTATTTAGCCCATGGAGTCTGCATAGCTTATATGAATGAAATATTCATTGATTTTACAAAGAGAAGGACGATTTTTTTCGATGAAGTTTTAAGCTTAGAGTTTAATTACTTGTAGCTTCATGGTCTTAATTTTTCAATTAAATAAATTATATATTATAGTATTGTGATAAATGAAATGAATGGGAAAATGTTGTGAATGAAATGTTGTTTTTATAGAGAGATCCAGGCGTGTTATTTTTTCTATGACGTCATTTGAATGAATTTCAGTTGTTTTCGATGAAGTTTTCAAATATAATAAATTATCGTAGCATTATGATAGTTTTAAAAATATTACCGAGGAATGTATCGCATTTTAGAGATGTTTAAACCAGGCAATTTACATTTCAATCAAGTTAAATTTTTTCGATGAAGGTTTAAGATTTTAAATATAATAAATTAATGTAGTATTGTGATAAGTTTTAAAATATTACCAAGGAATGTATTGCATTTTAGACTTGTTTAAATAAAATTGCATTGAAGTTGGAAAGTGTTTCATAAACAATGCTTTAAGCATGATTGATCTTTCTTGTATATCTTTGCTGGTAGTAAAATTTTCTAACCGTCCACCGGTTCCGCAGTAACTTAATTTAGCGCGACTGCAAAGTACTCGTAATTTTTGAGTAGAGGTTTAGCAAAAATATGTAGTTAAATTTATCTTTTTATTTATACTTTGCATGTATTTATAATACACAGAAAATGTCATTTGATGATACATTTCTGCATCTCCATCGATATAGCGCTTACTAGTGAGGCAGCTGCTTAAATTGAAAAAAAAAAAAAAAATTAAATATAAAAACTATAAAAGTATAAAGTCTATTGAAATTACCTTTAATTAATTATTAAGGAGATGCTTGACGTTGATGCTGCGAAACTAGATATTTTATATCTGGTTCAATTTTTGTCAGGAACAAGCGAACCTCTCTTTCGGAAATATCCAGACAAAATCCAAGTTTAAAAGCAAGGTTGGGTTTGACATTTCTGACAGAAAGTACAAAACTAACTATTTTTTGCTAAAATTGGAATTCGAAGGATGCGTGTGATGATCTATCTGTATGCAATACCAAGAGAAACCAAATGTCAATAAAATTTACCGCAAAATAAATTTATTTGATAATAAAATAGAGTGCAATTTCATTGAAATTGAAATTATTTAAAACAATTTAATTTATAAACACTAGTTTGCTTAATATGTATAGGGTACTTTTAAAATCACTTGCAGAGAAAATACTTTGCCGCTAAATTTGTGTTGATCTTTTGCTAGCGAGCCTTTATAAAAGCTTTTTTTTCCCTTTTGCATGAGGCACAGACCCTTAAATTCGTATTCCACCAAAAAATCATTCATTTGTTCTTTCTGTCAAAAATCAACATAGAGTTGAAACATTTGATTTAAAACACGAAATTCAACACATTAATCTTTACTTTCCTTATATACATAATGTATAAGGCTAAATTGTGACGGGGTCGAAAACTCGAAATCGAGTTTTCGACGGGAGAGCACGTTTCAAGCATCCCTGATTACGAATCAGACATTTTTGAAGTGATGTCTCTGTGTGTGTGTGTGTGTGTGTCAGTGAGTTTTTGGAGACGATAACAGACGAACGAATGGACCGATTCGAACAAAATTTGGTACAAAAATCACAATCCGTAAACACTGGAAGCCTATTGTTTTTATACGCAATCGAATGTTCAGAACCGCCCTAAATGAAATTTTAAAAAAATCATCGAAAAAATCGTTTTGAAAAAAATCCAATGAAATTAAAAAAAATCGTCAAAAAATCAAAACCGCTAATAAAGTTACGCAAATAGACATTTCTTATGTAATTTTTCATTAGAAAACGATTGACATAAATTTTAGAACGCTAACATGAACCGTTCTCGAGATATTGTACATTTTTCAAAAAAATTATCAAAAAGTCATATAAAATAAAAAAAAAATTTCCTATTGAGAAACATGTTCACTTTTCATATGTAATACCATGCGATAAATTGGGTGACATCATTCTCGTGGAACTAGCTCGTTCCATTCATGAAAAAAGATACTTTAAGTAATACTTTTGTATTTGAAAGTCAATAGTCATTTATCTGCTGTAAGAATAACCTATTTCTTCGTCCATAACGCTTGGCGAGATTTTGGCGACGAATTTAGCGGGACGCCGCCAACTTGGCGACTTTTTGAAATGTTGCCAAATTAACGAAAATCTCGCCAAATGGATAAAAATGACGACTAATTGTCGAAAATTCAATATCTTGGAAAGAATATTAGTGTCACTATAAGAAAAACCTCTTTTTTTTACTGTAAAAGTAGTAAATTCATTACATTATATAAGGAAAGTCATGTGTTGCCCACATCAGATTTTTGTTATTTGTGAATGTACTCCTTTTAGTATTAAAAAACAAATTTCTCATTACGTTTTATAATTTATAAAATTTGGGGGTGGGGATGGAGGTCGCTTTTTTGGCTTTTGCATAAAAGCGTTATTATAGTTAGGGTTGTTCGTCCATATACATTCACAAAATTGCAGTATATAAAAAGTTCTCTTTCTACTGCTGCAGGTATTGGCAAAAATGACGAAATTTATTATATATGAATACTGGTGTTTGCAATGATTATTCTTTTTTTTTTTCGCTTTTCCCTTCCTTAACATACATAGGGACATGTATAGGGAAAGTATTGTGAGGGAACCGAAAATTCGAATTTGAGTTTTCGACGAAAGAGCAAGTATTAAAAGCATATCTGAACTCTAATCGAAAGTTTTTGAGGTAATGTCTGTGTGCGTATGTTAGTGTGTATGTATATATGTTAGTGTTTGTGTGTGTGTGTGTGCGTGCGCGGGTTAGTATGTGTGTGCGTTAGTGTGTGTGCATGTTAGTGTGTGTGTATGTGTGCGTATGTTAATATGTGTGTGTATGTGTATGTTAGTGTGTGTGTATGTGTGTGTGTGTGCGCGCGTCCCCGTGAGTCTATGAACGCGATATCTCATCAACGAATAAAGCTTTTCGAAAATAATTTGATACAATTATTACAATCAGTAAATACTGGAGCCCTAATGTTCGAAAAATCTCCACCCCTCAATTTTTTCGAAATTTTACTCAAAAATCACAAAAATTTCAATTTCACAAATGATATATAAATTCATTTCAAGCATAATTTTTCATTAGAAAACGAATGATATAAATTTTAGAAAGATATAGCACGAACTGTTCTCGAGATATTGCACGTTTCTAAACTGGATTTCTCAAAACTATGATATGAAATTAATCAAGAAAGATCAATCATGCATAAATCATTGATTATGAAACACTTTCCAACTTCAATGCAATTTTATATAAACATCTCTAAAATGCGATACGTTCCTCGGTAATATTTTTAAAATTATCACAGTACTACATTAATTTATTACATTTGAAAACATCATTGAAGAAAATGAACTTGAACAATTTGTTTGGACCCACAAGATGCCAAAATCGCCTAGTTTCAATTTATGTGGTGTTAAATCTATGCCAAAAAAGCCCAATTTTAATTTATGCGGCGCTAAAATCAATGCCAAAAATGGTGTGTTAAGGGTCTTCTACATCATAATTGAATGCAATTATGAATGCATAATTGCATGCACTGGAATGCAACTCTGTGCCAAAGAAGTAAAATTAATGCATTATGTAAGGAAAGCCATATTCTACATTCATTAGATTTTTATTTTATCCAACTTCATTGCTCAGACTCTAGTTTGTGATAGTAGGAATCTTCGGGATTAGACTATGCTTCAGTTTGTAATTTGGCTGAAAGATGAACTCCGTGTTTGCTCGCTTGTCTGGAAACAGCATCCAATCAAGTTTATGATAGGTGAGAAAAGTGAGGATCAAAGTGCGGCGTGTGTGTGAGAACAGTAACGGTATTTTCTAAGGCAAATACTACACAGCTGCCATCTTTACCAATACATGCGAAAGCACATATAAATTCCAGGGACCATGTCTCGAGCGAAAAGATTATTTCGAATGCGAAATTTCTGCTGCATTATGTATTTTCAGAATTAACTCCAGGAATAGAAGTTCTAACTTAATATCGACCTATGAACTTAGGTGGAAAGAAAAAAAAATCATTTTTTTAAATGCTTATATTTGTAATAACTGCCTATTGGTTAATTTAATTTTTCTGTGGAGTGTCACCCCTTTTGAGTTTCATCTTCAAGGGAAGCAGAGCAGCCGCGACGAATTTCGATGAAAAAAAAATGTTTTTATCTTAATTTTAAGCATGTCATTTCGAGACTTTAGATGACATTTGTAATTTGACGATGTCCAATTTGAAATCAGTTTCAGTCATTTCTTTGAGTTCATAATTCATGAACTGGGGGATTGATTGGGGGGCTCGTTCTATGAATGCTAAAAGCTGTAGGGAGGACGATGAGGAGGACAACATTAAGAACGATGCGTCACTTCCAAATATCGTCTGCGATCTATATTGTTTCACTTTCTATATTGTTTCATGGCAGCTATTGCGGTACAGGCAAATAAAAAAAAACTTCAATTTTTTGCTCCACATTAAATGTGAACCTTTCGTGATGGGACAGTATTGACATTTGTATCTTTCATACCGGATCAAAATTAGAATTTGTAGCTTTTATAACAGGGTAATATTAGCATTTATATCCTTCATACTATAGGGAAACATTAGCATTTGTATTTTTAATAATATTGACAATATTCGCATTTGTATCATTTATAATGGGATAATATTCGCATTTGTATCTTTCGCAATTGGGCAATATTGGTATTTGTAACTCTCATATTGGGTTATTGATAATGCGTATCAATAATGGGTTGTTGGTATTTGTATCTTTCATAATGGGATAATATTAGCATTTGTTCTTAACGGAGCAATATTGGCATTTGTATCTTTTATAATGGGACAATATTGGCATGTGTATCTTTCATAATTTAATACTTTAATGGACTCCAACTATCAAGACCAATAAAATTTTGGTTTTTTAAAATACAGTAAAAATGTTTTTCAATCTATTATGTATTTAAATAAAATTATAGCCGGTATTAATAAACGACTCGATTATACACAAGAAACGAATATAGAAAAAATAGCTGATTATTTTCATTTTTTTAGAATTTTGAAGTCTGAAAACATAATCTTGTTATTAGCTCTTTGTTTATAATTATGAAAGGAATTTAAAAACTGTAATATTCTGGTACGGCATACTTTTTATCGCAAGCGGCATACTTTTTATCTACTTACTAATCGCTTACAAAAATTTAATCTGTGCTACTTTTGACGAAAATTGTAATTTACACACTTTAAAATCTGATGTGATCAGCACATGACTTTCCCTGCAGACTCAAATTCACTTTCTCTTTATTTCATTAATAATCCATCCAACTGAGTTTAATTGTACTAAGTAACACACATAATTAATTGAAATTGCTCTGTATTTGCACGTTTCATTCAGCTTTTGATTTCATTTGGTAACTGGACTTATTCTCAAAACCGGTGTAGCAAAAATGCGAAGAAACTAAAATATCTCGAGAACGACTTAGCCTAGGATAATGGAGTTGATCTTATTCTTTTCATCGTTAAACATTACATATGAAAGAAGCATTTAATTAATGCATTTGAGCATACGTAGTCTTTCATTTTAGATTTTGTCGATGTTTGAGGGCCATTTCGCATACAAAAGCATGTTCTTATTTTCCAAATCATTCTAATATCTAATCAGCACCAAGGTAACCCACAAGTGACTTATCTACCAAATTTTGTGAACTTTGGTCAATTAGTTTATCAGTTAAAGTGAGTGGATACATACAATTTCTGCGGGCCATTTCGCAGAAAAGAAAAATGCAGATTCTTTTTTCCTGAATCGTATCAAAATCTAATCAGCACCAGAGTAACCCACAAGATACTCATCTATCAAATTTTATGGAATTCGGTCAATTAGTTTTTGAGTTAGAGGGAATACATACATAGCACAGGCAGACAGACAGACACACAGAGAGAGAGAGAGACGTCACGCTAAAAACAGTTTTTCGCGTTCTAGAAGTCCCGAAACGTGAAGATCCGTCGAAAACTCGAGTTGCGATTTTCGGCATGATTCCAATAATTTCCCTATATATTCCCATGCATTGCAGGGAAAGTAAAATATGTTGCCCTTCTAAACAGAGACGGTATTTGCAAATATACAGAAAATCAGGTAATAAATCATGGAGACGGATTTGAGAAAAGAAAGTAATATTTTTTTGGCCCGCGTTGTATGCATGAAATTTCTTCTGCATTATGAATTTTACTCTAGGATTGCTAAGATATACTCTTGTGTTGCTTTTATGAAACTTTTATGTATGTATGTGTTGTATGTATGTGTTGTGTTGTGTGTGTGTGTGTATGGTCAAAGTTCAGCTGTTAGTTAGATTTCAGAATTGCAGTTCTACCTAGTCCAAATATAAGCAAATATCAATGTAAAATATTGAACCGATATTACCATATTGATTTTTTCCCGAAAAAGTTACACCAATCGTGCGATTTTTATGTTTGAGCAAAATTCAGAGATGTACGAAATCTTTACTTAAACAAAACTAAAGTGAGTGTACTCTGGAGGTTATGGGTACTTTAGTGATACGGGGCTGTCTATAAAAATTTAGCCCTCCCCTCTACAAACGTTTATCACGCCCCCCCCCCCCTTTATATTTCATTTACCACTTTTTGTAAATATCTCCTCCTCCCCCCCCCCCCCAAAGAATTAGTGTGGTCCTGCTCCCTTTCCCCACACGAGTGGTGTCCGTTTCTTCCTATAGACGGCCTTGAGTTTATGTACACATAATGCACTTATGAAGATACAAGCATTATGTTTACAGTGACTATATGGTAACCATTTGCATTATATGACTGTACAGTATAATGACTATACGGTGTTAATTCGCATTTGAATATCAGTTAAGAATGTTTTCAGTAAACATGGGTATAATTTAGAATTTAATTTTAACAATTGATTGATATCAACGGTAACTGTCGTTTTAGTGAATTACGCGTTTTTGATTATTTTTAAACTAAAATTCCCTAATTAGTAATAGAAGTGATAAATATATTTTCCTAGGTTGTCAAACAAGGTACAGATTATAGGGAAACAAAAGTTAATTGAAAGTTAAAATACATTTGAATTCATACACTTTAAAACATTTGCAAGCATGTTACTGAAAGATTTAGGGGAGTCAGCTGTCCGTAATAGGGAGTAAGGTTTCTGATAGTTATGATAACATATATATAACAAGAGAGATCAATCATGCTTAAAGCATTGATTATGAAACACTTTCCAACTTCAATGCAATTTTATTTAAACAAGTCTTAAATGCAATACATTCCTCGGTAATATTTCGAAACTTATCACAATACTGCATTAATTTATTATATTTGAAAACTTAAACCTTCATCGAAAAAAATGAACTTCATTCAAATGACGGCATTGAAATATAAATTGCCTGGTTTAAACATCTCTAAAATGTTATACATTCCTCGGTAATAGTTTTAGAATTACCATAATACTACGATAATTTATTATATTTGAAAACTTCATCGAAAACAACTGAAATTAATTCAAATGACGTCATAGAAAAAATAACACGCCTAGATCTCTCTATAAAAACAGGATTTCATTCATAACTTTCTCCCATTCATTTCATTCATCACAATACTATAATAATTTATTTTATTTAAACATTTTGTTTAAGACCATGGAGCTACAAAAAATTAAACTCTATGCTTGAAACTTCATCGAAAAAAATCGTCCTTCTCTTCATGAAATCAATTAATATTTCATTCATATCAGCCATGCAGACTCCATGGACTAAATTATTTTGTGTTAAAAAAATACAGGAATTCTAATACAACTCATTCTATATATTTTGCTGTTTACATTTTACATAGTGAAAAATAGGCTTAGTTGTAGAAATAATCAAATTTAGATGAGCATTTAAACTCAAATATATTGTTATTGCGTTGTTTCAGTATGTAGATGCACAGAATTTAAGCAGAAATAAAGTAGTTTTAGGACGGATACAACACTCAATATGAATTAAAAAGAACTTAAAAAAATCACGATTTTGAAACAAGATGGATGCCATATATCATTTTGAAGTGGGTCATGTGATCGTTTCATATCATGGTCACGTGATCGTTTCATATAAGAGGTGTAATTATTATTTTACTTTTTATTTAAAAAACTACTGAATATATTTCGCTGAATTTTTTTTTATATACTTTATGAAACAATTTGAATATTACCTAAAATTTTCGAAGCAATTTGTGAATTTTAAATTCGCTTAAAAAATGTTTGAAAAATTAGGTCCCATAGGGCTCAATGTATTTCATTTTTTCAACCCGGGTTCAATCCAAAACTAATTGGGTAATATTATTCATTTATATTCCCATAGGTTCTACAGACCCCCGTCTGAACAACATACTAAAATTTCATTTTGATTAAGTCATTTTTACGGCAGTTATCGTGCTAACGGACAGACAGACAGACAGACAGACAGAATGAACAAAGTCATAAACACTTTTCAACTTTGTTGTAAAGTGTTAAAAAATACAAAAATAGCGTTTCAGCAGACAATAATTAGCTAAATATTTCAGAAATGTAGCTGGAATTTTCATAAACGCCTGTAATTACGATTTTTCTGATGGTTTGCAGAAATTATCAACAAAGTAGCTGGAAAAAAAAATCTGATGTGGGCAGCACATGACTTTCCTTATATAATGCAATGAATTCACTACATTTACAGTAAAAAAAATAGATTATTTTTATAGTAGTTATTTATATTCTTTCCAAGATATTGAATTTTCGTCAATGAGTCGTCATTGATTTAGCGTCATTTTTATCCATTTGGCGAGTTTTTTGCTAATTTAGCAACATTTGAAAAGTCGCCAAGTTGGCGACATTCCACCAAATTCGTCGCCAAAATCTCCCCAAGCGTTATGGACGAAGAAATAAGTTATTCTTACAGCAGATAAATGACTATTGGCGTTCAAATACAAAAGTATTACTCAAAGTATCTTTTTTCATGAATGGAATGAGCTAGATCCACGAGAATGATGTCACCCAATTTATCGCATGGTATTAAATATTAAAGTGAACATGTTTCTCAATAGGAAATATTTTTTTTTATTTCATATGACTTTTTGATAATTTTTTGGAAAAATGTGCAATATCTCGGGAACGGTTCATGTTAGAGTTCTAAAATTTATGTCAATCGTTTTCTAATGAAAATTTACATAAGAAATATCTATTTGCGTAATTTTATTAGCGGTTTTGATTTTTTGACGATTTTTTCAAAATTTCACTCGAAAATTTAGGGGGGTTCTGAACATTCGATTACGTATAAAAACAATAAGCTTCCAGTGTTTACGAATTGTGATTTTTGTACCAAATTTCGTTCGAATCGGTCCATTCATTCGCCAGTTATCGTCTCCATAGACTCACTGACACACGCACACACACACACAAACACAGACATCACTTCAAAAATGTTCGATTCGTGATCAGGCATGCTTGAAACGTGCTCTCCCGTCGACAACTCGAATTCGAATTTTCGATCCCGTCACAATACTTTCCTTATACATTATGTATATAAGGAAAGTAAAAATGAGCAGAGGTTGCAGAATGTTTTACAGTGTACATGCCGACAATAAAACTGTTACAGAAGGCATTTGTTTCACAAAATGTTGCACCGATTACATCGATTTCTTTAAAAGGGTGAGGAAATGGATAAAGCATGTTAAAAACAGCGATACAGAGTGATCAAAAGATCACGCACCTTAAATTTTAAAGTCATGTTTAATAGTATAGGTAATGTACCGAGAAATTGAAGAAGAAAAATATGCTCAAAATACGCTCAAAAATATGTCACACATGTCGTCTGCTGTTTATAATACGTAAGACGATCATTTCATATCGCTTCATTTTATCAATTGAAGGACATGGCTTTTTACCAGAGTAAAAGGATTTTTATCTTACAGTAATATTTCTCTATCATTTCTTATTAAGAAATAAAGAGATTAAAATAAAAGAAACACCCGTGCTCTAAACAGTTCAACAATCACGAGGTTAGTAACACGTTTTCGAGGAACTGGATCTGTCGCAAACCAAGCGAAAACTGTCAGGTTTTTCATTTTTACTTAGGAGAAACTGTCTGGAATGGTCACTAGTCTGCGTTGATGAAAATCTTCAATAACGCTTTCATAACAATGGGTAGAGAAGTAGTTCTCTAAAGTAAAAATCCATTTTCTCTGGAAATGCCATGTTCTTGCATTGGTAAAAAAAAAAAAAGTGTGAAACAATTGTTTGATGTATTAACAAGAAAGATCAATCATGCTTAAAGCATTGATTATGAAACACTTTCCAACTTCAATGCAATTTTATTTAAATATGTCTAAAATGCAATACATTCTCGGTAATATTTTAAAACTTATCACAATACTACATTAATTTATTATATTTGAAAACTTAAACCTTCATAGAAAAAAATGAACTGCATTCAAATGACGGCATTGAAATATAAATTGCCTGGTTTAAACATCTCTAAATTGTATAGTATGCTAGTAATTTTCATATGTAATACCATGCGATAAATTGGGTGACATCATTCTCGTGCATCTAGCTCGTTCCATTCATGAAAAAAGATACTCTGAGTAACACTTTTGTATTTGGACGCCAATAGTCATTTATCGGCTGCAAGAATAACTTATTTCTTAGTGCATAACGCTTGGCGAGATTTTGGCGACGAATTTGGCGGAATGTCGCTAACTTGGCGACTTTTTGAAATGTTGCCAAATTAACGAAAATCTCGCCAAATGGATAGAAATGACGCTAAATCAATGAAAATGACGACTAATTGTCGAAAATTCAATGTCTTGGAAAGAATATTCGTATCTACTATAAGAAATACCTATATTTTTACTGTAAAAGTAGTAAATTCATTACATTATATAAGGAAAGTCATGTGTTGCCCACATCAGATTTTCAAATATATAAACATATTATATAACAAAACAAAACTTAAAAAAAAACAATGCAACAATTAAACACTTTAAAAAATTAGTTATTTTATATAATATTAAAAAATGTTTTAAAAATACCTGCTTGTAATTGAACGAGTGGGTACCATGAGAAAGAAGAGGCAGTTTTCAAGATGTAAGCATATATTTAGTGCAATTAAAGCATTTTCCCTCAGTAGAACTTACGAAACATTCCATTGCTTTAATATTTTTATAAATTTTAGAGAACTTAATACTGAAATAATAGGCTTCTTAAAACTTTATTTGCTCTTTTCTGAAAATGAGTAAAAAATCCCTTGTACCCTTTTAGTTGTTATCCATTATCTTTAAAAAATAAAGCGCATATACACACATTTGCCCCCCCCCCCCCCCCCCCAACGCGCCTTCCTTCATTTTCCTTTTTAAAATTAGAAAAATTAATTAAAAACTTTTTATAAAGCTATTTGCTTTTCAGAAAAATAGTTTGGGAAGAATATTACATTCAATTCAAGAATATTACATTCATTTTCAGATAACTAAAACTAACAATTAAAGCATTTTCCCTCAGCGGAACTTACGAAACATTCCATTGCTTTAATATTTTTATAAATTTTAGAGAACTTAATACTGAAATAATAGGCTTCTAAAAACTTTATTTGCTCTTTTCTGAAAATGAGTAAAATATCCCTTGTACCCTTTTAATTGTTATCCATTATCTTTAAAATAAAGCGCATATACACACATTTGCCACCCCCCGACGCGCCTTCCTTCATTTTCCTTTTTAAAATTAGAAAAATTAATTAAAATCTTTTTATAAAGCTATTTGCTTTTCAGAAAAATAGTTTGGGAAGAATATTACATTCAATTTACAAATTAATTAAAAAGAAAAAAAAAAAGAGTAGAAAATTCTCCATAAAGACATAGGGGAAAATTTCCCGAAAATATTTCCATTTCCTGAAAATTTTCGACGGGAAAACTTTCTGATCCCCATCTCTACCTTTAACTGACATAAATTTAAGTAAAACTTGTGCTTCAAGCCGGGGGAGCCTATGACTTGGAAGCTGAATCTTCATTCTGGCGATATCAAATCTTTACGGTTTGGAAATGACATTAAAACCTTCCTTCCGTGCTCTATTTGTTCAAATGGCATAGCGACACCAGAACATATTTAAAATGTAATAACGTATTAGTGTGTTTATGGAGGACCTTTTAGGGGCCAACATCTCTCACACAAGTAGGCAACAATGATGGCATGTCGGTGGAATCCACGAGCTTTTTAAGCCTGCTGGGATAAGTAAAGTGAAAAAAAAAAATAAAAGCATTGCTGTTAACTTTTAGTATCCTATAAGAAATGCCGTAAAATTGGAATTTAAAATAAGATTCATAAATATTGTCAAACATTTTAATTCAGATAACTAAAACTAACATTGTAGCAACTTTATATTACTTTTTTTTTTAACAAATATAATAAATTGTCAGATAGATTCATACGATGCCACCGACTAGTAACCTAAAAAGTTCTTTTTCGTACATGCGTGTCCAGAAAATCATGTATAGAGACGTAGACAGACGGATATTTTAGAGGTGGTGGCTGGCTCTCTGAACTTGGAGGAAATGAAGCGCCTGCATCTGATATTATTTTAAAATCAGTATGCAGTAGCGTCGCCAGAAAAATTTTGAGGTGAGGCTTTGATAACCAAATATTTTTTCTCATTTCTCTAAAAATAATTTCTCCGAACTTTAATGGATTCCTGGGTGGAGTTATAATAACCCACCCGAATTGGTCACGCCACTGATCAAACATACAACTTTCTAAGGAGATGTCCATGAGTGTCGTTCGATATAGTAAAGTGATCATTCTCGATCGAATAAAAGTGATCATTCTCGATCGAATAAAAGTGATCATTCTCGATCGAATAAAAGTGATCATTCTCGATCAAATAAAAGTGATCATTCTCGATCGAATAAAACTGATCATTTTTGATCGAATAAAAGTGATCATTCTCGATCGAATCAAAGTGATAATTCTCGGTCGAATAAAAGTGATAATTCTCGATCGAATAAAAGTGATCATTCTCGATCGAATAAAAGTGATTACTGTGGCCCTAACAGAGAATTGAAGAAGTTGGGATTTTTTCTTCTAAACAACAAAGATTCCATTTTTCGAATCATCATTTCTACGCATTTCAATAAGTTCCGACGTGCAAGGGTTATGACCCCCAAAGCCCCACTCTTGGTGACGCCACTGCCAGTATGCACATAACAACATGTTGTCGAAGATTCGTTTAAAGTACGAGTAGTAAGGTGTTATCTATACCCTAATGAACGATTTGTTAGAAGACTGTTAAAGTAACGACTTCCGAATTTTTATATGGACATATAACAGACGAATTTGATATATTTCTTACGAGGGTTTTCTCTGCAATTAAGGGGGGAAATTTCCCACCAATTCTCTTGATCAGGTCCGTCTTTACAAATTCTAGGCTAGGGTATAGAATGGCAACATTATAGAAGGGGATGCGACATATTATAGAAAAATAATATTAGCAATATTTTTATAAACGTTGTGAGGTGGCGAAATGTACCTAAAGCTGAACTAAGAGAAATTAAGTACACTCCAACTTTTAACTTTAAACCAAAACGTGTTCCATATTGGGACAGAATAGGAGCCAAATGAAGATGAGTGTGTTGCTCGTAGTCGGGTACTGAGAATGTGGAAGTGATAGATAAAATTGTAAAAACTCGCCTTGCTTCATAATGTATCTAAATCATATGATAAGCAAATTCAGAGAAATATTTATATTTTCCTTTTAAAATTACGGTTCCTGTATGTGTCACTTAACATATTGCAAATGTGAACCAGGGACCAAGATTCACTACCATATTGAAAATAAACTATTGGAAAAATCTTGAATGACCTTCCCTCCAGTCAGCCCCTCCACCTTGCGTGCCTACATAATATATACGGCTTCAAAGGTCGGAATGGCATACTCCCTGATATGCATGGAACAAAATGGAAGTGCCGTCGAACCACTCACTCGTCTTCACGGCACTGCGAAATCTTGCGCGAAATCACCATGGCAAGTTACGAACAACTCCACTCGAAAAGGAACAAAAAAAAAAGCAGATAGAAAAGAAGGTAACGAGCCACCCTGCATCATTAGCAGCCCTGCTACCGCGGCCGGCCCTTTAATTAGCCCTCCGCTGGGAGGGAAAGGAGGATTTACGAACAGGAAAAAAATGTTCGCAAAAAAAAAAAGAACAAAAGAAAAGGCTTTGGTATCCGCTTCGATCGCAATCGCGCGAAAAAAAAATTCCCCGAAAAAGATTCTCGAATTAACGAGCCCATCTCTGCGCACGCCTGCTTGCCACCCCCTGAGCGCAAGCAGTGACCCCGGCCCATTGATCAGCCGAGAGCCACGGAGGAGAAAACTTTTTTTGTTTCAGGGGTTGGCGAAGGGTGGCGCGAGGGTAGAGTGATCATGATGGCGTGACAGATTTGGCAATAAAGCGCCTTTTCGGGATGGGGAGGCGCAGCTGTGGGGCGCCCACCTCTTTAGCGGATATATATGTCACTCGTTCGTTTCCGTAAAACGTCAAAGTTTCTGAGAAGATGAATGTGGCTGGAGAGTTTTTGAGGGATGAGATAGAAGAGGAGTTGCCAACTGAAGTGCATTTTGTACGTGGGAGTCAAATCTATGTGTTTTAAGCTGTTAAGCCTTTTAACATGTCAGTCGCGCCTAAAACCGCATATAGGAAAGATTCATTTGGTATTTGTATTTGAACGCATATTAAAAAACTGTGACAAATAATTGTTAATGGATGGGTAACCATATTTCTCAGTCTACGCCTGATTTATGCACGGCCTATGGAGGGGGGGAGCTATGCCCTGGGGGCCCAAATAAATTAGAAATTCGTTGATAATGTTTATGCGTGGCCATATGAATTGTCATAATTATATAGACACCATGTAACCACTAGCCGTAGGCCCTGTGCATCATCATCTGTAAATCGGGTCCTGCACAGCACAGAGTATTTTCTCTGAACTTACTGTTGGAATGGTCGCATCACAACGATATGTTATGATAAACAACGGCAAGGAACGAGAATTAATACTTTATTTAATAATAGCAAAATTCTTTGGAATTCCCAGCATAGCACCTAAAGGATCAGTCAACCATATGCAGTCTGATTGAAATTGAAATTTAATGTGTAAAATTAATAAGGGGGTCATATAGAGAGAAGGGTAATGTAATTTAGAATGCTTATAATAAGTATTTTGCATTGTGTATAACTAAGCAATAATCAAACAATGCCTGCTTATGAGCGCTTGTAACAAATAAAAAAAATACTGAAATATTATAAACAGCAAATAATCATTCTATAATTTCTTTCTTTCTTCTGCTGTACTTGCTCTTTTTTTATCACTTGTCAATAAAATACAAACTGGTATATTTTTTTAGCCCAATTGAGTCACTAGATCAACAAAAAAATAAAATAAATGAAACAGCACCAGATTGTTCTCAGATGTAACATTCCTTTATTATTGTTTTAATTTTAGCATTACTAAATCTATTTTTTCGGGTCAAAATATGCTCAATTCAGATTTAATTGCATTCTCAATTGCGTGGGAAAGTACACATCAATAGTTATTACTTTCACTGCAATACCTGGTTAGATATAGGGAAAGTATTGGAATCGTGTTAATAAAAATCGCAACTCGAGTTTTTGACGAATCTACACGTTTCGAGCACCCTAGAACAGGAAAACACTATTTTTAGCTTGACGTTTATACTTATGTCTATGTGTATGTGTGTGTGTATTTGTGTGTGTGTGTGTGTAATGAATGTATCCACTCTAATTCAAAAACTAAATGACCAAATTTAATAAAATTTTATAGGTGTCACTTGTGGGTTAGCTACCTTTGACAATACGTCCACTTCCCAAATGAAAGCGAAACTTGAATTAAAAGTACACATTCAGTGTCATTAATTATACGTGTTATTTTGTGCAATTAAACTCAATTTAATAGATTTTTGAAGAAAGAGAAAGTGAATTTGAGTCTGTAAAGAAAGTCATGTACTGGCTCACACCAGATTGATTTTTTTTTTCTCTTGAATTCATGATTTTTATTTTACCTACCCTACAATACATGATGATGTATAGGGACAGTACATGAACCATGTCGTAATTCGCAACCTCAAATTTTCGACGGATCTGCACGTTTGAAGCAGCCCAGAATACGAAAAAACTATTTTTAGCGTGGCGTCTGTCTGTCTGTGCAATGTCAATGTATGTATACTCTCTAACTCAAAAACTAATTGACCAAAATTCATAATATTTGGGTAAGGGGGTTATCTTACGGGTTATCCTGGTTGCTGATTAGATTTTGGTACGATTCGGGAATTAAAAAAATCTGCCTTTTTTCTGCGAAATGGCCCGCAGAAATTGTATGCATCCACTCTAACTGAAAACTAATTAGTCAAATTTTGGCAGATAAGTCACTTGTGGGCTACTGGAGTGCTGATTAGATTTTGGTACGATTCGGCAGGAAGAATTTCCTTTTTTTGTGAAATAGTAAAAAAATCGTCCCAATCTAGCTCCACAAAAATCGTTTCACAGTTTGAATATGGCCTTCAAATTAATGTGTCGGGAATTTCAAAAGATAAATTAAATGGATTTGCCCAACATGAAAGCGTGTTCGTTAAATGGAGGTGTTCGGTATTGAGGAGTGTCCGTTAAATGGAGGCTTTCGGTATTGAGGAGTGTCCGTTAAATGGAGGTGTTCGGTATTGAGGAGTGTCCGTTAAATGGAGGCGTTCGGTATTGAGGAGTGTCCGTTAAATGGAGACGTTCGGTATTGAGGAGTGTCCGTTAAATGGAGGTGTTCGGTATTGAGGAGTGTCCATTAAATGGAGGTGTTCGGTACTGAGGAGTGTCCGTTAATTGGAGGCGTTCGGTATTGAGGAGTGTCCGTTAAATGGAGGTGTTCAGTATTGAGGCGTGTCCGTTGAATGAAGATGTCAGATAGAGATAAACGAAGAGAAGAGCATTTCTTATATAAATGACTGCTGACGAATTTTTAAGCGGCAAAATACGAAACTATTGCACAAAGTATCCTCTCTCGTGAATGGAACGAACTAGATCCACGATAATGATGTTAACTAATTTATCACATAATATCGCAAATGAAAAGTGAACATATTTCACAATAGTCAATACTTTTTTTCAATTTTATGTGATTTTTTTTTATATAAATTTATTTGAAAAGTGCAATATCTCGAACGATTTATGATGCTATCGTTCTAGAATTTGTGTCAATCGTTCTTTAATGAAAAATTACACAAGAAATGATTATTTAAGTAACATTATTGAAAGTTCTGATTTTTTAATGAATTTTTTTCATAATTTCATTCGAAAATTTGGGGGCCTTCGAATAGTACAAAATCAATAGGCTTCCACTATTCACTGATTGTAATTAATTTGTGTACCAAATTTCGTTCGAAACGCTCCATAAGTTCTTGAAATACCGTCTCCACAGACAGGACATACACACATACACTTACGCACAGCCATCACCTCAAAGACGATCAATCCGAGTTCAGGGATGCTTGAAACGTCATGCTGTCCTGTCGAAAACTGGAATTCGAATCCCAACACTTTCCCTTTACATTATACGAGAATACTCTATATTGCATCTACTTGCTATATTACTATGCAAAAAAAAAAAAAGAAAAATTGAAGAGGAATTTAACGACTTAAAATTACGAACTTAAAATTAAACTTACAAAACCGAACTTAACATTACGGTTTTCTAAACCCAAATTTCAGCGTCTCCTGGCGAAATTCTCAAAGTAGAAATTTTGCGCGGAAAACAGAAAGGGCGCTGATAGGTCAATAAATTACAATACATTCCTTAGGACAGCGGAATAGCATGATCCAAGTGTCTGCCTAAATATGGTGTTGGAATTAAAAGCGCACGTGACCTCGAACCTCGGGCTATCCTTGAAGGAGTGAAGTGTCTGTCCTTCAGTAGGATATCCAAAATACCAAAAGGATATCCAAAATACTTACATCAGGGAAAGGTCAACGAAAAAGATATTTTTAGACTAGCAGAGTCATATAGACAAAAATGTTCGCTATGGAAAGAGAGGCTTGTAATTATTTTAACATTTATTTAGGTAAAAATATAAATTAATAGATTTAATTTAAAAGTGATATTAAGATTTTAAAATTATTTAGAAATGGAGATAATTGAAAAATAAAATTAAATTTTAATGTCGCCATTAAGCTAAAATAATTTTGAATACAGTTCATTTTCAGTAAAAGTTTTTATAATTTGCAAATTTTGAATACATTTGTAGTGTTGGGATGATCGTATTGACTAAGTAACCTCAGACCCATTAGAATATTTTCTTTAAATTTTTTACCAAGCACCTTAGCATTAGAGTATTTTCTCAGGACCATCAGAGTATTTTCTATTAAAAATATCAATAATTTCAAATTTATTAATCATAAGATAAAATTAAACAAAAGAATACTGCACTTATTTTCATAAAAAAATAAATAAACATAGGATTATATTAAACAAGAAAGATCAATCATGCATAAAGCATTGATTATGAAACACTTTCCAACTTCAATGCAATTGTATATAAACATCTCTAAAATGCGATACATTCCTCGGTAATATTTCTAAAATTATCACAATACTACATTAATTTATTATATTTGAAAACTTGAATCTTCATCGAAAAAACTGAACTTCATTCAAATGACGGCATTGAAATATAAATTGCCTGGTTTAAACATCTCTAAAATGCGATACATTCCTATGTAATATTTTTAAAATTATCATAATACTACAATAATTTATTATATTTGAAAACTTCATCGAAAACAAATGAACTTTATTCAAATGACGTTGTCGAAATATAAATCGCCTGGCTCTCTCTATAAAAGCAGCATTTCATTCATAAACGTTTTTCCCATTCCTCTCATTCATCACAATACTATAATAATTTATTTTATCTAAAAACTTAAAACCATGGAGATACAAGTAATTTTACTCTATGCTTAAAACTTCATCGAAAAAATCGTCTGGTTCTCTGTGTAGAATCAATGAATGTTTCATTCATATCAGCAATATTGCAGACTCCATGAGCTAAATAATTTTGCGTTATGCAGCAATTCTAATACAACTCATTCTACATATTTTGCAGTTTACATTTTACATAGGTGAAAAATAGGCTTCGTTGTAGAAATAATCAAAGTTCGATGATCATTTAAACTCAAATATATTGTAATTGCGTTGTTTCAGTATGTAGATGCACAGAATTTAAGCAAAAATAAAACGGTTTTAGGACAAATACAACACTAAATATGAATTGAAAATAACTTTAAAAATCACGATTTCGACACAAGATGGATGCCATATCTTAATTTGAAGTGGGTCACGCGATTTCTTCATATAAAAGGTGTAATTATTATTTTAATTTTTACTTAAAAACTAAATATATTTTGCTCAAATTTTTTTTATACATTTTATGGGATAATTTGAATATATCTTAAAACGTTCGAAGCAATTTGTGAATTTTAAATTTGCTTAAAAAATGTTTGAAAAATTAGGTCCCATAGGGTTCAATGTATTTCATTTTTTCAACCCGGGTTCAATCCAAAACTAATTGGGTGATATTATTCATTTATATTCCCATAGGCCCCACAAACCATCTGAACAACATAATAAAATTTCATTTTAATAAAGTCATTTTTACAGCAGTTATCGTGCTAACGGACAGACAGACAGACAGAATGAATGAACAAAGTCATAAACACTTTTCAACTATGTAACGTGTTAAAAAGGAATATCATAAAGAAATATCAGTGACTTTCTTGTAAAGATAAATACGGCCAACAAACTTATTAAGTAAATGCTTAAGAACAATTATTTCGGGTTTTTAACACTTTACAACAAAGTTGAAAAGTGTTTATGACTTTGTTCATTCTGTCTGTCTGTCTGTCTGTCTATCTGTCTGTCTGTCTGTCTGTCTGTCCGTTAGCACGATAACTGCCGTAAAAATGACTTAATCAAAATGAAATTTTAGTATGTTGTTCAGACGGTCTGTAGGACCTATGGGAATATAAATGAATAATATCACCCAGTTAGTTTTGGATTGAACCCGGGTTGAAAAAATGAAATACATTGAGCTCTATGGGACCTAATTTTTCAAACATTTTTTAAGCGGAATTCAAATTCACAAATTGCTTCGAAAATTTTAGGTAATATTCAAATTGCTCCATAAAATATATAAAAAAAAATCTGATGTGGGCAGCACATGACTTTCCCTGCAGACGTTTATATTCACGTTCACAAATTTTATGAAATTCGGTCGATTACTTTTTTAGTTAGAGTGGATACAAAATCTGCACAGACAGACACACAGACAGATATTTATTTTTAAATTTATTTCACTTTTAATTCAATTTTCGTTCTCATTCGGTAAACGGACTTATTATTAAAGGTGGCGTAGAGAAAATACGAAAAACTAAAATATCTCGAGAACGACTAGTCCTAGTGTTGAGACCCAGACCGTCCGACCTACCAGAAAGGTTTAAGGTAACTGTTTGGACGGCCGGACTAGTCCTAGTGTAAAGGGGTTGATCTTTTTCTTTTCGTCGTTAAAAATTACGTATTAAACAAGCATTTAATGGATATATTTGAGTATATCTAGTTCATTAGTTTAGATTTTGACGATTTTAGCGGGCCATTTTGCAAAAAAAAGGCAGGTTATTTTTTTCGAATCGTACCAAAATCTAATCAGCACCAGGGTAACCCACAAGTGACTCATCTACCAAATTTTGTGAAATTCGGTTCATTAGTTTTTCAGTTACAGTGGATACAAGCTTTTGCGGGCCATTTCGCAAAAAAAGGCGGGTTCTTTTATCCCGAATCGTACCCAAAACTAATCAGCACCAGAATCGCCCACAAGTGACTTACCTACCAAATTTTATGACATTCGGTCGATTACTTTTTTAGTTAGAGTGGATACAAAATCTGCACAGACAGACACACAAGACACACACACAGACGTCACGCTAAAAATGGTTTTTTCGTATTCTAGAGGTCTTGAAACGTGTAGATCCGTCGAAAACTCGAGTTGTGATTTTCAGCATGATTCCAATACTTTCCCTATACATTACCATGTATTGCAGGGAAAGTAAAAAGGATTGTCTTTGGAATTTGTGAGCTCACAGTGAGAGTTATATTTACCTATTTTGTTTAAATAGGGTGATCTTTATTGTTACGAAGTATCCTCTGAAATCGTGGGTGGGCGCTCAGGATAGAATAGGTCCAAATTTCCGAATGACTAGCAAGTTTATTCACAAGCACAGCATAAACAGAAACAATAAAGAGTAAAACATTACTTAAATGCTCCACTAATTTCACACAAAAAACGACACTATTCTTAAAACATTGACGCATTTCGGTTTCACAAAACAGCAGCTATTATTTGCAAAACATTGACAAAAATCACAGTTCAATGTAACTCGTATCACGTTAACTGTCCCCCAACTGAGTGACGACTCCTTTTATAGACTCTCTGTAGAAACCTTGGGAAATATCTCATATCTCGTAGAATACCGATTATTTCGAGGTGTTTCTCGAACCTCCATAAAATCGCCAAATGTCGCCAAACTGGCGATAAATCGACAATTCTCACAATCCATCTTTGAACTTCGGAATGGGGCAACCCTAGATTCCCGTCATGGGAAAGTATGTTTATACCGGTGTTTTTTCCGTCTGGTCTTTGAAAGAGACGAAAGTGAGAGGGGGAAGGGGAAGAGGCTCCAGAGCATTTTACAAGTTCGTCACAATATTCTGCGACAAGATAGTATGCCCGTTATATGACGGAATTCAAAATTTGCAAAATATTACCTCCCGTTTGGCGCCATTTTTATTAATTTGGCGACATTAGCAACATCCAGCCAAATTATTTGTCAAACGTCATGGAAGGACAAACAGAGAAATGGCTTTTTCTTAGAGTAGATTCTTATATTCTTTTCAAGATTTTGAATTTTCATCGATTTGGTGACATTTTCGTTAATTTTGGTGATATTTTGTTCAATTTTGCGACATTTTAAAAAACTCACTAAAATTGTCGCCAAGTGGAACAATTGGACTGACAAGCAAACGTTGCCGAAACATCATTGCAATACTATCCCCTTTCAAAACATAATTAATTTATTGATTTGGCGTAAATTTTAACAATTTAGCGACATTTTTATCGATTTGCCAACATTGTCGTTAATTTGGCGACACTTTAAAATTTCGTCAAATTTGTCGCCAAGTAAGTTAGTTGGACTGACAGGCAAACGCTACCGAAATATCATTACAATACTATCCCCTTTCAAAACACAATTTCATTAATCTTGCGTCATTTTTATCAATTTTGCGTCATTTTTATCGATTTGGAGACATTTTGGTCAATTCCGCAACATTAAAAATAAAAAAAATAAGTTTGCTATATCTCGCCAAATTCGTCGCCAAAATTTTCGATAAGCGTTACCCAGAGATAGATAGATAAACAGACAGATAAATCAAGGTGTTTATATTACTTTCCCTGCAATACATGGTAATGTATAGGGAAAGTATTGTAATCCTGCCAAAAATCGCAACTCGAGTTTTCGACGGATCTACACGTTTCGAGACCTCTAGAATACGAAAACATTATTTTTAGCGTGACGTCTGTATGTGTGTCTGTCTATGAAGATTTTGTATCCACTCTAACTAAAAAACTAATGGACCGAATTTCTTAGAATTTGATGGGTAAGTCACTTGTGGGTAAATCTAGTGCTGATTAGTTTTGGGTACGATTCGGGATAAAAGAACTCGCTTTTTTTACGAAATGGCCAGCAAAATCTTGTATCCACTCTAGCTGAAAAACTAATGGACCGAATTTCACAAAATTCGGTAGATAAGTCACTTGTGCGTCAGCTTGGTGCTGATTAGATTTTAGTACGATTCGGATAAAAATAACTTGCCTTTTTTTGTCAAACTGACCCGCAAAAATCGCCAAAATCTAAAATATATTTATTATATATTTTAGTATTAAATTACATATTTCAGTTTTTTCGTATTTTCTTTACGCCACCTTTGAAAATAAGTCCAGTTATCAAATGAGAACGAAATTTGAATTAAAAGTGAATTAAATTTAATTAAAATAAAGAGAACGTGGATATAAGTCTGCAGGGAAAGTCATTTGCTGCCCACATCAGATTTTTATTAATTGGAAGCAGAGCTGCCTGAGATTTTCTTTGTAAAATAGCAATTTACCTCTGCAGAATGGAAGATTATGAACACTTCTAATTTCAGACATTTTTGTAATACGGGGATGGTTTATCGTGGAGGGGAAGATTAAGCCATTGGATCTTTTGTCGAACAGTTGTCAGTCATGTACACGTGGATTCAAGTTACTTCAAACTTCAGGCGGATGACTTATTTTCTTCTACCCTTGTTCTTGCCCCCACCCGAATCTGTCAGCCAGAGTGATTGATTTTAAGTTGCAAAAGATAGAATCTCCTAATGCAGAGGAACTCCTCTACAATGGAGCTGCTGTACTAGAACCACCTACTGTCCTAAGGTAACTTCCTTTTAGGACACGCCCGGTAAGAGCGCGAAAAAGAATAAGGCCGTGAGTATAACAAACAATAATTTATTTACACTATATAAATATTTACAACATTATTTATTCAAATTATTTGAAATACCACTTCTCATATTCAAAAAATTGGAAGTATATCAAATTCAGATAAACCAAACGAAAGTGTATATAGTCTCATAGACTAACATTGAAAGATGGTAATCTAAAATGAAAAACAACTGACTTTTTCTATTAACTAAATAATTTGGAGTTAAACAAGTAGATATTTTAATTAGCGTTAATTTGTTAAATTAAATGGAGAGGGAGAGAAAGACAAAATATGCAAATCAGGCATAGGCCCTTAAATGTGGAACTCACCGAACAATCGCCGAATAAACGACATCTCTCTGAACAGCATTTTTCAGAGGACCTTGTTATGAACATTTCTTTACTCACTCCAAACTCAGTTCCTTCTCCTCGCTCCTCTTTTAAATTCTGAAAAACTCTCTCTCTCCAAGATTTTAAAACACGCCCCTGAGGCGCAACAAACATCCCATTGGATTCAGGGTCTTAACCCCTTGACCTCAAAGCAACGCCATTGGCTTTAGGCCTTCCAAAAACAAAAAGCCCCTTCTCAAGCCCCTGCGAAACTGATATTCCTTCGGCCACTAATTCAAAGTCGCGAAGAACCTTTGACCCTTCCGAAAAGGACAGGACGCCCGTTAAATCTTTCGGTACGAATCCGAGATCCAAAGCAACTTCGACATCCTGGTTTTCTATTTCGAGTGCAGATGGCCGAACGAAAAGGCTGACCCCCAAAATAAATAAGAAGACCCTAGGTCGCATTCCCGAAAATATTGGCTCATGGGTTTACCATGCGACAATATACCTCCATTTCCCCATTAAAAATTCCAAAATTCAAAAATTAAAATTTCAAAATTTCAAAAATTTAAAATATTTTTTAAAATTTTACCATCAAAAAATTTAAGCAAATTACGATATGCTGGGGCGCAATACGCCTTTCCAAAAATACCTCCATTTCCCCACTAAAACATCCAAAATCCAAAAATTTAAAAAATTTAAAATCAAAATACAAAAAATTTTACAATCAAAATCATAAAGAAAAATCAAAAATGTGCTGGAGCGTAATCTGCTTTCCTTCCAGCCACACAGAAACCAACCTCTGAAAACAGAAGTTTCCTCCTGTATAATAAAACACATAAAAAAAACATCATATTGCACATAAAAGAAAAAAAAAACAATTGTCAATATAAACACAATACAATAAAATCAAAATATAAAACAAATTGATGAATTCAGGACAACAAATCAGAAAGTCTGTTATTTGTGTTGCACTAGGCTGTACAAAGTCACTCAAACTAAATTACTTTTCTAACTGATAATGCTTTTTAGTTCTTTTTGTATTCCCAAAAGTTTTTGCAAATTGTCCATCACAAAGTTTGCACATTGTCCACCAAATTTGCAAGTTTATCACCACAGTAGCTGTTTACAAGGTATAGATGAGAGTGTCTTTGGTTTACCTCTCCGTAGACAGAAAACCACACATGAAACACCAAGTCCGCTGTCTGACAGTATAAATTGACTGGAATCTGGAACCGTAGAAAACTGCAACGTGGACAACTCTTCCCAGTATATATAACTGGAACATGTAAAATTGTAGAAAACTGTCCTGTAGAAAACTGGAAACGTGTAAATGTATGCATTGTAAAACGAGACAGTAGAAATCACGGAAACAGTAGAAAACAGACGGTAGAAATCCCAGGAACGTGTAATTGCCTGTTCTGTACACAAAGTCTGATACATGTAAATTGTTTATAACGAAAGGCATGTCTGTGGCTATAAATGTTTATACGCCTTGTACTTGGCATAAACTGAAAAAAAAAAAAAAAAAAAAAAAAAAACTGATGCAAAATGCTCTATAATGGCAAAAATTGCTATCCATTGTGTAGCACATTTCTACATATTTTTGTGACCAATGTGCGTATTGTGACAGTTTTAACATCAGTACTGAAGAGAACGCAGTCACCCCTCACAGTGCAGGACACAGTTCTTTCGTGTGGTATCGTGCACTTTCTGCACCCCGTCCGTAGAGGAAAAAAACAAACACCGGTGGAATCTTCTGCACCCCGTCCGTAGAGGAAAACCAACACAGTAATTGACTCTGTGCAGATCTGTACGACATATTAAAATGCCGTAGTCAGTCATCCGAAATTGTTTATATAGTGTTGGCATGTGCCAACATCCGGTCACCTGCTGACCCGAGATGAAAATTGTTGAAATGAACATATCATATAGCACCTTCCGTGCGCATCACCTTGGAGTTTTCGTGCTGTGCAAACTGCTTCAACAGTATTAATAATAATTCTTATACAAAATACAATATATATATATATAGACTGGCCTTAGTGACGGCAAAGTTACCACCAAGAGACCTAGCCAATATGCACTTTATTCTTCTCTCCCTCCGAGAACAAAACATTTTAAAACAAAATGCAAAATTTCTAAATGCATGAACATGAACGTAAAAATGTATAAAATTTTACTCTCTTACATATAAAACTTTATTCCTTTACCTAGAAAAACTTTACTGCCAAAGGCAACTTTGCGTTAAATAACATGTTTCATATACCATGAAATTCAAAAATTCAAAACCATAAAATATCACACAAAATTTTCATAATTAAATTACATGATCTAAACTAAAAATTTCCTATCCAAAGAAAAAAATTCAAACCATCCAACATATTAAAATATCTCATTAATTGCAAGTTACAGAAAATTATACATTTTTGCTTAAAATGAAAATTTCAAACCCATTCGAAAATTTTACATGTACATATGTATAACCCGTCGCTTAATACGTGACTTTATCTCAATTTTACAGTGTCTTACTGCATAAAAAACTCTTTTTTTTTTTTTTTTTCTATTTATTCTCTAGTTTGTATGAAAAAAACCAAAATATCTCCCAAACGTGTACCTTTCAGAAAATAAAACCACAGCTCGCAAAATTTTGCCTGATAAACGAAAATCCTCTTCTTACTTTCGAAGGGAAAAAATTACCCTAAGTGCTAATATTTTGTTTCATTAAGCAAAATCATCTTATTCACTCGTTTCCTCACTTCCTTTATTTTCTTTACAAAAAGGGTTTTATCACACTTTTTATTAATACTTTCACCACTTTATGCATTAAGCCTTATTTTCCTCAAATAAACACTAGCCTCACATTAAAAATATAAATTTCCCCCTTTTTTTTAAAATGAAATACCATTGACCTTCAATTTTATATCTTATCCATTCCATCTATCATGAAAAATACCCCTATCATTCTAACCACACTATATCCTAGCCTATTATTTACTGTAAAAATACATATTTAACCATGACCATTTATGTAGGTAAAGAGATAACACCCTAACAATAAAACCAAATCACAAGAGAAAACACCATATATTTTTCCTTTCTTTTCTTTCTTTTTTTAGAAACACTACTTAAAAATGCTAAATTAGTGATATTATTATCCAACTGCATTCTCCCACAACTACATTTTATAACTTTTTATCTTCCAATGCTTTGTTAGCGTTCAACATACCCGAAGGGAAAAAAAAACTAGCAAATCTCACCTTTTCTTCCTAAACTACCCATAGAAAGTAACAAAAAATTCTCCATGCGTTCAGAAAATATGCCGGCAACTGTCACTTACAGTACTACGTGTAACGATTTAAGAAAATTATTGTATCCAAAAATTGATTCCCTTTTGAGCCCCGTTGTAATCTAACAAACCTATCAATTTTCTATTCCGAATAATTTATTAAATTATGTGTGTTTTAACAAAAGTAAAATATAAGTGAATGTAGGAAAGTACCCTTTATAGACGATAAAATATTATTGAATAACAGTTAAGAGATCCAAAAAAAAAATTAAATACTTTTTGTTTATTTTTTTAAATAAATCCTTTCAACGTTATGTGTCATCAGAAGATGAAAGAGACCCTTTGTTGATCACTCAAACAGTCTGATCCAATCCCCAATGTATAGAATTATACACTCTAAATCCCAAACATCACACAATTCTGCCCGCAGAAAAATATGTGCCTAAGGTCAAATTATATATCCTACCAACAATTGTTAAAAAGGCCAATTTATTTATTTATTTATTTATTAAACTTAAAAATTTACTCTTTGTTGTTTGTACATTGTCTGTTAGCTCTGTCACTTTATCAGAATTCCCTTGTAAACGAAAGTTTCCTTAGTAATCAAAATTTTTGTTTCCATTTCTGTTACAACTTGAATTAATATAATATCTATTTATTTTCATTATTTACTATTATTATTATTATTACCTTTTTTCGAAAAACAATATACTTATTACTTTATGTATTTTAATTCCCAATAACCTAACTAACTCTCTCCAGCTGCAACGCCATTCTATTACTCACTCAGTAACTCTATCCAAACGAAAGGCAGTCTCTCTACTTGTATGTGTCGTCCATCCCTCTTTGAAATTTATGTTCTCCTCCGCTAACTATGTCCAAGCTCCCGTAAAATATATCTGCTAACACCACTCCTCTTTTCCGTAAACAATTTTGTATGTCTCGTGCTTCCTCTGTGAAAATGACCCTCCTTTTGGAGTGAGGAAAAAAACCCCATTGCGACGTATCAAATTTCAACCAATGTTGCCCCCCTTTGAAAACATCTGTGTTGTGTGAACAAGAAACTTTTGGAAATCCTTGTGTTTGCCATAAAAAAGAACCGTCAAAGTTAAGAGAAAATTCTGTTGCCTTTAAAAATTCGATTATCTAACCCACTCACCTTCTATATTTCATTTTCAGAACCATTTGTAAAATTTTTGTAACCTCGTACCCATAACATATAAAAGGTTTATTATAATCTCACATTACTTCTAATTTCAGCAAAAATTTTGTTCTAAAACTAAAATCACTCAAATGTGTATTAATTAAATAATCTTCGCGACTTTGGCCTGTTTTCCCTCCACCAATTGTAATTTTCGAAATATTGATTTTTCAATTTTCCTTTAGGCCCCTCTGCATTGCGGGGTTTCGTGATATAGTGATTATTACCCAATATTCGTGATTATTACCCAATTGACACACTAAACACAAACAAAAGACACCAGAAAAACGGGGGACACCAAAAGCAATGTCATAATTACAAAATGTATTCAATTTTTAGAAAAATTGTTAAAATATTTAAATTTAAATATATTTTTTACTTTCCCTGCGATACATGGTAATGTATAGGGAAAGTATTGGAATCATGCCGAAAATCGCAACTCGGGTTTTCGACGGATCTACACGTTTCGGGACCTCTAGAATACGAAAAAACTATTTTTGCGTGACGTCTGTGTGTGTGTCTGTGTAGATTTTGTACCACTCTAACTCAAAAACTAATGGACCGAATTTCATAAAATTTGGTAGGTAAGTCACTTGTGGGCGAATCTGATGCTGATAAGTTTGGGGTACGATTCGGGATAAAAGAACCCGCCTTTTTTTGCGAAATGGCCAGCAAAAACTTGTATCTACTCCAGATGAAAACCTAACAGACCGAATTTTACAAAATTCGGTTGATAAGTCACTTGTAGGACACCCTGGTGCTAATTGGATTTTGGTACGATTCAGAAAAACATAAACTGCCTTTTTTTTGCAAAATGTCCCTCAAAAATTGCCAGAATCTAAAATAAAAGACTATGTATGCTCAAACATATCCATTAAATGCTTGTTTAATACGTAATTTTTAACGAAGAAAAGAATAAGACCAACCCCATTACACTGGGACTAGCCGTTCTCGAGATATTTTAGTTTTTTCGTATTTTCTCTACGCCACCTTTGAAAATAAGTCCAGTTATCAAATGACAACGAAAATTGAATTAAAAGTGAATTAAATTTAATTAAAAAAATCTGATGTGGGCAACACATGACTTTCCTTATATAATGTAATGAATTTACTACTTTTACAGTAAAAAAATAGGTTTTTCTTATAGTAGATACTAATATTCTTTCCAAGATATTGAATTTTCGACAATGAGTCGTCATTTTCATTGATTTAGTGTCATTTTTATCCATTTGGCAATATTTTCGTTAATTTGGCAACTTTTCAAAAAGTCGCGAAGTTGGCGACATTCCGCCAAATATGTCGTCAAAATCTCGCCAAGCGTTATGGACGGAGAAATAAGTTATTCTTACAGCAGATAAATGACTATTGGCGTTCAAATACAAAAGTATTACTCAGAGTATCTTTTTTCATGAATGGAACGAGCTAGATCCACGAGAATGATGTCACCCAATTTATTGCATGGTATTACATATGAAAAGTGAACATGTTTATCAATAGGAAATATTTTTTTTATTTTATATGACTTTTTGATATATTTTTTTTAAATGTACAATATCTCGAAAACGGTTTGTGTTAGCGTTCTAAAAGTTACGTCAATCGTTTTCTAATGAAAAATTACATAAGAAATGTCTATTTGCGTAACTTTATTAGTGGTTTTGATTTTTTGACGATTTTTTCAAAATTTCATTCGAAAATTTAGGGGGGTTCTGAACATTCGATTGCATATAAAAACAATAGGCTTCCAGTGTTTATGGATTGTGATTTTTGTACCAAATTTGGTTCAAATCGGTCCATTCGTTCGTCAGTTATCGTCTCCACAGACACACACACACACACACACACACACACATACTTTCACACACACACACACACACACATACTTTCACACACACACACACACACAGACATCACTTCAAAAATGTTTGATTCGTGATCAGGGATGCTTGAAACGTGCTCTCCCGTCGAAATCTCGAATTCGAATTTTCGACCCCGTCACAATACTTTCTTTATACATTATGTATATAAGGAAAGTAATAAAGAGAAAGTGAATATAAGTCTGCAGGGAAAGTCATGTGCTGCCCACATCAGATTATTTTAATTTACAACTATTCAAATATACAGTTAATTATTTTAATATTAGATTTTATGAACTGTAATATTAACACGTTTTCTGATTAATTGTTTACGGTGAGGGGCTACTACTGAGGGGCTACGGTGAGCGTGAGGAGCTAGTGGTGAGATATGGCAATCTTTTGAGAATAGCATGCTGTTTTATGAAATTAGTGGAGCATTTAATTACTGCTTTACTGTACCCGGCAGTTATTTAGTGATTTTGTGAGATAGTTATAGAGCGATTTGTTTTATGCTGTTCGAGCTGTGCTTGCTAATGAACGTGTTAATTATCCAGAAATTTGGACTCATTCTTGAATCCTAGGTGCACTCCCAAGATTCATGAAGATGCGTCGTAACAATATTAAAACGTATTCAACCATGCATGTTTCTATATTAGTAATGCAATATAAAAATATAAGTTAAAAACTCGTATATCGATTTTCAACGATAATTCTTTGTGAAAAGTTACTTTTTTAACACTTTACAACATAGTTGAAAAGTGCTTATGACTTTGCTCATTCTGTCTGTCTGTCCGTTAGCACGTTAACTGCCGTAAAAATGACTTTTTCAAAATGAAATTTAAGTATGTTTTTCAGATGGTCTGTGGGACCTATGGGAATATAAATGAATAATATCACCCAGTTAGTTTTGGATTGAACCTGGGTTGAAAAAATGAAATACATTGAACCCTATGGGACCTAATTTTTCAAACATTTTGTAAGCAAATTTAAAATTCACAAATTGCTTCGAAAATTTTAGAAAATATTCAAATTATACCATAAAATTTATAAAAAAAAATTCGGGAAAATATGTTAGGTAGTTTTTTAAATAAAAATTATTTAATATAGGGAGAAAAATAAATTCAATTCATTTCTGACTCTTGCTATATCCTCCAGAAAGAAAAAAGAGATATATTATATAATAAATGTCTTTCCAAGAGTTGAATTATTTTGTATATAAGAGAGGTTCCACATTTTAAAATAAATATGGTAGATAACAATTTTTCAAATTTTTAAATAAAATAAATTATTATATTATTGTGATAAATGAAAGAAACGATTGGAAAAATGCTTATGAATTTGAAATGCTGCTTTTATATAGAGACGATTTTTATTTCGATGACGTCATTTGAATAAAGTTCATTTGTTTTCAATGAAGTTTTCAAATATAATAAATTATTGTAGTATTATGATAATTTAAAAAATATTACCGAGGAATGCATCGCATTTTAGAGATGTTTAAACCAAGCAATTTATATTTCAATGCCGTCATTTGAATTAAGTTAATTTTCATCAATGACGTTTTCAAATATAATAAATTAATGTAGTATTGTGATAATTTTAAAAATATTATCGAGGAATGTATCGCATTTTAGAGATGTTTATATAAAATTGCATTGAAGTTGGAAAGTGTTTCTTAATCAATGTTTTATGCATGATTGATCTTCCTTGTTGTTTAACGGGAAACACACGTGGCATGTGCCCAATATATGCAAAAATTAAAAGAAAAATAATAATAGCTTTTTAATCATTTACAAGAAAATGCGTGCCCTCAAAATAGGAAAATTCATAGAAAATAATCTATTTCAAGAAATGTCACATAATTTCCCCCCTACAAGTACGTTCTTCAAATAACTGCTGAAGCCATCCCCGAAACATCCAAAACATACAAAAAAAAAAAAAATTCGATGAAATGCGAAACACAATTTCCGATCCGAATTTAAGAAAGCAAAACACGGTTCCCGCATCCCAATCGATTGGAGAATCGGAGAAATAGAATCACAAACAGTTCGATTCCGAAAACGCATATTGCATTACTGAATCAAATAATAATAATAATAATAATAATAATAATAATAATAATAATAAAAACGCGCAGTACTCCAAAATTTTCCTTTCGTGGTCCTCGCACGCTAACAAGATCTCATCTTCCTCTTCCTCCTCCTCTTATCGAAAACCGTGCTGGGCCGGTAAATGCAAATCTCCGGAACACCCCAGAGCTCGAAAAGTTTTGCCTCTCCCCCGTCGAGTAAGTTATTAATATTTATACCCCTCGAAACGCACGTTTTCGTTCGCGTCTCCGGACCAAATCCTGCCCGCGAATGTAATAAGTAATCTGGCAGAAAAAAGGGAGGAGGGAGAACGTTCGAATCGTCTGTGATGAATGTTCCTGTCCTATAACAAACAGTTTCTCTCGCTTCTACAAACAGTCGATGTTGACGTTGGATAAAATACGACCAAGTACAGTTCATTTCAGGAAGAAGACTCGGGAGGAAGACAGATTGCGAAGAATACTGACCGATCAAAGATATAAATCCCTTTTTTTTTCTTCTTTTCCGCAAGCAAACAGAAATTTCTTAAAGTATGGATGATCCAGCTGCAATGAGGAAGCATTGGCAATTTAAGCATATTTAATCTTCTATTTCGAATCTTCCTATATTTGTGTACATTTAAAAAAAAAGTCGTTTTTTTTCCCCTAAATCGTATCAAAATCTAATCAGCATTAGAGTAACACAAAATCTGATGTGGGCAGCGCATGACTTCCCTGCAGACTTACATCCACGTTCTCTTTATTTTAATTAAATTTAATTCACTTTTAATTCAATTTTCGTTCTCATTTGGTAACTGGACTCATTTTTAAAGGTGGCGTAGAGAAAAACCGAAAAAACTAAAATTCTCGAGAACGGCTGGTCCTAGTGTAATGGGGTTGGTCTTATTCTTTAATTCGTTAAAAATTACGTATAAAACAAGCATTTGATGGATATATTTCAGCATACGTAGTTTTTTAATTTAGAGTTAGACGATTTTTGCGGGCCATTTTGCAAAAAAAGGCAGGTTGCTTTCATTGCTTGCGAATCATACCAAAATCTAATCAGCATCAGAGAGTCCTACAAGTAACTTATCTACCAAGTTTTGTGAAATTTGGTCAATTAATATTGTAGCTAGAATGGATACATGAAATTTTTAAGGACCATTCCGCAAAAAAAGGCGGGTTCTGTTTTTACGAATCCTACCAAAAACTAATCAGCCCCAGGGTCTCACCCAAGTGACTAACCTACCACGTTTTGTGGAATTCGGTCCGTTAGTTTTTTAATTAGAGTGGATACATACATTTCACAGACACACACACACACACACAGAGGTCATGTTAAAAATAGTTTTTTCGTATTCTAGATGTCTCGAAGCGTGTAGATCCGTCGAAAACTCGAGTTGCGATTTTCGGCATGATTCCAATACTTTCCCTATACATTACCATATATTGCAGGGAAAGTAATAAGTGACTTAAATGCCAAATTTCCTAAATTTTCATTCAGCTTTTGCACCAGTAATTATACATACATTGGATACACAGGCAGACACACCCAGAACTAAAAATTATACAATCGTGTTCTAAAGTACTTAAAACGCATAGAACCATAAAAAACTCTGATTCTGATTTCCAATACTTTTCCTGTACATTACCATATATTTTAAGGGCACTTCAAAATGCTTTAAAAGCAGGAATTTGAACCAAGGCGTTGGATGTCTTCAAGATATACAAAAATTCAACTCATAGAAGTTGGAGTTATGCAAGTTTCGCTGTATATCACAAACAAAGCTAAGAAACAGGGTAAATGAAGCCTTTATAAAGATCCTCCTTAAACCTAGAAACGTAAACTTGCTCATTTTTATTAACACTTTACAACATAGTTGAAAGTGTTTATGACTTTGTTCATTCTGTCTGTCTGTCCGTTAGCACGATAACTGCCGTAAAAATGGCTTTATCAAAATGAAATTTTAGTATGTTTTTCAGACGGTCTGTGGGACCTATGGGAATATAAATGAATAATATCACCCAATTAGTTTTTTATTGAACCCGGGTTCAAAAAATGAAATACATTGAACCCTATAGGACCTAATTTTTCAAACATTTTTTAAGCGAATTTAAAATTAGCAGATTGCTTCGAAAATTTTAGGAAATATTCAAATTATCCCGTAAAATATATAAAAAAATTTCAGTGAAATATGTTAGGCAGTTTCTTAAATAAAAATTATTTAATATAGGGAGAAAAACAAATTCAATTAAATTCTGACTCCCGTTATATCCTCCAGAAAGAATTAAGAAAGATCAATCATGCTTAAAGCATTGATTATGAAACACTTTCCAACTTCAATGAAATTTTATTTAAACATGTCTAAAATGCAATACATTCCTCGGTAATATTTTAAAACTTACCACAATACTACATTAATTTATTATATTTGAAAACTCAAACCATCATCGAAAAAAATGAAATTCATTCAAATGACGGCATTGAAATATAACTTGCCTGGTTTAAACATCTCTAAAATGTGATACATACCTCGGTAATAATTTTAGAATTATCATAATACTATAATAATTTATTATATTTGAAAACTTCATCGAAAACAACTGAAATTCATTCAAATGACGTCATAGAAAAAATAACACGCCATAAATAATTTCCCTTCATGTCATTCATCACAATACTATAATAATTTATTGTATTTAAAATTTAAGACCATGGAGCTACAAGTAATTAAACTCTATGCGTAAAACTTCATCGAAAAAAATCGTCCTTCTCTTTGTAAAATCAATTAATATTTCATTCGTATCAGCTATGCAGACTCCATGAACTAAATGATTTTGTGTTGAAGAGATACAGCAAAATTCTAATACAACTCATTCTACATATTATGCTGTTTACATTTTACATAGGTGAAAAATAGGCTTCGTTGTAGAAATAATCAAATTTGGATGAGCATTTAAACTAAAATATATTGTAATTGCGCTGTTTCAGTATGTAGATGCAGAGAATTTAAGCAAAAATAAAGTGGTTTTAGGACGGATACAACACTCAATATGAATTAAAAAGAACTTTAAAAATCACGATTTTGAGACAAGATGGATGCCATATATCATTTTGAAGTGGGTCACGTGATCTTTTCATATCTTGGCCACGTGATCGCTTCGTATAAGAGATGTTGTTATTATTTTTATTTTTATTTAAAAAACTACTGAATATATTTCGTTGAATTCTTTTTTCTATATTTTATGAAGCAATTTGAATATTACCTAAAATTTTCGAAGCAATTTGTGAATTTTAAATCCGCTTAAAAAATGTTAGAAAAATTAGGTCCCATAGGGTTCAATATATTTCATTTTTTCAACCCGGGTTCAATCCAAAACTAATTGGGTGACATTATTCATTTATATTCCCATAGGTCCTACAGACCGTCTGAACAACATACTAAAATATAATAAATATCTTTCCAAGAGTTTAATTACTTTACATATAAGAAAGGTTTCACATTTTAAAATAAATATGGTAGATAACAATTTTTTTAAATTTTTAAATAAAATAAATTATCATAGTATGGTGATGAATGAAACGCTGCTTTCATATAGAGGCGATTTATATTTCGATGACGTCATTTGAATAAAATTTATTTGTTTTCGATGAAGTTTTTAAATATAATAAATTATTGTAGTATTATGATAATTTTTTAAATATTACCGAGGAATGTAACGCATTTTAGAGATATTTAAACCAGGCAATTTATATTTCAATGCCGTCATATGAATGAAGTTCCTTTTCTTCGATGAAGTTTTCAAATATAATAAATTAATGTAGTATTGTCATAATTTTAAAAATATTACCGAGGAAGGTATCGCATTTTAGAGATGTTTGTATAAAATTGCATTGAAGTTGGAAAGTGTTTCATAATCAATGCTTTATGCATGATTGATCTTTCTTTGTTCTTTAGAAGATGCATTTTCCTTGAGAAGAGAATGAAGGATTCTTTGCAAAGATGCAGGGAGTTAGAAATACAACTCCTATGGATGAAACGCTTGAAAATGATATAATGCTTTGACAATTATATTTAGGTGTTGCTAGTGATGGTAAAGTAGCTGCTATTGTTACTTAACATAACAGAAAGGAGTAATATTTAGTACATGTATTTTTGATTATTTTTAAATTAAAAGTTCGCTAATTATGAGTATAATTAAGCAGTATTTTTAACACTTTACAACATAGTTGAAAAGTGTTTATAACTTTGTTCATTCTTGTCTGTCTATCTGTCTGTCTGTCCGTTAGCACGATAACTGCCGTAAAAATGGCTTTATCAAAATGAAATTTTAGTATGTTGTTCAGACGGTCTGTTTGACCTATGGGAATATAAATGAATAATATGACCCAATTAGTTTTGGATTGAACCCGGGTTGAAAAAATGAAATGCATTGAACCCGGGACCTAATTTTTCAAATATTTTTTAAGCGAATTTAAAATTCACAAATTGCTTCGAAAGTGTTAGGAAATATTCAAATTATCCCATAAAATATATAAAAAAAATTTTAGCAAAATATATATTCCGTAATTTTTTAAAGAAAAATTAAAATAATAATTACACCCTTTATATGAAAAGATTACGTGACCATTATATGAAGAGATAACGTGACCCACTTCAAAATAAAATACGACATCCATCTTGTGTCAAAATCGTGATTTTTAAGTTTCTTTTTAATTCATATTGAGTGTTGCATCCGTCCTAAAACCACTTTATTTTTGCTTAAATTCTGTGCGTCTACATCCAGACACAACACAATTACAATATATTTGAGTTTAAATGTTGATCATCCAACTTTGATTATTTTTACAACGAAGCCTAATTTTCCCTTATGGAAGATGTAAACATCAAAAGATATAGAATCAGTTGTATAAGAATTGCTGCATAACGCAAAATTATTTAGCTCATGGAATCTGCAATATAGCTGAATGAAACATTCATTAATTTTACGAAAAGAAGCAGACGATTTTTTCGATGAAGTTTTAAGCATAGAGTTAAATTACTTGAACCTCCATGGTTTTAAGTATTTAAATAAAATATATTATTATAGTATTGTGATGAATAAAATAAATGGAAAAAAGTTTATGAATAAAATGCTGCTTTTACATAGAGAACCAGGCGATTTATATTTCGATGACGCCATTTGAATAAAGTTCATTGGTTTTCGATGAAGTTTTCAAATATAATAAATTAATGTAGTATTGTGATAATTTTTAAAATATTACCGAGGAATGTATCGCATTTTAGAGATGTTTAAATAAAATTGCATTGAAGTTGGAAAGTGTTTCATAATCAATGCTTTATGCATGATTGATCTTTCTTGTTTCATAGTTGTACGATAGAGTACAGAATATAAGGGAATAAAAATGGATTGAAAGGTAAAATATTTTTGAATACGTAGGAATATTCTTTATTGTTTCAGTTCCACATTGTATTGCATTAATCACTTATTTTTACAAAAATTACAGCTTAAATAAATATTTGAGGTCACTCGTCATAGAAAATCATACAATGCAGGACTACTTATCTTATCCCAGCGCCACCTGAATGATTGTCTCAAACGATATTGACGTTTTCTTAATATGAAGTTTTAGCTTCTTACTTTCGCCTAATGGATATGACTTTTTTCCACTGATATCTCTTCTATTCAGAAGACCACATGCGAGACCACAGCGAAGACCACATGCAGAGTTCATGCAATTCGACAAGAACGTCTTTGCAGACAAAATCCATAGAAACAACAAAGATAGAAGGGATTACTTTAGCTTTTCTTTTTTGCCTTATAACAGGGCGTTGCATAAAAGAAAGAAAGTGCTCAACTAAAGTGCTCAAAGAAAGTACAAAACTGATCATCCATCACCATCCATGGCCACGGTTTCGCGGTCATTATCACTCGCCAGCATGAGATGAAATACTAGAAGATAAGTGAACAAACACAAAACACCTTTAAAACAAGGATGTTAGAATTTTCTTATAGAAGTGCACTCTGTTGCAAAAATATATATATGAATCCATAAAAATTGAGCTACATCCGCGAAATTCAGCATGCAAATGTCGTTTTAAGAGTTATGCAAATAATCAAATTATCAGCGTCAGTGATGTTACAGGGTTCATGCAACGTACGTGAGAACGACGCATCGTGCAGCATTTA